>OZ018416.1:8858852-9458852 GCA_963969595.1 Neckera pumila | reverse complement strand
AAATATATAAAAAATATGCTCAATGTATAAAGCTTTTAGAAGAATGTACCCTAGGAAGGAAATGCATAGAAAAAATTCTCTAAGTTAAAGAACTAGAAAAGTGCAAAATCTTATGAAAATAGGACCGATCACTATAATTTCACATTTAGTTTATAAAAAATAGAAAAAGCAATTTAAAAAAAACAAAAAATTAGCCATTTGGGAAGAGTTGATGATGATGATGAAATTTCACCAAAAGAATGATCTTATAACCATCTTCATTGTTCAACAATTGGGAGCACGAGGACACAAATAATATATTTTTAGATTCTTTTTTGTAGAATATGCTTTCCTAATATGCAAACAGACCATAAAAATTTCAGCTCTAGATCATTTAATTAGGGGACTCTTCACATAGTAAAAATGCTTAACCTCTAAAGTACCAAAGTCCCCTCGGGGGACACTTGGGATTTCGGGCAGGCTCGTACGACTTGAAATTTTGACCTGAAATTTTGACCTGATTTTTTGAAACTTTTTTCAAAGATAGGAAATCATATTAGCTTTCTGAAAATATAAATTTTTTTCCAATCAGTGCTTGGTAGCAAAAGTTATGCCACCCACAATCAATAAAGCAGTTCGTTGGGCAGAAAAAAAAAACTTTAAAAAATTAGATTATTTTTTTTTCTTCTTAAAGATCATATTTTTGTCTACATTTGAAGCTTTGATTCATTCTATTTGGACCTAGGATGAGAAAGTAATGGACAATCTTGTTTTTCGGGCAATCTAAGCATCTTAAAAAAAAATAACTTATAGAATTCATTTTTGATTGCAATTTTCAAATTTTTCAAATTTTTTTTTTTGACAAGGTTAAGTTTGTTTGCAAGAACAATCCCACCATTGGGATAATGGTGTTTTAAGTCCATCTAAGAGCTATTAATGGTTTAGTATTTCATTCAATTTTGGACCTACTTCTACTTAACAATTTTTTAATATGTGAAAATCAAGTTTTGACATTCTGAAATTTTCTTTCCCGACTCTCAGCTCAAATATTCAACATAATTTTTTTTAACTTAATGGTGTGTAGCGCAAAAAAAAGTCACAAATGGCCGTCAAAGTTAGCTGAAATTACAGGCCATAGTTCAAAGAAACTTCTTTTCCAACTTTAAATGCTAATATCTTTCAATCCATACGGTTAAACTTCATGAAATTTTTACCGCATGATTGAAGACAAGTGGAGTACAAGATCCTACAGTTAAATTCTAAAAAAATGTTTTTTGGGATGTATGGAGTGATTGCAACAAAAATGGCAGTTTTTAGTGGTTTTGGAGCCAGAAACTGCCTTGGTATTTTAGGGGCTAAACCTTAAGGTGTGTAGATAAGCTTTGGTCGTCAAATTATATTTAAACAAAACCCAAGGCTAATAGTAAAGTTCGTTCCAAGGGAGACGGTCAAGTAGGAAATCTATGCTAAATGGAGTAATATCTAAAATAGATAATATAATTCCCAAAATAGGAAACCATGACCGAATTTGGAAAACTAGTAGCCACTCAATCTACAACGACATTGCATAATTCACTCACACATAGTTTGACTAACACCATCATACTCCATTCTCAAATAATTCCATAAACACATGTGCACATTAAATCATTCATTAAATCATACACAATAAAACACTCAATTTGGCTTGAACATGTTTCTTATTTCCAAATTGGTGAATACATCACCATTTTACAATTTTAGTTTCAACTTGCAATTTACACTCAACTATTAGGATTCCACATTCCTTATTCCACTTCATTTCCACATCACCGATTAGGATATTACATTCCAACTTCCACTATTCTTCACACATACAATCACACTTCATCATCCAATGATCCAATCAAAACTCCAACACTTAATCACATCATTTTCACCAACTCTAAAATATTTCTCCAACTTGGAATACTTAAAATTCCACAGTTAGACATACATACACAACTCCATCTCATCAAACTCCAAAGACTCACTCACATGCACACACACAAAACAACAAATCAAATACACAGCACAACCTGGCTGGGACTCGCAGTGGACACTCTTCGACACTGGGTGCCTTCCAAATTGAGAGAGACCACCTAATAGGGACCAAAGAATGGTTAATTAACCACAAAAGAAAACTACCAAATCGGAACACAAAACATAACTTCCATTAGACTCCAACTAGGACACAAATACCCTTATCCTCTTGACTTGGAATATTGCCACATCACTCCAATTTTGGAAATTTACTTAGCCAGTACTTAACTTCCAACTTGGCTCATTCCAAACACAATTTGACATGTACTCCTATTTGGATTAGACATCTCAAAAACTAACTCCAAAAATCACATTCCAAATTGACAAAAATACATATAAAATCACCAAATTGAATACAAACACACCAAAAAACATACAAACCACTCTCAAAAACAACAAACAAATCACAAAAAAGCCTTAAAAACCAATCCTAATAGATCATCTACAAGGTGTGACAAATTAACAAAAATATTTCTTAAAATTTATAATAACTTTTATTAATTTTGAAAAAATAAGGGCTCTGATTACCATAAAGTTTGACATCTTCAATAAAAATTTCATATTAATTGGACTTGTGCTTCAAAAGTTATAGCTGATAACAAGAGAGGGTACCCTCGATGTGATAGAAAATAGGATCGGTCGTTCTTGCAATCACCTACAAGCCTGTAAGTTGACAACTAATCTTATTCAGATCAACCTGTTTGGTCTAGAAGACTTCCCGGCAATCAACAAAGTTGGGGTCTCCTCAACTATTGATTCCTTGGGGGGTAGCCTTACACATGTAAGGATAAGATGTGGGCGGGCCAAAATCCTTGCTCAACCACTCACAATCTAGCTTAAGAGGAGATTTAGGAGCTCTACTGTAAACAAGGATGGAAGTTAATTTAAGGTGAAAACACCCAAAACCATTTGTATATCCATTCTTGATAAGTAAATTTCTATTGAAAGTGTACTTGAAAGTGCAATTTAACCGTCCCCATACTTAACTGCAATTGGTAAACTATTGATTCTCTAAATTTTGGTTTTATAACCAAGCTATGTGACGGTTTTAGTGACCTTGAGAGCTTCTAGTTTGAAAATTCATAGTTAATTACAAGTCTTATTCCAAAACTCTAATCTTCTTTTGAAAATTCATGATTCGCAATTGCTAGTACTATAAAAATGTTTTTTCTTTGAAAAAGGTATTTCAAACTACAGTAAATTGCATATTTTGATGGTTTTGGGTGTTTTTATCTTAAGACATGATCTTTGAAGGTGTTGGATACTTTTCCTTTTTATTGTCTTTCAACTCCTTGTTTGCATGCTCCCATGGTACAAGCTTCACATTATTAAGGTAACTACACCTAAAATGGACAACAATTTCTCAAAATCGACCCTATTTTTGAAGGGAAATTGAATATGGAGGATATCCGATATGGTGTGTATTACAAGGCTAAGTGTAAGGTAGAATTGGGGGCCATTTTGAGTAGTGTGTAGCTTTATTTATAATATAAGCGGTCAATTTTGGGTACACTTTTTGTTGTTTTATTTTCTTCTTTAAGACATGTTTTGATACTAGTAGTATCATCTCTTTATGTGCACTAGATGGATTTTGGCATCACCTACATTATACTTTGATCGTAAGCCTTACATCTTTGAAAATTTGCCTACTTTACAATACATTCAAAAATTATCAAACCACTTGCATTTGATTCAATCATAGTCCTTCACCAATGTGCTAAATTGTTGTTCATTTTCTAAAGCACATTGGTAATGCCACAAAGCTTATGAATTCGTAAAATTTTAGGTATAATTACATTAGATTTGATTTCTTATCAAAGAGTCTACACTAATAAAGTTCTTGGTTGTAAGCATGCCTTCTCAGCTAATGAATGGACAGTATAGAGTAGTATTGGAGTCGGGCCTACTGTCATAACATAATTTAAGGTAATTTGCCCATGACCTTATTCTAAATGCAATCTCTATCTAGGAATAAGTAACATGTTCCTTGAAATATCTATTATTGTCAATGATGAGTTAGGTAGATTTAAATGGTCGCATTAAAAGTAGTCTACGTCACCAATCTGGCAAGGGAGTTTTTGCATCATTGAAGAGGGGACCCATATAGTGAACAAAATTGAATTATATGGCTCCTCAGCTAACCTAAATCCTTGAATTAATAGATAAGTCCCTCCCATGCATCATAAAATCTGGAGCTGACCATTGCCTGGTTATACAATATTATGCTAGTTGCCAAACCTTCCTAAATGCAAGATGTCCTATTGGAAAGCACATTTCTAAACAATGTGACCAATACAAGGAGGCTTCTACATAGAACTCAAGGAAATTGGAAGCAATATAAAATTTTTATGGCGATTTGTCGCCAACAATTGACTTGGTCCAAGGGCCATCTACAAGCCTATGGAAAATTTGAGGTTTTTTGGAGCACTTTTTTACCCATTACATCCGAATTTAGACGTAGAATTTGCCAAAATATTTCTTAGTATAATAAATTATATAATTCAAATGAATTAGTAGGGATCAAAAGAGTTTTAAATATACAAAAATCGTCTTTTTTATCCTACAGTTGATTGCCACATTTGTGATATGGAAAAATCCAAAAAATATACATTGATCAATTGTAATTTGGCCTTGAACGAAGACTTAAAGAGTTGGGACTTGGAATGTAATGTGAAGTGGTCTTTAAATGCAACAACCTAAATTACTATAGGACAGATGATAGTTTGAACATCCCAATGTACAATACATGTAAAAAATATTTGTTGTCATTCACCCTTCTAGCATCATGCTGCATTTAAGATATGTATATCCAAAATGGCCCTTGCCCAATTCAAGCCCTACCGTTGGGCCCAATTTCTCCCTCTTTGCATTCTAATGTAGTATTCTAATGCAATATTTTAATGTGGTTGAAATTGTACAAGAAGTCAATTTGGAGTTGAAAGGGGTGGAATTGGGTTGAACAATCACCATTTTGTAACTTTGAGGAATGCACCCATGCAATTTAGCGACATGGACAAAGGTTCCTTCATTATTCTAGTATTTGAAGGGGCACTTTTGGATTACCATTGTAATAGTGTAGGAAGTCCAAAGAACCACAGTAGAATCCAAAAGGACAAAAATAATCCTCCCATGGATAACAATGGGAGGACCACCCATTTCGGACCAAGGAGTAATGCCCAACTTGTAGGCTGCACTATTTCAAATCCAAATTAGGCAAGGCGTTCAAGCTTGGAATGTGTGTTTTTCTCCTTTTCAAGGCTAGGATGAATAAGGTCAAATATACATGTCCCAAAGTGCACGGGAAGTAGTAAGTAGGAAAGTAGTTTGGCTATCAAGCGGAATTGGAAGACTCTTGACATTGGCTATGGATTCAGAACACTTTTTGGCTCCCAAAATTCATAGTAAGTTCAATTTTAGCAATAAAATTACAAAAGTTGCACAGTCCCAATATTTCTTATTTCTTTGCATGAGAAAAATTTCCACTACCTCACATCACTCCTCATCTATCCTATAAATTATTTAGTGATTGAGTATGGGTGGTTCTACCTTATATGTTTTGCTTTGACCACCTATAATGTGCATTTTTTTTATTGGAACTGAGTTCACCAAAATACTTGTGAAAAACTCTTGAGTTTGCCGTTCTATTGCAACAACAACAAAATTAACAAAATTAACAAAATTGTGAAACCAATCAGTCTAAATATGAGCAGTGAAGAAAGGGTCCACAATGGGAATAAGTTGCATACCTTATCTGCTTCTAGCGTCAGTGAGCAGACACAATCGAGTTCACGCTAGCTCAGGTCACGCCTTCATTCGGCATTCCGTTCAAGGCAAAGATAGAGAACATTTACAACCACAAGGAATCATAACCGCAAGGAATTGTCACAATTGGGGATTGCAATAGAAGGAATTGTGACAATTGGGGATTGCAATAGAAGAAATTGTGACAATTGGGGATTGCAATAGACGGAATTGTCGCAATTGGGAATTGCAATAGAAGGAATTGTCACAATTAGGGATTGCAATAGAAGCAATTGCAATAGAAGAAACTGTAATAGAAGGAGTTCTTGGTTGAAGCTCTTGGTAAATGATCCCGGCGTGACCATTGATTCTCCTCCAATGCTTGCCATGGCTGCATCCCCATCCGCTCTTCTTCCTTTCTCCCTCCGTGTACCTCAAATTCGCCATCCGAAGCTTTCCCATCGCAGCTGCCATCGCAGCTTTGGTTCTGTGAGAAACCCAACTGCTGTGAAAGCTGCGATGGGGTGGGTGGAGTTTCCGAAATTGAGTTCCGCAGGGAAGAAGGTGATGGACACGGTGGCGAATCTCATGGACCAGGAGATCGGGGAAGCGCTTCGCCCTTCGCAAACGGCACAGGATGTGCGATCGTTCAAGGGGGATAATGGGGAAGGGTCTGTTACGATCCGGGCTGGACAGGAGGGGTCCAAGGTAATGAATGGCCTTTGTTTTGAATTAGGGAGAACATTTGCTACCTGAATTAGGGTTTACATTCGTGTGGAAAGTGGAATGGGGGAATTGTATTCTGGAACCCGGAGAGTTTTGAATTTGCTACTCGAATTAGGGTTGACGTGGATTTGAGGATTGGAGTTGAGGAGTCTTGGTCTGCATCCTGAAGACTTGTGCTGAATTTGCTACTCGAATTAGGTTTGAAGTTGATTTGAGGATTGGAGCGGGGGAGTCTTGGTCTAAAACCTGAAGACTTGTGCTGACTTTGCTACTCGAATTAGGGTTAACATTGATTTTGAGGATTGGAGCTGGGGAGTCTTGGTCTGGAACCTGAAGACTTGTGCTGAATTTGCTACTCGATTTAGGGTTAACGTTGATTTGAGATTGGAGTGGTGGAGTCTCTAGAGCCTGCAGAGTACTGCGATTCTGGGTTTTGGTTGTGGTGGCCCTTTGCGCCAATGTTGTTGAGTTCCGTTTTGATTGTTCTTTCACTGACGATTCTGGTGATCAGTAAGATTTGGCTCCTTCTGAGTTTTTGAATTTTCACAATATGAGCAATTGAATTGGTCGTTGTTTAGAAGCATTGATGATTGAGCTTGAAACCAAGATTTTGTCTATTGCATGTTCATAGTTGATGTTTTGTTTAGGGTTTCTCAGAGTGATTGATTCTCACTTTGGGTTCCGTGGGTTGACAGATTGATTTCGTGTTGGGATCGTGGCTGAACTGCGCGCTGCCTTTCGGGGAGCTCAACATCGCCACTCTGATCGCCATGCTAGGACCTGAAGCGGACTCTCCACATCTCCTCTTTGAGTTTATTCAAAGCGGTCCTGATACTCTGGTATTAGTCTTGGATTTGCTTCCACGGAAAGACCTGGTGTTGAATCCCGAGTACCTCGCGCGGTTCTACGAGAATTCCAAGCTGGAGAGCATCCGGCAAACATTTGAAGCACATCCCAACGCGCAACCCTATTTGACATCGGCGCTCTACGTTCGAAGTGTGGTCTCACCCACGGCGTTGCTGTATAAAGTGAGTGGAGGTGATGGGGGCTTGGACGCTGTCATTGGTGAGCACGCATTTTTTATCTGTGCATTACTACACTGTTTATTCTATTGCGTGTAGCACTATTTTTATAGGTTAATGCTACTCCAACACCATATATTTGTGTACCTATTCATGAACACCATTTAGTGAGCTTTCTATCTTGTGTTGGTCACTTGTTGACTAGACACTTGTTTGTTTGTGATTATCCATTCAAAAGCTTCTCAATGGTGACCCCAAGGTGTACAAATTAACAAAATAAGGTTCATTTGCTCTATGGCACGCTAATTTGTTGTTACATGTAACCCATGCATGACATTAAACTGAATAAACGGTGCAGTTGATTGTATTAAAAACCTAGTGAATCAACCTGGTTTATTGGTGTTATTTTAGCAGTGTTTTAGCTGTTTTTAGCTTCTCAATGGTGGTCCCAAGCTACACAATTTAACAATTAGAGTTCATTTGCTCTATGGCACTCGAATTTGGTGTTACATGAAGTCATGCATGACACTAAATAGAATAAATGTTGCCGTTGAGTGTATGAATACCTAGTGAATCAACCTGAGTTTCTGGTGTTTTTTTGCTGTATTAACAGGCGTAAACAACCTGGGTTCTTATTTTTTTTTAATACTGTTTTAACAGTTTCAGTAGTTGTAACTGGGTATTCTTTACCCCGTATGGAATTGGTTACTATGCTGTTTAACAGGTGTACCTTCCACTATTTCTGTACCAGGTGAGCTTGTGCAGCCTGCTGCGACGTCGGTGTTCCAGACGTGGTTGGAGGGTTATAAGTCCTTAGGCCAAGCTATGGACAGTGATGCAATGGCGTATACCAAGAAGCGGGATGAGTTGATCAAGGCGAAAGGAGTGGAAGTGGATTTGAGCAGCAATATGCCGAGGTTGTTTGGGCAAGAGGTGGCTGACCGGGTGGTTGCTGCGTTTCGGAAGGGCGTTTGAGGAAGTCCAACCTCTCTTTATTTGTACATGTTGTGATATCTTATTTTTTGGGTGTTTTGATGTCAAAGCAGATCACTGCACTAATTTATTCCATTAGTATGTGGGACACTAATTTACGAAAGTCACGCTATTTTGAGTTAGTGGTGGCTGAAATATCGCTGTACTGTGTTAATTTCCACATAAGTAAATATTTTGTAGTGACGCTTCTCTTGCAGGAGACACTAATTTGTGATCACTAGTAGGATGTTAATGCAGTGTAGCTGCTAACTGTAAATGTAAATTCAGTCCTCTTATCAAAAAGCAGAGGCAATCCTATAGCTGATTTGTACTGAGGACAATAAAATTGTCTCTTACAAAACAGCTACTTGTAACCAAGATGCTAATATTTGCCTCAAATAACTAATGTATATTATAATGTTCCAATACGGACATGACAATCAACGAAAGGACCAAATAAATTACTGACATTGAAGTTGTAGCTACTTAGCTACTCTACTTAACTCTATTTGTCAATCTTCATCGTACTCTAGTAGCGTGGGCTCGTATTCCCAAGGTGCTATGAACCCATGGAAGTTGATGAATGTAGAGGCAACGTTGGCCAATCCAGCGTCAGGCAAGTCTTTTCTAAACCTTACTCCTTTCGGCAATCCTGGTCCACCAATGATGCATGGCACCTACAAAGTGTGGGCAACAATGTCATCAACTAAGACAATTACACCCAAACTTGCCACTTTTTCCTACTAGACTGGTCAAATTTTCATATTTTCTTGTTGGGAAGTGAAAAAGGTTCCAACGCACCAAAGAACATTAACATTTGGATACTATATGTAAAAATTATGATTTGTCAAAGTGTTTTTTGGTAGATGTTTTAAATTCGTTTCTTCAACATACATACATATTACTTTTGGAGATGTACACAAAGTGATGATGATGGTGATTTTGGGTGTACCCACCTTACTCTAGAATACCAAATAAATAGAAGGATAAATGATGGTATTATCAATATAGAACAAACCACGGTGAGACGTACCGGGTTACATGTATGGGAGGTGAGAACTTCAGTCTCTCCTTTTTTGTTTCTGACTGGTGCCCCAGTTTTCAAATTCCGTTTCACCATGTCTTCTGCGTTTCCGTGATCGGCAGTTATCAAAAAAATCCCTTTCACTTGTTCAACAGCATCCAACATTATCTGCAGCATGATGCAGTGTAACGTATAATTTCTTTACAATTCAACAGAAACTTGATATTGTCTCCTATATTACAATAAAAAAACAAAAAACATCTATTCATACAATTAGTTGGACATATTAGCAAGAGATGAAACTGTGACTTGACAAAATGCCTATGGCCATTGATTTTTGTACGAGAATGGAGTTGGCTATTGCCGCTATTAAGGGTATGTCCGCACTTGGTGTGAGGGGTGATGTTTGCAATGTGAATCCAGAAGTAGGTCTAAATTCGTTCCTAAGATAAGTGCGAACATACCCTTAGTGGACTGCAACGTTTGCTTCGAAATTGCTATTTTGAAACATTTTCAAACAGAGAAATTCAAAGCTACACATAGATATTTAGTAGAGAAAATGAAGCAGATTGGAAAATAGAAAGTCAAGTGTATGCCTCTGTGAGCCGAAGTTGAAGAAAACGTATACCTTGACAGCCTTGTCAACTGTCTCGCATGCGATGATTGTGGCCTTGAGATCACCGGTATGACCAACCATATCCCCGTTTGCGATGTTCACACGAACCTATTAGTAATCCAAACCATTTTTTGTTCATAAGTGAATAAATCAACAAACTCGACTTCCATTGATTGATTCAAAACAAATGATCATGAGAATGAAGATTGTGTTGCTGGGTGTTGGAACCTAAAATGAAGTACTTTACAATCTAGGTAGAGCGTTGTTCGAACATACATGGTCAAATTTGCCGCTAAGGAGAGCGTCGCGAGCCTTCTCAGCAATCGCAATAGCCTTCATTTCAGGCTTTTCATTAAAAGCAATACCCTTATCACTGGGAATTTGGACATACTTTTCCAAGCTGGAACTGAACATGCCGGAACGATTTCCATTCCACACGAAGGTGACATGACCGAACTTCACAGTCTCACTGTTTCACAACCATTCCAGTCACCAAATTAACCCCATCAAATCGAAAATAATCTGATACGTTTTTCATAGTAAACCTAGAATTTTATATGTAGACAATATTGTGTATTCAAAGCTTGTATTTTATCTCATAGATCAATCAACATCTCAAGGTTTTCTCTCAATTTCAAGCCACAAGAACAGAATCTGTCCCGTTTCTGCTCCCCAGTTCGTATGAGATTGATTTGAGCACTAAACACGAAGCAGATTCATTGGCAAATTTGTGATATTCAAAGTATTACCGACATGTATACCGACAGTATGTATATGATTGCTAACCTGCAAGCCCAGCTTTTGATACAGTTGTGCACCAAATACTCTCCAGATGTCTTCTCGATCAGTGGAGGTGCAACGAGGTAATGCTTGGGAAGGTCGAGATCTGCATCATACTGCAACATACCGACATACTTAATTTTGGGCATCTTCCCTCGATCGAACTTGTCGAATTTTTCCAGTTCGTAAGCTTTGGCTGCCATTACCATCCGATCTGCTCTGAAATTGAAAGTCACAACAGCGTCACTGTCAAGGATGGGGCCAACTGGTTTGCCGTCAGATCCCACGATCACAAACGGAGGAAAATACTGATCATCGAGCTTTGGGTCCGCCTCTTTCAGTTTCTTCAGTCCGTCCATAGCACTTGAGAATTTATGAGGAGCTTCTCCTTTGACTTGGGCATCCCAACCTTTCTTCACCACTTCCCAGTCATTCTTAAAAAATCATATATTGGTATGGAGTTAGTTGCTTCCCTTATGATAGGACTTCAAAAATTGATGAAAAGTGAGAAGCTATTATTTATTATATATCAAATGATGAAAAAACTTATGTATAAAAACTTATGTATTGCACAAAGAAATAACCAAAACATTCATAATACAGATTTAAGTCATTTCAAATTAGTTGAAATCAATAGTAGGAAGTGAAAGGTCTTCCACTTGTGTATTCTTGCTTCATAACTAACAATCATTTCTAGAGTTTTGAAAATATACTATAAGGAAAGAATATTAGGTAGATAGTGGTATCCATACTGACCTCATACCGGTCCATGGTGACAGCCATTCGACCACCCCCGGAGGCAATCATGGCATCACATCCCATTTTTCTAATGGCTTTAAGATCTTTTTCAAGGATATCAATGTATTTGGGAGCCGACCCTGGTGCTACGTCTCGCCCATCCAAAAGAATATGTACACACATTCTTTTAGCTCCACGTTCAGCACACCCTTTCATCAACAACTGAAAGAGTGAAGCATAGCTTCCATAAAATAAAAAATAAAAAAGTTGTAGACATGATATTTATTTTCTAAAAAAACTCATTCATTCTCAAATTTTGGTTTGCATCAAAGAACACTATATATATCTTTAAAAGGGTCGTAACAACAATTTATGTGGAATTAATTATGATTATAATATGAAATTTTGCCTACCGACAATTGATCAAATCGAGAATGTACACCGCCATCACTCAATAGGCCCATAAAGTGCACTGTATTTTTGGCAAATGCTGAGCTAATGTACTTGAATCCTGCCCCATCATACAACTTCCCAGTCGCTAGGGCTTTGTCCACAAGACCTGCCCTGTTCCAACCATCAGATCTCTGAATTAAATAAGAAAAATTGAATCTATTCTAACACTATTCTTCCCACTCACTTTAACTAATATATAATATGGTCTTACTTTTTTTATTTCTAACCTCCACGAAGATGCATTTACAAAGGTCTTTTGGAAGAATTAATAGCCAAAATAAAAAAAAGCTTGGATAGAAGCAAGATATTGGCCAAATACTTCACCAAACCATCTAAATACAAAACACACCCTTGTGTGAATATACGCCCAGCACCAAGAGCATTGTGGCCAACTTCACTATTTCCCATGTCTTCATCACTTGGGAGGCCAACTGAAAGGCCATGAGCTTGTACTAACCGCCATCGGTCCGGTGCCGTCTAAAAAATGAAATCACAAATTTTATCACTAATTAGAATTGAATTAAACAAGGAGATGCTTTAATTTGCTTGTGGTATAACTTCATACTAAAATAAAGTTCCTACTTATCAATGGAAAAATTCTAGCATTCTCTAAATATTCTTGGAAATAACACTCTCAACTCCCTACTTCCACTTCATAACATTGGACTAAACCTCATGATCACAATATATCTTCTAGTCAAATCACCACTTTAATATGGAGGAGTCTCAACAATAATAGGTAGCCAACTTCACTATACCTTTTTGAGCTCATCCATTGTGGGTGTAGGGGCAACATTAATGCCGTTGAACTCGTCAAGAAGTTGTTCACCCCATCCATCCAAAATTATAATCATAACCTTCTTGCCTCTTCTTAGAATAGGATGGTGTCTCAATCTCCATCTATGAGGCCTCTCAAAAATGATCTTCCTCCCTTGTACCTCAAAATTCATTCTCTTGATTATAATGTGCTAAGTTGAGTAGGATACAAGACCTCTATTACATTTGCAACCTAACCAAAAGAAGCCCAAGAAAACTTCCTCAACATTAGATGACATATATACCCAAATAGAAAAGTTCTTACAACTTGGTCTTCAATTTCAAAAATCTCAAGTCATTATCAAGTTCAAGGTTCGACAGCTCCCTTGTCCTTTGACTTAATGACACCTCAATATGAAAAGCTAATTGTTTCATAATTACCTTGAAGACCCAAGTAAAACATGATCAGTGGGTTTAAGCTCATCAACACAAACTAGCACCTCTGCAAAAAAATGCCCTAAGAGAGTTTCTCTTCGCCTCACGAACCGTTGCGGACCCAATAGGTGTATCATTCCAACCCTTCATAAATTGCAAAAATACAAATAGATCACCAATAATACTTGATCACATAATCCTTATGTCAATAGAAAGAGTATTAAATCACTACAATTATATGAGAAAGTGAAAAAAAAATTTGTGCAATTAACATAAGTACCAACAAGGATCTGAGTTTTAAACCAATAGGTGCATTCTTGATCTCTACAATAATCTTGAAAGTCATCCATTGGACACTTTTTAGCCTTAGCATCCTTCCAGGATTAAGTACATACTTAAGAATTTGGGGTACAAAGTCTAGTTGCTCTAAGTACATAGTCAGGCAGGTTACATGTGTGATGTCATCCACATTAGTAAACACATCACATGTCTCTTCGCCTCTTATAACATTAACAGAAAATTGAAATATTATCAATATGGCTGTAACTCATACCTGAAATGCTCATGACAGGAGCACTTGGCAGAGATATCCCAGAACTGGCTCAACCGGAAGTCTGCCGCTACGAAACATTGTGATTGAGAATTTGGTATGTATGATTCACGGCAAATGTAGTGCCCAGCAGAAGCGTGTCATGAGGCCAACAAAGACTTATGATAATATGAATCGGATTTTAATCGTAAATTTCTGAACTGTAACAAAGTTTGCGCTTGCGCAATCTCACGAATAACTGACCCAATGGACTAACAATGGAGGACGTTCCGATCCACCAAAGTCAAGTTCCCATCTGTGCCATAATGGCAGGAAGGCAAGAAGGCAAATGTAACCTGTACCTGATGAAATCAATTCGGACGTTCTATTATTCTTCCGACAAGCTGCAACACTAATATTTTAGTTTGATGAGAACAAAATCAATTTGCAAACACAAGGATGTTCACCAAGAACATACTTTTTACAAATAATTTATTAGTACAGTCAAACTTCTCTTCCTGCATGATAAGGTGGGGAGTAGTTTTCAGCAATATGCATGTAAAGAAGCTCAAGTGGCAAAGGTCAATTATTTCAACATGCTCATGTTGTACAGTAATTGTATATGATTGGTGGCTCATCTAAAAAAAATCATTTAATAGTCCTAGTCTGACACAAATAGCACCATTGGTGGTTACTGCAATAGACTTTTATGTACATAAGAAGTATGCAAATAAAGAACTACAATTATTTATGCAAGTAGGAATTTGCATTAGAGTATGAGAGGTTTGACTGTAATACTAAATCACTGTATTCTTGTATTACAAACTGAGGCAAAAGTGGTCGCATGTGTTCATGCACCTCAAACCTCTAAAAAATCTTATCTTACATACAATGTGTCTACGCTAAGGCCTCTGGCGTCAGGACGTACAAATCGAACTCCTTTTACTATCTGGCAACCAACCACTGGTTGACAATCCAAAGGGGTTTAATCCTGAAAGGGCGAAGCCTATCACCAAACCAAGGTAGTCAGCAAACAAAAGATTCAATTCCTGGATGAATAGGTGCATTCTTTGTTTCTACAGGAACCCTGAAAGTCGTTCATTGGACACTTCTCCTCTCTGGTGTTACAGGATTAACAAAGAGACCAATTTGCCATTTTGCCATAACGACATTGAGCATCTCTAAGGTCGGGGCTTGTTCAGGTACCTGAAGCTATAAAGAATCCCACTTGGGACTCAAAAGTATCGGTCAGGTCGAAAAGAATATATTGCAGCTTTGTGGAAAGACCTGCCACACAGTATCGTAAACGGTAATTCAGTGACATATCACAGGGTGACCATGGCCCTATGAAAACGGAACAGTACAGTCGCAGATCAAAGACAGTTCACAGGAGTCGATAAAAATCTGAAAGCAAGAATTCAATAAGAGGGGGCAGAAACCAGAGTGCCGAAACCCCAAATGAATAGAAAGCAAATTCAACAACTCCAAATCCTGCACTCTAAACCTTACACCGGCAGCCTGCGAGCAACAGAATGCAGAGAATATAAGGCTGACTTGGATATACCAGATGCTTTGTGAAGGCCACCGTATCATCCGCCCTTCAGGCCCCTCTTTGGTGTAAGGGATCACCTCCGCAAGCTCGTTGAGATTTTCTGAACAGGCCTACTTCTTGAAGTTGCACTGCTTTCAGGAACAGATGCCCGACGAGGACGACTTTTCTTAGGAGGTGCCAGGTGTAATTTAAGTGAAGGTCCCAGATCTGAAAGTTGTTTTCCCTGTTGCAGCTGCATCAGCAGAGCCAGCTGAAGGAAACCAAGAAAGTCAGTATACCTAAATCTATCTGAAACAGGAGAGGACGTGCAACATCTGCGTAACCGAATTGACGAGTAAAGAATTACAGTGTTTAAAACACGATGACACATGTATAGGGCTCGTACCCGAGAGACCTCCGGAGCATGGTGATTGCTCTTGATAGCAGTGCCTACCGAATAAGCTGCACCTGTGTCGAGACTTGTACTTGAAGAACCTGTGTTGGCTTCATAATCTCCTTTCTCGGTAGCCTTCTTTGTCGAGGTGCTTGATTTCACTTTCAGCGAACAAACAGGGCACCCTAGAAAATCCTTTTCTTTATTGGATCCTCCATTACCTATGCAAACTATGTGTGCAGCATGACCACACGAAAAAATACTAAATCCATTTGAGCCACGTGAGGCAACCCTAGATGTTAAACCATTTGAATTTTCCATAGTATTCCTCCTGTGACCTTGCATGGCATCGTCCTCCAATCCAAGTCCACAAATGCAGCAGACGGAAGAAGCAACAGAATATCCATGTGAATAGCCTTGACGAAGAGCATTGATGTTGTAGAAAGTATCCTCCTCTATAAGATGCTTTGCAGTCCTCTGCACCTCATGCAAAAATAGTGTCCGTAAGTAGTAGCATTCTTTCGTCAAGAACAAAGTGACGATTACACACAATGTACGAAAGAGTGTATCAGATAGTATACCAGTATGGTTCGTTCGTAACCATACGCACTGAGCATATTCAAAATCGTGGGTCGAAAGTCTCCAAATGCGTGGCTCCCATGATCTGCCAGTATTTTCTCCATTATCACATGCAGAGGGATGTAGCCCATCATTCCGTCAATGATATCCTCCATGATCGAAACAAGTACTTTCTTCGAAAATTTGCCTGCCAGCGAATGAACATGACGAAGCCAATCATGAATCGTTTCAAAGAAACAATTACTCCGGACATACCGGTAATCAATGTAGCAAAGTCAGGGTGTCACAGTTCAAATTAGCCAGCAAATGAAGAAAACAAAATCAACTCAAAACTGATCAGCAAATTTCGAAATTATGGACAACGTTCTTAAATAAATTCACTTGAGTAATTGAGAAATCGAACCTCTGGTCTGTTCTTTGACCAACTTCCGCTGAGCTTTTGATATTCCTCGTACTTCGGCTCTTCCCGAATCCGCCAGTTTTTGCTTTTCAGAACTTGTACGAAATTCTGAACTTAAATTCTTGCTGTCAAGAAATTCAGCAGGATCTGATGCACCTTTAGATGGTTCCACAGTGCTGCAAAACAATTAACAAGGTCATAAAAATGGTAAGTCTGAGAATTACTAAAGAATGAAGCGCGAACACGGCCTGCTTCACTTCCAATAATTAACTGTGCAGAAAGATAAGACTGTACCTGTCAAGGAGGCGAAACCAGAGCATTGTTGATTCACGGGGGTCAAGTCGTTGAGTGTTACGCTGACATAAGGCCAGAGCCACAGCAACGGCCTCTTTTAGTGCTGCTACCTGCAAATTTTGCAAAATAGTAATGGTAAGGATTAAAGATTCGTAACCCCAAAAGAGAGAAAACTAAGGACTTGGCATAAGGTATTTCAAAACTTGATCTCCTCTAGGGTTGAATACCAAGAAGTAATAGTAAACATAGATTACTCCCATGAACAGCTCCAAAGAAAATTGTCAAAAACAACAACCAACCTCAGGAACCTTAAACAGTAACTTGTCGTCCTTGTCAAAAGCTTGTAACGAGGTGCTTGAAAAGGTGGAGACAGAAAGCTCCAATCTATCTCTACAACCATCCAGATCCTTGAGCACAAGATTCAGAGCGCTTGCAACATCACCAACACGCTCTAGGAGAAATATTGCTGCGTCTGTAACACCATACTCCTGACACAATTTGAGGCAGTGCTCCAACCGATAGTTTTCATAGCTTTCCAAGAACTCCAGCACGGCATGTGGTTCGAATTGGCATAACAGCTGCATGTTCAGAAAGTTGTCAGACAGATCGTATTGAATGAGTAGGTGCACCCAGGGATAACGATCCTTAGCGTCATAAGCATTATATCAAGAAGCATCAAAACACCAATCCAATTCCCACTGCCATAACAATTCCAGCAAAAAAATCATGCCTCAAGAAAAAAAAGCATTTGAACTTGGTGTGTGTCCATCAGAAAGAATAAGAAATCTAGATTTCAATTTATTCATTTTTATTTTATTTTATTTTCTGTTCGAGATAAGGATAATGTTCGAGAGGGTATGCCAGATTAACCTCCACATAAAGTTCTGCCATATCGTCTGTGAAGACTACATCAGATCGTCGTAGTAGATCCCTGATGTCTACATTTGGGCCCCATTCGTCTTTGCCAAACCTACCGGATGCAGTCTTCTGACGATTCGACAAACGATCCTTGTGTTTGCCGAATGATAACTTAACTGCATTCTCTAACCCAAAAGGCTTGCTACCTCCAGGGCGAGCATCCATGATGCCCTTCAGATAGGCAAACAGGAGCTTTGGATGAGATGCAAGCTTCTCCATAACTTTCTGGTTATCGCTGCTGAAATGCTTCAAAACAATCCATAGCGAGCCTTTGCTGATACATGAACCATTCTCAATAATATTAGTACCAAGCGAACTCATCATCTCAGCGAATACAATAAGCTAGATTCCAATACAACGTTAGAACCTTCACTCCTGTTCCCGACATACTTTTTCCGGTAGGCATCACTATAACAACGTACACTTGCAAAATTAATCTTACCTACTATGCTGCACAAGTTCTGGAATGTGCAGAAGAATAGCCTCCCGAAATTTAATCAGGTCAGAATCTCTTAACCCTTTTTGGTCATCAAGCATTTGCATGACATACAAAAAAGGTTGTGCAGTCTGAGTTTTGTCGCTTAAATAGTCATCCAGTGCTGCTTCATAATCACCCCTGCGTGTATGAAGCAAGCCACTAACCTGCTCAAAAGATCAAAGCCAACTCCATCACTCTTCGTCACTAGAAGGCAAACATCAAGATTTAGAAAATCGCATTTAATGAAAGAATGCACCGGCATAAAGAAAAGGGCAAAAACCAAGACACAAATCGTCCACCGACTTCCAAAAGCTTACCTGCCAGAAATTGTTTGTTTGTGCTAGTTGAAGAGTACGAGACGAATCCAAACTTGAATCAGGAACAGCCCTCAGTAGCCTCACCATCAAATCCTCTTTAGCCCGTGCACCGTCACTTCCAAGTGTAGGTGATGCAAGATACTCTAAAATCCCCATAAAAGTAGAACTTGACACAACAGCATGTCTGGAAGCCACAAAATGTGCCACAAAGTCCAGAAGATATCCAAAATCTACTTTTGAAGGCCAATGTACTTCAGAGTCTTCAGAATCTGAATCAACCTCCTTTGAATCACTTGTGACTTTATGAGGTGCTTTCGAAATCTCAATCAAAGCATTCACAGTCGCTTGTACATACCTCACTCCGTCATGAACATCCTCGGAAGCTGAAAGAACTAAATCTTCATCATCAGCACTGGTAAGATAAGCAAAACCCTGCTTCCCAATACCCAAGGGACCATGTTCAGGAAATGCCAACCGCAGGACTAGGAGGGTTGCCTGTATATCAACATGCAACAGAAACCACAATCGAGGGTATATTCTAGCCTCTTCCGCCTTGAAGCTCGTAAGTGATCTACCTCTGATAGAGCCCTCTTGATCAAGCAAAAACTGCAAGATTTCAGCTCTTAACCCTGGCAAACGTGTGGCTGGAAGAGAGCCATGGCCTGTGGCAAGGTGAGGTAATGTCAGCTAAGAGAAAATTTCATCAACGTTAAAAGCCAATAAAAAACCCACAGCCGTGACACCATTTCATGCCCGACAGATACATCGAACCACGATTCTTTCCTTCATTAGAAAATGATATGATCCAACATATCAAGTACAGCAATTATTAACATTCAGTTTCTAGAGACAAAAGTGGATTTGGTAATCATACCGGGTGGAAAGGCGAGACCAGAGAAGCAATACTTCAAGTACACCAAAAGCTTGTACCTGTTTAAGCACAAGAACATTTTATCTGCAAATGATAAAGAGGGCATCCGCAAGAAGGCATGTTCCATTGATATTCACAACCCAGAAACTGGGAGCCAAATTGGGACATCCTAAAGAGGATCTATGGGAGAGTAAAAGCATCAACTGCTCAAAGCCAAAAATTGTCTCTTAAATTGTCTCTTACACGAAAACGCAAAAAAAAGCAGAAAAATATGATCAGCAAGAGAGAGAGTAGAAACAAACCCAATTAGTTGAGTCTGAGACGGGTTGGAAGCCTGGTCTGCCACAGTTAAAAGTTCTTCCAATGGAGACCTGAAGTCGTCCAAGCCCCTATTGAACAGATAAATAAGTGCACTGTACAGTCCATGCTCTCGACATAATCTCACCACCTGCCACCACCCAAACCAGATAAGACCAAACGACGTCAAAGCTGTGCTACAGCCAGAATGAATTCGAGAGCAAGTCGAAAATCTTGTTCGTGATTTAATTTCACCCTCCAGATGGCATAGATAATTTGCCAACCACAGTTAGACAATTTTGATATAGATCATCCCCTATCACAGGAGACTAGACTTCAGCTTGATGACCTAGTTGTCAAAGTACCAGTGGCGTAGTGAATTGCCTGGTTAAAATCCAAAGAGCCTATATCCATATGAAGCACACATTGCTCCACTCTCTCCAACCATCCATAGTAGCTGTAGTGCTCAACAAGTGCTTGCATAACCTGGGAAAATTGACAAAAGACACTTGTTATTTCCTCACCAGTCTGCAGCTGCCCCATTTATTCAATTTAGTGTATGATAAGCTATTTCATAGGTTTAATGCTAATTTTAGCACCATGTATTAGTGTACCTACTGATGAATAACTTTGGATGATCATTTAGTGAGCTTTGAACCTCGTGTCGGCCACTTGTTGATTGAGTGGCTATTCACACAAAAGCTTCTTGATGTGGCCCCAACGTAAACTATTTAACCAAAAAAGTGCAGTTACTCTATGGCACGCTATTTTGGTGTAAAATTAAATCATGGATGACACTAAGGGACCTAAACCCATTACCAACCACCGCCCCATTGTCATTCAATAGGGTTTCTTGAATACAAGAGAGGCTAACACTCATTTCCAACCATTAGGTCTTGGTTTCCAACCATCAATTCCACCATTCTTGTCTTGGCACATGTGCTTGATTTGGAGTGCCAAAGTGAACAAGAAGTAGTCTCTCAAATGATTGGAACTGAAAGACTCTATACATTGGACATAGGTCAAGGCCAACTTTTTGCTTTAAAAATTCATAGTAATTCAATTCAAGCAACAAAATTACCAAATTTTTGCAATACCCGTCATTTCTATAGATGCACCTCTAAAAATATTTGTTTTGCCTTGCACTACTCCAGATCATGTTGGAATTGCTTATTTGGTCTGTTATGGGTGGTTCTACCTTACATAGAATGAACTGTGCAGTGAGCAGATCCAAATGAATCTAGTGCTGAGTTAATGCGGCTGCAGTCTCACAACAGTACCAACTGATTGCAGAGTACCTTACAGCTACACTGCCAGACATATTAGACCCTACGACAAAAACACCTACCTCAGGAGCAAGGCCACCCAGCATGTCTTTTAGAATGTAGGGTTCCAGAAGCTCCAAAAATGTACCTGAACATCAGTGTGAACAGATATCAGATTCTCCTTCAAGGTGCATCGTATATCATCCGATACAAAAGTTCTGGTAAAAACAAACATAATGCAATAAAACCAACTTTTCCGTGGGGAACACAGCAAACAGATGGGAAAAAATAAGAGAGAGAGAAGACGCAGGGAGATATGGACACACCTCTTTGCTCAACAGCCACAAACTTGCTGAAAACATTCTCAAATAAGACGTCCTGTTTACCAATGTGTACACAAAATTCAATAGCCACGCCACCAACTCTTGCATATTGTTCTCGAACCTCCTGCAGATCTTGCCCCTGGCCCTCGGAACCTTGTCGATCAGCAGTTTGAGATGCTACCGACAAGTATTCAAAAGCCATGTCAATATAGGCAGACAAGAGTGCCAGCAAAGTACCCATAATAACCTCCCGCATTGCATCTAATCCCCTTGGAAGACCAGTTACCCCTCTGGCTCGCCCATCGTAAAGCTCCATTGCAATGTGAAACGCACCCATCCAGTCGCCAGCATCTTCGAGTGCTTTGATGCGCTCTCGCCAAGGCAGCAAACGAGCACGCCAAAGCTGTTGGGGACCCATTAAAAACAGCGCAGCTCCACGAACAGATAGCGAACTATGATAGGCTTTCTCTGGATTGCCAAGAGCGTTCATAATGTGTGTATGGTAGATAAGAGCTCCCACATCATCTTGTTCTCCCTTAATGGACCCACGCTCTAATTCAGCTCCTTCTTTCGTGAACAAGCAGAGTTCGTCCTTAGCTGTAACAACAACCAGCATCTGCATGCACCTATACACTTCAGAAAATTCTCCAAACTCTTGAGGCAGTGCAGAACATGGTATCTCATATTTATACTTCAACAGCGCACTATTCTAACAATATTGAGGCACAAAACATTACTTAAATATCAAAAGAGTAACTCATGGACCAGAGACCTCAAAGCAAATTGCAACTTGATCTTAATCCAACCACCACGGTAATCTTCTGAACATATAAACTTCTTTCAGGAAATTGTTTTGTAGCCTAACCTGCTCCTCCAGCCAAGCAAGTCCAACAGCAGGACTGTCAAGTTCCCATTCTCTCACTTTTCTCAGATTTGAGTGCGTCAGTTGCCATATGAACATCTTAGTATCCCAACCTATAGCTAACACCGGCAAGTCGTCGTCATCCACATCATTAATCGTGTCGCCATCATCTTTCTTCGCATCACCACGGTCACTTCGCATCAGCACATGACTCCCAGTTGATGTATTGGGGTTTGTGTTTCCACGAGGAGGAACCAAGGAGGATCCCGGCTTAGAGCGAATACGCCTCCATGCTGTATACGCAATAGCACCGTCTCGAATTCCCATTGGTCTAGTCAACTTTGACATAACTTCTAGAGCTGGCTGGCGCGCTTGCATATCAGCGGCCAGACGCACCTGCAACACAAGTTCAACTCCACATTGGCCAGAAGTTTCTCATAACAAGTAACACGCAGACCCTTACTCGGAAGACTTCAACATTATAATCAACTGCGGAAGGAAGAATACTCACCACAAGAACAGTGTGGTGAGTGACCAAGACAAACATTGGCCTTGGTCCTTCATTGGATGGAGTTGCTCCGTCATAGAGGAACTTGCGACCAACGTCCATAGCACCGACACTACCAACCATTCCACCCACCACGTTCCCCATACCACCCATTACACTCCCAAGCGTGGGTGAATGGGAGGTTCGGCCTTGAGAAGAGGAGTTTAATCCATTCATACCTTGTAGACCTTCGTCCTGTAGCAAAGGTGAAACAGATAGAACAGGACCTGTCTTGTCGCCCTCGAGGAGACACTGTCCGTGCACAATACCAACAGGAATCTCCACTATCATCAGGTTCGGTATGTAAGACTCACCTCGCGGTGCAACTGAAGTGGGACCAAGTATTTGTTATGCAAATCAATCACCAACGAAAACCAGTGTCACCGCAGATCTTGTCAATAAGGAGAAGACAAGAACACTTCAGTAGTATAAGAAATATTGCAAAATATTCTTCCACAAATGATAAAGTAGACAATCACAGAAGACTCGTTCTAGAGAGCAATTACCTGAGTTTCTACAGAAAATCGGCGAAGCAAAGGCATTATCTGTTGAGAAAAAGCGTGAAGCAGAAGCCTGCCTTTAGAGTCACCGCTAATTACTCTTAGGCTCCGTGCACCTGGAGCATCTTGTCCTAAGAATAGAGTATGCACAATGGCCTCCGAGTGCTCAGTACTCATCACTTTTGACACAGATCTTCTTGAAACATCCCACAGTCGTAGAGTTCCATTTGCATAGCCGACTAACAAGAGATCACCTTGATGACTGAAGCAAAGAGAACTAACAGGTTCTTTAGTTTCAATACCACCTCCTAAGAAAAAAGCCTGCAAGATGAACAGTGTTCAGAGCCGTAAATTTTTCTGAGCAGTACAAAAAGCTGTGATGAAACTACGTTGACTTCTATGTCGCTCAATTGGACCCGAATACGCAATGCCTCAATATGCCCCAATCATCAGTATTGATTAGGTAAAAGCATCTGCGTAGATCCTGAGCGACATATCATTATCGAAAACAAATTCATCCCAATAAATCTTTCATAGAAACAAAAACCCTAAACCAAAATACAAAAAAAAGATATCGTCTCATGATCCCTTCAAGCACTGAACAGAATTTTGTCCATAAAAGATACTACAACATTTTCTGAACAACTTGAGGAAGGAGGGGCAGGTAGACCTTTTGAGATTCAAGCTCATCAGCACTGCGAGTGGCTGAATACTTGCTAGGAGTAACAAGAACAGCTCCTTTGGACAATCCAACAGCAATAAAATTTGCATGAGCTGCGAGAGCTTGTGGAAAACCATAATCCCGCCTTACTTGAGGTAGGGCTAATGCATGGGAGAGAGAGCCATAAGCGTCAAGTTGCAATAGACCAATTGCAGGCGGACCTCTCTCGATACCCTCCAGCCTCATTGGTTGAGCAACTGCACCTACCTCCCAATGCAAGCCCGACGTGGCATTTCGCATCTCAATCTCTTCTGCCGACTGAAATGCAGTAGGTAGTTGAGTTGGCTCCTCAATTGTGTCATCTTTTTGCTCCATATTTGTTTCTGGTCCAATGCCCATAATTTCAGTGGTTTTCGGTGTCTGTTAGCTCCGGATCCGTTTACTGGCAGGCTGGGCTATCGTTGCAACGGCTCTGAGTAGCACAGACAGCAGCTGCTGACCAGCGATGAACATATGTAGTGGCTGATGACGATTCCAGTTGAGAATGCGATCCTCTTGTGATCCACTAACCCTAAAACCTAATGCCGCTCGTCTTTGACGAAACGGGAGCATCCCTGCATTCTTATCCCCTTTCAAAATCAACTCCTTTCAGAGCTCGATCTGCTTACAAACGCTCCAGCACGCAATCAAGGATTCAAACACGCACAATCCATTTCTTCCAACGAAGTCTGAAGTGAGAGTAGGTTTAGCAACAAAATTGATCCAGATCATTCCACTACAGCGACATCACTTTCCTCCTCCTTGCTACCTCCCGATCCTTGACCTTGATTCACAACCCGGACCACCAAATCCCCTCTGAAAGAATTTGAACACGTACCTCTTCGGCTTCATCTTCAAAACTTCAATTCTGAATCTCCGTCGAATGCTCCGACATGGAATTCCACGCCGCGAAATAGGCGTCTCATCTCGAATTGCTCACGGTCGGAACAATCTCCATCAATTTTCGGGGGAATTAACACAACCAGAGTCCTCAATCAGCGCAATTATCATCAATTATCTCCACGCTTTCATGCAATGAGTTCTTTGGCAGATGCTCACTGTGAACAATCGCGGCTGAAAACGGAGGAAATACGGAAACGACCGATCTAGGGATACAGTATAAGGGAGGATGCTCTAAAAGCGACCATTTAAGGGCTGGTCTGCCTTTTTCGTAGGTTTGCATGAATAGAAATATTTTTCACTCATTTTTCAGAGGAAAAAAAATGGATGCCAAACGTAACACAATTGGTTTCATATTTTTTGAAGCATTTTTTAATTAGTTATGAATTTTCTAAGATTTGTAGGTACCTATTTGTGATTCTAGGACTTCCAGAATGCATCCACTTACAACTTCTAAAGTGATTTGAGGAAATCAAGGCCAATGACTGGCTCTCGCAATAATGAACATTTTTATGATGGATTCAATCAATGACTAAAGTGGTCCATTTAACCCCTAACTGCCTGAGCGACCAAATATGGTTGCTCCAAAATTTCAAGCTCATTTGGATACGGGCAATTAAATTCCTTTGACCGGTTAAAATTTTTTTACGGACAGTATTGAAGGTTAATTATTGGAAACTTTTATTTTTCACTAAAAAAGGTAAATATTTGATTTTTGAGAGGTCCTCAAAAGCATATATGTCTCATTGAGGAAGAGTAAAGCTTACAAATTTTATTTGATTTCTCGGCTTTAAGCAAAGCTTGCTAATTTTACTTGAATTGAGATTTGAAAAGTTCTACTTATTCATTTGCTTTGAAAATGGTCCCAATGGAAAAATTAAAGTGTTTTCATGATTTTCACCGTTGAAAATTTAAACATGCAAGTGTTGATTTGGAGTTATTTGCAATTTGTACTTATAAAAAAAATTGTATTTCAACAATTGCAAGGTGGATTGTGTAATGAGTTTGATAGCTTTTTATGTGAAATTAAGTTTTTTGAAAGTGTATTTTAGTGTGTTGACATAACTTTTAGTTGTCATGTTACCTCCAATCCCCAAAAATATTTATATGCAAATTTCTCAAACATTGTGGGGAGGGGCAGTATACTAAAAATAAAAAACATATATTTCTCTTGTTATGATCTCACAACTCCTATGCAATTTTGCTCTCAAAATTGGTATACATACTAATAAGCTGACTCTTTAAACATCTACAAGGTTAGATTTTGAAAAAAAAACAATTTGCGTCATCAAGGATAACTATAAGTCCATGCTTTTTTTTTCATAGGAAGAACACACTTGGAAAGGCTTAGGCACTTAGGTATTAAAGACCACTTCATATCCATTCAATACCATTTTATAGGGCCGATTTGAAGAAGCCGGTCACTTTTAAAGCAAACTACCTTACAATACAAGCCTAAGACGAGAATGACAAGCTTGTGACCACTTACTACTGACAACTCCCTCTGTTTCTCTAAAAACCTCCAAAAAAAACTTTTCCATGAGGGATTAACTGTGTTTTTAAGCTTTGTGCTAGTGAGGCATCTAAGAACTGGTAACCCATCCTCTAAATCTGTGCAAAATCTCCAATTTAGGCACCATCATTCAAGCACCCAAAATCCATGCGGAAAGTATCATACTTGAGCATCATCCGTGAATACTGTTAGCTCATCATTCATGATGATTTAAAGGTTGGTGGCGACAATGGGATTCTAAAAATATTTGCTTCCAACCTAAATACTTGCAACAAAAAAACCTGGCCCACTTTATAAAAAAATCTTTATAGTGCCCAAATGGTCACTAAATCATTATCAATGTAACCGTCTAAGAAGGCAGCAAATACAAGGTGCCTCATATGGGCAAGGCCAAGCTAGCTTGGAGAGGAAAGCTCTTTAACTGCTTGCCACTTGCCTCCACGAGGTCATTCAACATAGCCAATGCTTCCTCAACGATCAAAATCAACAAATAGAGCTTTTTAGTAGGACATGAATTGTGCCTAATTTGGAGGTTTTTAGAGGGACAGAGGAATACTTGTGAAGCTTCAATGATTTATTAGATGAAGCTATTTTCATAGAGACAGTTGATCTTCATCCAATGTAAAGGCCTTCGGTATGCAATTTCACACAAATTTTGTCCAAAAATTGGATTAATTAAGATACGGTGGATGGTACGTATCGATGATACTCCCCACATGATGGCTTTAGAGGGTAACCTATTGTGGCAACAGCTGAATGTATTGTTCATCAAAAAAGATTCTCTCTTTGTACCTTCTTATCCACTCATCTTTCTTCCCTCTCTGCTTAGAGAGAAGTGCCAAAGCTAATCGTAATAGGTAGGTCTATGAGACTGAAATAGATATATCCAGATGAAAAATACACATTTATATTGAATAAAATATTCATTCTTTAGAAAAATAATTTATTTCTATTTTGCATTCTTCTCTATCTTTATCTTTGCACACATTGAGCTCAATTTCTCAACGAATTTCCCATATCCTATAGGCTAAAATGCTTTAATTATTAGAAATAGGTACCTCTACCTTACATCAAGACAAAAAATTGACACCCTATGGATTGTCATTTTACAGTTTGGTTGTTCATTGACAACAACTTTTTGAAGGAAGTTGTCCTAATGACAACCAAAAACTACTGAATGTTTGTTCTTTTACAAACTTTGGATGGATTACAAGAAAATTATAGTACTAGAGAAATTTTTCATAATATGCAAAATTTTAGTGTTCCAATCAAGTGCATAAGTAGAAATTATTCTAAACTATTTCCTCAATGGAGGGGGGTGTCAATATTCCCATTGCGGAAGGGCTTTATCTTCAATTTTTAAGGTCTACTAGTCAGTATAACTAAATAAAAATTATTTAATTTTGATTTTTGCAAAAAAACTTATGTCTTCAACAAGTTAGAAATTTTTAGAAATTTTTTGTGAAGAGTTGAAGTTACCACAAATATTTTTTCTAAGTGAAAAAATTCAGATTAAACAAAAAATCAAATCCAATCCTAAAATTGGGTTTAATGAACATTGCAAAGAAAGAACAAGTAACTTAGGATAAATGAAACAACCAAAAGGGACTTATATTATGGGAGAAATGGAGTTGGTTTTTAAAATCCATTTCCAAAATTTCTCCATTTTTTTGGAAATCTGAGATTATTTTGAAACATCTCCAAAGATTCTCTAATCAAATTTTTCTTTCAATGGCTTTTTGAACTACACATATTTTAATTACATATAAATTTTTTGGGTTTTGCTTCACAAGATTTTGGCATTTTATCCTACAAAATCTATCCATAAATATGGTGATATAATGGACAAATTCAAGTCAATTGTCCTAAATCTACACTTCTCTTTGAATTTTTTCTATAAATTATGTCATCGAGCAAGTACCATATAAAATATGTCATTACATGGCATTGAAATCCTTCTATCTAGTATTAAGTGGCAGTCTTTAAGGCCGTTGAGTCCCCGGTTGAATCTCCAAGTAAATGAATAACCATTGAATGTGCTTGATTCCCACAAGAATGTAAAACTGAAGAAATAAACAATACTCTTATATAGGTTGTCAACTCTTCACCGAGTTCCTAGGCAGATCTTCAAGGTGACCATCATGTCCGTTTGCCATCACCGGTCCTCTTTATGGAGATGGAGACATGATACATAAAATCGGCAAATAAAATACCATGAGAATGAGATTCAAATCCAATCTTGAATTTAAAAAGAAGAAAAAGTATATCATGAATCATTCACCTTTGCTATAGGTTGCAACTTTTGTTGAGTCCCACAAATAAGGGGAATAGCCTCCCTTCATGGTGGTGCTTTAAAACTCTCTATTAGCAAAAATTAATGATGTTTCCATGATCCAATCTTTGATCTTTGTGCCCATCAATGTGTATTGAATTTTCTGCCAAGAAAGAAGAAATTGACATTCTAGTACAAACTACATCTTGGGTGGAATTTTTATAGTAATATGCTTCAAAATTGACTTGGAAAGTATTTGTAAATTTTCTTTCAAATTAGTTTGACTACATATATTATTTTTATTCACAATTCATAAAGAAATCTTCATTAACAAAAAACTCAAAGAAGTTGTATAAAAGTTTATGATTCAAGATCCCTTGGGTCATTGGCTTTAAACCAACAACAAAACAAAGTGCAAGTTTTTACTAGATGAGCAAAGAGTAAAATTTTAGGATTTTTTCTCTTATCAAAATTCATTTATAATATAGCAAAACTATTTTTTGTTGCAAAATGACAAACTACAATTGTTAAAACTTAGATGAAAAATGGTTTCAATCCCAAATGACTCCATGAAGGATTTTATTGTCGCCACCCAAGAAAAATTTAAAATTCTTAGGCTCAATTTATATCCAATCGAGAAGTGAAAAGACCAATTTTTTTGAAGGAATTGATTGTTTAACATTGAGAAATCTTTGAAAAATGGATTTACACCATGATATGAAAGATCACGTGTCTCCAAGAAGGCCCACTTGACCTTTTGAGTAGAACGCGTTTTTTCCCTATGTGGTGGAAAAAGTCTTTAACCCCTAAAGGACTGAATGATCACTGAATGTACGATGGTGATCTTAATTAGGTATGTATGAAGTCATTTTTTAATAGATGTTCCTCGATATGTTCTTCAAATTTGACACAAGGAGTGAACATATACCTCCTAAATGGGAATATAATTTTCTTTGATCAAGTGCCTAGATCCAAAGTTATGCTGCCCTAAATTTTTGGAGCAGCCTCGTCAGCATATACAAAATTCTTCTTCTAATTTTGAAATTTGATAGGTAAGTGATTTATATAACATAAGATGCAAATGTCCAAAAAAATAACCATGTTTGATGTAAAATTCTCACTCTAGGAGGACTTGAAGTTTGTTGGCCTTATGGGGCAAGGTCAGAAAAAAAAATTCTTCTAACTTCAAACATTATAATATTTCAATCTGTACAGTCAAAGATTTTGAAATATTTTCTACACCTTTCCGTAGTAGTCTAGTACAAATTTTTATACATAAATTTTTAAAAAAAACTTTTGTTTTTCATTTCTTTTGTTACTATCCTGAAAAGTGGCAGTTCTTCACAATTTATGCTCGGGGGGGTCACACCCCTATACATTTAGATATCATGTGCAATAATTGGGTATTTAATTGGGGGATATTTATGTGTTTTAGAGTATTTTTTTCCTCCCTATTTTTACTTAAAAAGCTACTGGCATGTATTTTTCAACACCCTATTTTTTTTTCTATTTCATTTGAGGGACAAATTTCTCACACCGTATTTTTTTTAATACATTGTCAAGTTTTGGAAATACGGAAAAAAATTCTTTGGCAATAGAAAACCGAATTTGTCTACATCAAGCATTCTATAAAATTGAAAACCAATAGAAACAAAATCAAGAAGCACGGATCTGCAAAACTGAGACACATGTGATACAGAACTTGGAAACACAACTTGGGATAATATACCACACACCAAGGAATACAACCTGGACCACATACAACCTGCTAGGATATGAAAATGTGCACATTTATGAAATCCTGGACCACACACAATCTCCCAGGTGCTGTCTTTTGCTGGTTAAATCTTCAGAGTCCTCTTCCAAGGCAGGGAGCATGAAAATGCTGTCGCCAATGTCATTGAGGGCTTCAAGACTGACTGCCACACTACACAACTCTTCCAGATCCCAATATTGAAAAGGAAACTTTAAAACCTTCTTCTCTTCTAACCGCATTCGTAAGTCAGAAAGGGACTCTCCATCATCAGCCTTCATGGTCCATATGCACTTTGGTAGTGCACCCTTGTGAGTGAGTGTGTAGACTTTGATTTTCTTGCCCCCTATGACAAATTCTCATGAGCAATGCAGAGCTTGGTGAGCATTGTACATCCCACAAGCAAGTCAGTGCCTAAACTTTCACAAGATTTGCATTGGAAAGTGCAGGGACATTCATAATAGTTGAGTGGCAAATGGGAAACAAGACAAGAGAATCGGTACTTGACCAGAAATTGAACTTCAAACCGTAAGCTAATGCCTAGCAGCATTCATAAAGGCTTCTACCATTCTACTGCAATGCTAGAAAAGAAAAAGGTGAGTGGAGAGATTTGGAGCTTACCAAGCAAGACCGTAAAAAAAACGGCAACCTACTCTTGCGTAGCAATGACAAGATTTTGAAAGCAGATTCAAAACAAAAAATCTGCACAGGAAGTGAATCAGCATGCGCATGATTAGAACTGGAAATTGTAAACCGTAAACCATCCCCAAAATGAACTAGCATTCAGTCGTTGTTGAATCCAAAGTGAAAATTGTAAATCAACCACAAAAGTAGAGCAGCATTCCAAATGTAGAATTTGAACAGCAGCCTAAAATGGATTTCAATTTGTAGCATAATATAGGGGTGACCACTCCGAATTGCAACATCCAAGAACATTTGCAATGAATCTGACTTCGTATTCGGGAATCACTTACCACTATAATTGAAGCTAATAAGAATGAAGTCTATGCTAAAGCACCACTGTGCCAAAAATTCTTGCGTCCAAGTAGAGGGAAGTGAATCTTGAAGCCCACAATGTACAAAGCCAAAACCCTAAAACCCAACAGAAAGAAGAAACCAACAAGGTCTGCACCCTAAATTTGAGACAAGCACGGAAACTAGATTGCCTAACTCTAAATCGATCTGGAATCCAAACTAAATATTGTAAACCCTAAATTGATCTAGAATCCAAATTGGAATCTAAATCCTAAGTACAAAGGGGAGCAACAGTCTAGATTTAAATACCAATTTCAGCTTCAATCAAAAGTTTACCACAGCAGTAGCGTCGTAACCCTAAACATTGAATTTGAATGTGAGTTTGTGATTGTACGTACTTATTGCAGTGCTAGAAGCTCACACAAATGATCAGCATGCCCCACCGCCAATGCACCGAAATTACTTCTAGTTCGCCTCACACAAACACAAATGCTAGAAGCTCACATGAATGATCAACATGCCCCACTGCCGCTGCATAAAAACTCCTTTTAGTTTGCCTCAAACGAACACAAAACTTTGAAGTGTAAATAGTAGAACCTCAAATCCTCACCCAAAACTTAGTGACCACAAACCTATGGAAGCCCAACCAATTTTAACCCGCTTATCCCAGGTGCAACCCAAACTCCACAGCAAGCGGCCCACTGTTACATTGTCAAACCCTAAGCGTACAGTCTCCACATGCGTCAGGCACAACAAGCCCCTAAATCTCAAACGTTCAAAAGATTCAAAGTCAGTCAGGGTTCCAATGATCTAGGATTCTAAGGCAACGTGCGCCATCTCCTTACAAAGCAGTCATTGGGAGCGATAGCAAGATTCCAAGCCCTTAAAATCAACAAAGGCATTTCCCTCCAGGTCCATAGTGCCCGTAGATTTCAAAACTGGACAGAAAGGCATAATTTTTCATCCATCCAATGGCCATCATTACTATTCTATACTCATTCTACTAAACACATTTGGGGGAATCCTAAGTGCACCTTTCTATTTTTTTCTACTGTTTTCTAAAATGAATGATTTGTAACCACCTTATTTTATTTATATTCATACAAATGTCATATTTCAGTGCTATAGTAAATCTAATAAATTTCTAAATTTTATCTCCAACAAATTAAATTGACCCTACTTTTTATCTCACGTACTTTTCTACTAGATCGATGGTCTCCCCCCTAAGAATTTATGCCCAAAATGTGCCTCGGTCCTTTAAGGGTTAAATTTTGAACTCCCCAGATTTAAAGGCAAACTTTAAAGAGGTGGGGGCGTGGGGCTAACTAAAATCATGGGGGTCCTCATTGAAAAAATCCTAAGTTTTTGAAAATATTTTAGTTTCTTTCAAAAATTAATATTTTGCCATTTCATACCTTCCAGTCTAAAGGCTGTAGCCTCTAAAAGAAGACTTCTCAAAGGCAAAGGTCAGAGTTCGAAGAGGAAGACTTTTCATATTTTTGGCCCCTCATTTTTGATATAAACCAAATCTTAGATAAGGTTAAAATACACAACTCATTTGTATATCCGATTTTGACAAATATCTAGACTTCCATTGAAATTGTCCTCTAAAGTACAATTAAACCTTTTTCAAATTAAACTAAAAAAAATGGTTTTGGTGAAAATCCAAATTTTAGCGTATTATATCAGAAATTTTTTTGGTATACTTTTAAGGGTGTTTACTGTTGATTTCTAAGGCTTAGAGACCCTTATCTAGATTAGACTAGGCCAAGCCCCACCATCTTGGGTCTAAGAATTTAGCCTTCACAAAACTCTAGCTAGGATCCGAAGTTGGGGGTCTACATATTTTTGGGAGGTTGGTTGGTACATCAAAAAGGCAATGTAACAAAAAGATGTATTATGTCCTTTTTGTTCCCCCTTCCAAAAATTGGAACCCGTTGATATTTTTACCCCCCCCCCCCCCCCCCCCCTTCCAATGCCTTTAATCTCAAAAAACAACTTGTGATACGAACATGGGATCTTGTATTGATATTGGACACGGATATGGATATGGGATATTGTACTGCAACAGGGTATGGATATGAGATATGGCGGAGTGGGATAAATCCCATATGGAATGCCAAATCTAATGGCTTCTCAAAATTACAAATAGGGGGAGGCGGTAATGAAAAAAATTAAATTAAAATGAATTAAAATGAATTATGATTTTTTTAACTTAGAGGCCAAGAGGTTAAATGAAATGAATTTAACTTAATGTAAATTCTTTTGAGCTCATTGAGACAGTTTGTCACAATGACAATGAGCTCAAAAGAGCCAGTAATTGTAGTAACTACAATAATATGCATATAAAATTATGGTACATGAAGCTTCTCCCAAAAGTTCATTTCAACTATCATTTCAACTTAAGGTCAAATATCTCTCTGGATTAGAGTAGAGATATCTAAATTTGGCATCATTTTTCCGAAGATGAGTTGCATCATAAATTTTATTCCTAATCCTAGTTCTTATCAAATTTTGGATAGAGGCAAGTGGTAGTACTATTGCATTAGAAGAGATTTGAGGCCTCCAAGAGCCCGCGAGTTATCCTACGTTTCTAAACTGCGGGAATGCAGGAAAGCTACTGGCTAATGTGGTTGAGACCGTGCCAGGTCATTTTCAAAAAAAAAAAAAAAAAAAAATTGGCCTGAAATAATATTTGGAAGAGAATTTTTTTTTTTTTTTTTGAAAAAAAATTTTTGACAGCCCATATCGGCTGTTCATAGATCTAGCCAGATTGGGGAACGAGCCTGGAACGGGCCTGAAACGACCCTCCAATGCCCTCCAGTCTCTCCTAATGCATTGAAATTTGCCAAATTCAACTAAAGAAATACCTTAATAGGGTGCAGCACTGCTTGGTAATTGTTAGATTGCCCATGTGACTAGGCTTGACTGGAAGGTTGATAAATTTTTTCCTTTGGTGAAAATTCATAAGGTAATTTCCAACATTTTTTTAAATCTATCTAGTTCATTAAGACATTCCTCAGTACAACTTTGGTTAAATATCTACTAGATTAGGTCTCTAGACGGTTGATTTTCCAAACCATGTTTTCATGGTCAAAAGTGCATCCTCTATCTTTCATTTTGCTTAGACAATTTAATAAAAATAATTGGCTAGCATGTAACTAACATCCATACCAATGTTTACAAAAGTAGCTAAGAATCGCTCGGTTGCTACCAAAGATTTTGCTTTGCAAAATTTAGATTGTAGAATTTCCTTGGAAAATGGAAATTTGAGCACTTTTTCCACCGGATGAAGTCAATCGCTGGAAGTTTTCCTTGTCCGTTCAACAGGTAGCAGTCATCTGCCACAAGAGCCCCCACTGGTTTGCAGTAGTGCGATCTGGGCCGTCAATGGGTGGCAATTAGGCTGCATCTGCACCGTAGGTTTAGCAACGATTTAGGGTGAGCCAGCTACCTTGTCTCTCCCAATTTTGCCTAACTTCTACAATCTCGATGTAGGTTTTTAGTAGCATTGTGATCTCTGCAAGTTTGCAATTTATCTTCTGTACGCTCGTGCATTTACTGGCATTTAGATTTTTGAATACATGAGCGGCACTGGCGGACTGGCAAAAGAATTGGAGGCACTAAACATCACTGTATTGAATAAAATCATCATTGCTATCCATTGTTTGGAAAAAATTATTCCCTTGCTACAGCATTCTTCAAAATTTGTGAGCATCCCTCCAATTCTATAGGACCTAGTTCTTTGCTGTTGTGAATCTGTGAGATCTGCTTGTCTCCACTAGAAGAAAATTGCGTTGTACTTGTCAAAAATTGTGTTGTACTCAACAACTAGTATAGGGGGGATTTTGTTGAGTTCTCCCTTTATAATGCAAAATTTTGCATTCTAACACAAAATTCTATATTTTACTTGTCAAATTCTGTGTTGAAACAGTAGAACGCAAAATTTTGCATTATGAAGGGAGAACTTAGCAATATCCCCCCCCCCCCCATACTTTTTGTTGAGTACAACGCAGATTTGACAAATAAAATGTAGTTTTTGACAAATTAAATGCAGGTCTCTTCTAGTGCTTTTGCATTCACCGCAAGGTGGAATTGGGGGCTGGGATTGAATGTGGCTTTGCGGGCGGTTTCAAAATGTGGAATTGGGGGCGGAATCACATCGATGGCCATTGGACAGGCAATCTGTAGTTTTAAAGCCTCCTCGCTTGTTCCTCATTATTCCATCATTGCATTTGCTCTCTTTGTTCTTTTGTGCATGTTCTGTTGTTTTGTCTCTCTCGCATTGTCTGCTTTGTTTGCCATGGTGTTTTGGGTTGGGGTGCAGGTTTGTGGAAGTGGTTGTGCAATGGCGCCTCGACTTAAACTTTCAGACAACTTTCGTGTGCAAACCTTTTGGTAAAGCTGGAACAGCCATGACATGGGCAAATTTGGGGTCGTGGGGGGTGCTCCGATCTCTTTGAGCAGTGCTGAAGATGTGGAAGAGATCACTCATGTGCCCAAGACAAGATTGTGCGACTCCCTTTCACAAGAATAGCACCTAGATTGCCCATCAGAAACTACTGTGGTTTTGCCTAAACTTACATTGCGGAAGGGAAGAAAGAAGAAGGATGCCAGATTTGGTGCTACGTCTATGCTGCGGAAGTGTCAAAATACAATGCCGAGCACCATCACCAAGAGGTGGCAGGAAGTGTAGGCATGCAGATACACTTGGGTTGAAGGTGAGTTTGATGCGAATGGTGACCTCACTGCCGTTGTGTGCCAAAGTTGTACCACAGTTACTGGCCAGCAGAAGGTCATGGTATCCAAAGGTGACAATCTTGAGAAACACAAAGGTAAGAGGACATGTAAGGAAGACGGTGTCCCCTTTCCTCATTTGAAGAAAGGGAAGACTTTCATCAAGACTGACTGCAAGCACTTGCAATTCAGCAAGCTTTGGGTTGGTCAAAAGCAAGCCAGATCTATAGCAGAGCAAGTCATCGCTGGTTTGTAGGGCAAACTCAAACAAAAGGGTGTACAATTCTCAACGCTTTTCCAAGTTCTTTCTCACAGTCGTCCTACGTGTAATTATGAGAGAGAACAACATCTGCTAAGGCACCTAAAGATTAAGAATTTACCAAGAAATGGTCTAAGTCTACGGGCTGGGAAATGAATGAGCATCTTCAAGGTTGTGTTTTATTGGCCCTGAAGGTCATAGTCTAGTTTGCAAGAGTGATCTCCATTAGCGCAGATGAAGTCACCGCCATTGACAACACGTTGTGGTTGGGCGTGCATGTGTATGCCATGGACTCTTGGGAAAGAGTCCTGCACCTCTTGCATCTCTCTTGCGTTTTTGATGGTGGCACTGCATAGCACTTAATCAATGCCATAATGTATTCTTTGATGGGGGAGGGGGGCTTGACACGAGAGGAGATCTTGTCGAAATTGGTTTGCTTTGGGGCAAACGGCGTTAATACATTTTAGGGACCGAAGACGGGTGTCACAGCCCAAATTTGTGAGAAATGGGCTCCGTTTGTAATTGATGTTTCCTGTGCTAGGCACAAGATCAATCTGGTGGTTGGCACTTTGTCTAACTATCCACTGATTACTTAGTTGGAGGGTCTCTTTCAGTCAGTTTACTCGTACTTCTATTGTAGTTACAAGCGGCATTTAGAGCTCCAAAAGCTTGTTGATCTTATGGAAATTAAAGGAACTAAGATGTTACGGAATGTGGAAATGCGCTAGATTTTTATGAAGAGTCTAGTGCAAAGAATCATGAGTGAGTACAAAACATTGCTTGTGAAGATGGGTGTCGATATGGAAGCCGCTAGTGGTCAGAAATCTGGTGCCGCTGCTACTGCTAACTTCAATTTACTAGCCGATGTGGAAGTCATGCTTTCACTAGCTTGCTGAATCCTTATGGTATTCGCTGTCCACTACTGGATAAAACTAAACCAGGCCCGGGATATCTTCATCCGTGATTTTGTGCAATCTATGAAAGCATGCCAAGATGAATTGGCCAGAATGTTCATCAAGGCTTCTACTGCCTACAGCACGACAGACTTCAACAGCTACAATGACCTCATCAAGCTAAAGTGTACCGACTTACCTTCAGAGTGGAGGCAATTACCGAGTGACAGCGGCGTCTGCAATTTTGCTTTGAACCTCAGAGTGATGGAGGTGTGGCCGCAATGTTTTGATAAGCAGACACGTAACAAAAAACTTGTCACCTAAGAAGAATTCAACCACTGTCAAGACAACGTGAATCGACAATTTGTAGATACTTCTAATCTGTTTTTCATTTTCTTGAAACGTTTTGCTGGGTTTTTTTTCAATGCCTTTAGTTTTTGTTTATTTCAAATTTCAAATTTATTTTTGGCTCCCCCTCCTTCTATTTCAGTTTGAATTTTGTAAAAGTTCTTCATGAGTTCTTGCTCATGTGGTGTGTGCTGGACTGTTGGCCTTATTTTGGATGCAGAAACTGCTCAGTCTATATGTGATGAGCTGGATAGACGTTTTCCACAACATGAGCTTCTTGATGCGTATGGCATCATCTACCTTCAATATTGGAAACAAGAAGGGGCCAGTGAGAGCTTTGCCCAGCACTTGTCGATGCTAAAGAAATTTTTAGCCGCACAAAACCTGTCATTCTTGGTATGTGTTTGGGTAACGCAAGGAAGCCTTCTACTGCTCCGGAGATATTGTCAGCATTGCGCTTGGACAATCAGCTAGGTCTTCTTAAAGTGACAATGAAAGCCAATGTAGAGGCTGCTTGTTCACCACCCTTCTATGTGAACCCTGTGATCAAACTCTGGCGCAATCTGTCTTAGTCGCGGCACTTGCAGAAGCTGATTTTAAGTATTTTAAGGTGGCCAAGATAGGATGTTGCTTGGTTTTGGGATCGGTGGAAGATGAAAGGTGTTTTTCAACGTTGAAATTCCTGAAGTCTTGCCAACGGAATCAGTTGGGCAAGTACTTACCTCTCGTTGTCTGCATGTTTGGACAAAATTACTTCACATTGGAGAATTTCCCTTACAAAGATGCCATTGATTCTTGGAAGGCTGTCGTGAAAGTTGGCCGGCACGGTGATGTTTAATCTCGGGCCGGTTTTTTCAGTATCCTCTTCTTCCATAAGTCTTTCCTCAGTTTTCATAAGATTATGCATGCTTTGGATTCTTGACTACAAAGTTTCCTTAACTTTTAAGGTTTGGGGTGGGATGTTCTCCCTAACGCATACTTGGAGATGCTGGAGTGCAAACTGAATGTACTACTGGGAGCCTTTTGCGGCTTAGCCTTTTAGATGTTTCTCTAACTTCTTTAAATTTTAACGTGTTTTGTTTGTTAAGTGGTGTGTGCAGAACACTAACACTGCAATAGAACAGTCTTAGAAGGATTCAATTCCCTTGTTAGTGAAAATGTTAGTGGTTAGATTTCAAAACTCAATTGTTCTTTGAAGAATACCATGTAACAAAATTATTGAAATACATATGCCTCAAAGCATTTTCAAAGTGCACATTCCTTTGGAAAATCACCATTATTCAACAATTTCTTTTGTAACTTAGCAATTCAAGCTAACAGCAGTCTGGAAAGTAGCCTTCTGTCGAGCAAACAACTTTCACACATGTAGCAACTTTCACTTTACCAAAGTAAAAAAATTTACGCAAAATGCCAAAAAAAAGTTCTAATTTATCTTTGTGCTTCCACCAACGCCAGTAGGAGGCGCAAAAATAGCCCCCTCAAGGACATGGGTATAGCCTCTGTGCTAAATACCATAAATGTATTCTGGGATCGCTGATCTATACCTTAACCCCTAAAGGACCGGTTGTCCCCTCGGGGGACAATTTGGGTCCGGGCAGGTTCCTACGATCTCAATTTTTAGTAATATTTTTTGGGATTTTTAGAGGTTGTGTATTTTTGCGAGATCTTTGTGAATATATAATTTTTATTTTAATTGATGCCCGGGAGCAAAAGTTATGGTACAATAAGTAAAATTGAAATTTTGCGGGCAGCAGAAAAAAATCACAAAAAGTCAAAATAATTTTTTTTCGAATTTTTTCCTCAAAGATTATATTTTTGTCTACATGTGAAGCTTTGTTTCATTCAATTTGGACTAATAATGAGAAAGTTATGGACAATCTTAGTTTTTCGGGCAATCTAAGCATCCTCTTGAAAAAATAAGTTGTAGAATTCATTTTTGAATGCAATTTTGAGAATTTTTCAAATTTTTTTGTTAGATAGGGTTAGATTTTCTTGCTAGAACAATCTCACCGTTGGAATTATTGTGATTCAATTCCATCTAAAAGCTATTAACAATTTAGTTTTTTCTTCAATCTTGTACCCACCTCTACTTAACAATTTTTTAATGAGTGAAAAATAAGTGCTTTTTTTCCTAAATTTTTTTGGTAGATTCTTAACTCAACTACTTAACATAAATAAGTAGAAAATCAAAATCAATAGTGCAAAAAAATTGAACTAAAAAGATTCAAAGCCAAAAAATCTAGTCAAGCAAGGTGGAAAAAAACTTGTTTTCTTCACTTTAAATGCATATATCTTGCAATCTACGTGGTCAAAGTTTCTGAAATTTCTTCCACATATTCATATACTAGTCAAGTATAAGATCTTACGGTTGGATATGCAAAAAAAAATATTTATTTAAACTCTTTTCTCTTTGCAATAGAAATGACAGTTTTGAATGTTTTTTAGTAGGAAAATCACCTCGGTCCTTTAGGGGTTAAGTTAGATGGTTTATTTTATTTTGTTATGGTGAGACTTTTTTGTTTTATTTTTTATAATGAGATCTTTTGGACTATGAATGCCTTGGTCACATTCTTGGTATTGTCAGAAAGCAAAGAAGGGTGCATAGACTTTGTTTTGTGACATTTCAACCTATGGTGTAAAAGTCACTGAATCAAAAATTTTAAAAATCTCTTTAACTTTTATTTTAGCTGTGGCACACTAACATTGATATGGGCTGCTTTGCCCAAAGTCCCAAACCCAATAAATGCTAGGGCGACCTGGAGTGTTTCACATGGGTCCTAAAACCCTTCAGTACTCCTCTCCTGCCCCACTACTGTACTTTTGTCCTCAACACGCACGCCCCCTGCCCTCAATGCCCCAGTACGACTACCAGTGTGAAAAGGCCCTCGTACACAACATCCGAGGTGGTACGACCTCAAACCCAAAGTCCACGCGGGAACCCCCCCAACCGGATGACGTGCCGGTCACCCCGTTACCAGAACGCCCGTGACTATCACGCAACCGGATCCAAGGCGGGAACAAGGAACCAATCACGATTCACGAAACCCACTCCACGCGGGAAACCAACCTGCAACCCGATGACGTGCCAGTCACCACCGAACGAGAACCCCCCGACGCCGTCCGTCGTCCAATCTCCCGTCCGTCCGTCGCCCCGGTAGCATCCGAACCCCAAGTCTAGACTAGAAGTTCAGATCGCCGTCGCCTGATCCAAGCCCGTTATGATAACTCACCCTTTTGCTCGCGCAGTCTCAGCAAGTGGACACCCTTCCATCGCCTAGATCCTAGCTTCCAGACCCCGAAACCAGCAAGGGAACGGGCAGCTTCCTTCTCACAAAACACCGTAACTTAACTCGGTATACTAGCAAACTACAACATCAACAAACAGCATCAACTAACAAGAAAAGCAGTAACACACTGACGAACACCGAAGTCCACCAAAATCTCCGCGTTGCATGGTCGTGGAAGACACTCAGACATGTGGGCGGCACTCGACCGCCGCACCCCCCGGACTCCCTCTTCTACGAGCAGCGCCAGTTGGGTGGATTTTCTACAGCCTTGAACGCGTGATAGGAATCTTTTGAAGGCGACTGATTTTATCAGTCAGGCTGGGGGTGTCAATGTTCGGAAGGAGGGAGTTCAGTGCTGTGAGGTTTCCGAGAACGTGGGATTGGGACTAACTGCTCAAGGGATTGGGTTTATTACACTCTTTATTACAGTGTCTGGGTTCGGGTGCGCTAGCTCAACAACGTCCTGTAATATATCGAAGCAAAAGTGGTAATTTTAGTAGTCTTGGTGAGTTTAGAAGTATCGGTGGTTGCCAGGGTTGACGGGGAATTCAGGAGTCGGGGCGCCAGGTGCTGCTGCAGGTGTTGGATGGGGTGTGATACTGTGATTGTACCGAACGTCAGTTGAGGTGGGGGGCTAGGCGCGCTTTAAAAATGGGAGAGGCTAGTGGTGACGAACTGAAAGGAGGATTCTTCTTTTTGGTTTAATGTAGTTGGCGAATTTGGGGTGTGGATCCGCTTTTCGTGGCGGAGAGATCGGGCGTTGCGTTTTGGTTTTGTGTTGGCGCAGTTTGTTCATCGACACGATCTGCCAGGTTCTCCCACTCCGGCTTGGGATTTCAAGCGTCGAGGGAGGACGTGGTTTTATGTTTTATGTTTAGTTTGGAATCCGGGTCTTGTTTGTCTAGAAGCACCTTGCGGATTCGGTGTTTTCAAAGACACGGGGAGCGACCTTACTAGCTGGTGGTGGCCTTCGAATTTCTAAAAGGACGCTCGGCGTGAGACGAATCGGTCGCCGCGCATGAGCGGCCATGAAAGGAGCGGATTGGATTCCCCCTCTTCTTTCGCTCCTTCCGATTCAGGAGCGCTCTTGCTGAGTTTAACTAAACCATTTTCTGATTCACGTGTTGAGGAGTTTCATCATCTTTAGTCCCAATTCAGGTATTGCTCAAGGAGTTTCCATATCTTTCGCTCCTTCATCAATGAGCTCCCAAACCTGATTCCGCGCACGAATTCGCGTCTTCAGGAATCGACTAGTTTAGTCGCGGCATGATTGTGGTCCCTTAAGATGGGCAGTTGTTGCACCAAGAGTCCCGTGGACGAGGATCCCCCCGTCCGCAGGTATCACCACCACCAAGTCGACGAAGGCCTCCGTGCGAAGCAAGCGCGCGCGACGCAGCATCAAGCTCTTACCGTTACTTCCTCCCAGAAGCATCACCCCCCAAGTTCTCATCGCACCCCTTCTCATCATCATCAGACGAATGGCGGAGTTTCGGGGAACCACCGCCACCGGGAACAAAATCAACAAACTCCTGCTGCACCACAGCAGCAGAGCCACCGACGGCCCAAGTCGATAGTGGAGAATAACAATCCAGTGGAGCATGTGAAGGTTCCAGAAGTTGCTAAGAGACAGCCGACGTCGCATCAGGGTGAGCGGAAGAAGCCGACTGCGCGGGTGGGGAGCAACATCAAGGACAACAAGGAGACAATTCCGTTGGGGAAGAGGACGAATTTCGGCTATCAGAGGGATTTCAAGCATAAGTACACGCTGGGGAAGCTGCTGGGACATGGACAGTTCGGGTATACGTATGTGGCGATCGAGAAAGCCACCGGGGAGAGGATGGCGGTGAAAACGATCGAGAAAAAACAGGTGTGGATGGTTACCCTAAATTTCAAGTTTGCAGTATAATTTGGTTCGTTTTCTGTTGGAGATTAGCTCATTCTGAACGAGATGATTGTTTGTGGTGCAGATGACGCTTCCAATTTCGGTGGAGGATGTGAAACGAGAAGTCAAGATTCTGCGGACGCTCTCAGGACATGAGAATGTTGTACAGTTTTACGCGTCGTTCGAAGATGACGACCTTGTTTACATTGTCATGGAGTAAGCCTGCTCCAAACCCTAGTTTGGTTTTCCTTTGAACCGGTTTTGGGGTTTGGGGGAAAATTGGGTTAGGGTTTAGGGTTTTGCAGGTTTCAGAGGTTTCAGAGGTGCTTTCTCGCTTTCACAGGTTTTCGTCTTTCTTATATGTGATCTTGGGTTTCAGATTATGTGAAGGGGGCGAGCTTCTTGATCGAATTCTTGCAAAGTAAGTGTTGGCTTTGAATCTTGTAATGCTTTATTATGTAGTTCTTACTCTTGCGTTCGAATGTAGCATTAAGCATTCATAAGATTGTGTTGGCTGCATTGTGATTGGCAGAAGCTACACTTGTCAATAGTAGTTGGTGCCAATGCTTTCGTTCTGTGAGAGGTTTAGAGCATCTCGAATAGTCTGATTCTTCCCTAAATTCCTAGCAGAAGTTTTGCAACTCATTTCAAGAATTGTTTCAAGTAGCGAAGTTATTGAACTAGTGGATGCCCTACTATTACAGGAAGGACAGCCGGTACAGTGAGAAAGATGCTGCAAGAATTGTCAGGCAAATGCTCAATGTTGCAGCTCGGTGTCATCTGAACGGTGTAGTTCACCGTGATATGAAACCCGAGGTGATTTGCGTTTAGTTCTCTCTCTTTTTTTCGCTAAATCGTTTGTTCTTTTTTCTAAAGTCCTTGGTTAGTACCCTGCGCTGATTAGGGTTTACCATTCTCTTTCTTCAGAACTTTTTATTCAAGTCACCGAAGGAGGACTCTCCTTTGAAAGCTACTGATTTTGGGCTATCGGATTACATCAGGCCTGGTATGCCGTTCACGTTTCTGCCAAACCCTTGATTTTATTCTTTCAAGTAAGTCGGAGCATTCTATTTACGTTACTTTAAGCATTTTAACAAATTCGTAGGAGTGCGTCTTTTGGGGAGATCAGTATAGGGCTCTGGAGAGAGCACTTTGGGTACAAGAGCTAGATCTGTTGAGATCGAATTTTTATCATTTTGTATGAATTCTTTAAGCAATTTCAAAATGGGAGGTTGTAGACCACTATTGAAGGGGTTGGACACAGTCAAAGTGTGACACATAAGCATTTAGCCAACTATGCTTTTACCGCACTTGCTTATTAGGCCAACCAAGTTTATGAAAAGATGAGCTGCTGTTGGTAACAGGGATCAGTATATGAGACGGAATCAGTCCCTAACGGTTCTAGTATTAGTTTTAGACATTTTCTCTTGATGGAGCAGCATACAAGCTACTGGCTATGAGTTCTGGCTGTCCATTGCTCATGCTCACACTGGGCATGTTACTGGCTGCAGGAAAACGGTTCCAAGACGTTGTGGGAAGCGCATACTACGTGGCTCCCGAAGTTTTAAAGAGGAAGTCAGGCCCTGAATCTGATGTGTGGAGCATTGGTGTCATTACGTATATCCTGCTGTGTGGAAGACGACCCTTCTGGGACAAAACTGAACAGGGTATATTCAATGAAGTACGTCTTCCAACTTTTCTTTAAATTTATGTACCTTTGGCAATGTGACGATATTCAGTGCCACTTCTGAGAAACGTGTGATAAAACTTATTATTCATTAATTGGTCATGTTCAACCTATTTTTCGGTCACTGTCATCTTGTATTCAATGCTGTCTACTTCAGGACAGTTATGTTTTTTAAGGGAATCGGACTATCGGAGGTAAAGTTGATGCACTCATCAATGTGTCATTGTCTTCTATACTTTTTTTATCAGGTACTGAAAAAGAAGCCAGACTTTCGAGAGAAGCCGTGGCCAACCATTAGTCTTAGTGCTAAGGACTTTGTAAAGAAGTTGCTCCTCAAGGATGCTGCCGTTAGACTGACAGCAGCTCAAGCACTGTGTAAGTAGTCAATTGCTGTAAACTTATCTTTTTCTTTCACAACAGAGGTATCAGCTTGAAGCTGAGTTCTAAAGAGAATTGCATAAATCATAGTGTTTTTACTGGTAGAAACCTCCAAGCAAACTCAGGTATTGAGAAAACCCTGCAATTGGGTAGTTTTTAAATGTAAAACCTGCCAATTACTACGTCATTTAAGGCAGTCTCTAGTATTTTCAGACCCTGCCAAATATAAACCCTAAGTTTCCAGGATAACCCTGAGAATCGCATTTTCTAATAATCTTTATATACGAATATCCGTGAGCTGATTTGATTGTCTTCTTCGTCCGCAGCTCATCCTTGGGCGAAAGAGGGAGGCGATGCTTCGGACATTCCTTTGGATATTTCCGTCTTGTCCAACATGCGGGAGTTTGTGAAGTACAGTCGCCTGAAGCAGCTCGCTCTTAGGGTAAGGGTTCACAAAGACTCATTGCAATGGTCTCTAATAACGTTTCCTCGGGTGAAGAAATTGGCATCTTCTGCGTGTTTATAACTTGAAGTTGTCCAATCAGACGTGGACACTGTAACATGAGAGATTCTGAGAGTATACAAGACATCAGAGAGCGTTGCTTGCACCCCAAAGTGATGACCAGGGCCAGCATTTGTAGCTGCTAGCAAGCGTTTGGTTTATAATTTTTTTGTGCTCAACATGATGCGATTGCTCCCATTGCAGGCTCTGGCAAGCACACTGGATAGCTCAGATATTGCTGACCTGCAAGATCAATTCAATGCTATTGACATGGACCGGAATGGCACCATCACCCTGGAGGAGATGCGAGATGCCCTTCAGAAAGATCGACCCTGGACTATTAAGGAGTCGCGCATTGTGGAGATTCTGCAAGCTGTGAGTGCACTCTTCCTTATGAACTCGAAGTACACAAATGTACAACAACGGTACAAGAGGGCGGAAATGTAATCGCGGTGGTGATAGGCTGGTTAAGTCAAATTGTTAACCTGGAAAATGGAAATTGCTTGTAAGATAGTGAACCCACTCTTAAGTGGTCCATTTCCTGTGGCTTGAAATTCTTCCGTTTTCAATGCAAGTGCCATTCAAACAGTTGACTTGTAAGAAATGAGGTGAAATTTGAGGTGCATTCACAGTCAAAGATGCTTCTATAAAACATTAACAATGTAATACTCGTGTTTTAAGAGTTCCTGTAGTCTAGCCTCGTGATTCTACTACTTCAAACTTAAATCAATCGTAATTTATTCAAATATGTATTCAAGTATTTATTCAAGTATGTATCAAATATTTTAATACAAATGATAGTGCGTTGGAATCCTCTCAAAAGATGGCAACCAAAGAAGTTTCTATTCGGACAATGAGAACGACGCAAAACAGCTGGAATCGGTTCCCTACCTTCTCACACGGTTGCTTTATTCTTGCTGCAACAGATGGATAGCAATAGAGACGGCATCGTGGACTTCGATGAATTTGTTGCTGCTACTCTTCATGTGCACCAACTCGAGGAGAGCGATTCGGAGAAATGGCAGAAGCGCTCCAAAGCGGCTTTCAGCAAATTTGACTTCGATGGCGATGGTTACATCACTGCGGAGGAGTTGAAAATTGTAAGTACCAGCAGCTTATCCTTTCAGGAAACCCTAAATAGTAATGAACCCTGTCAATGATGGTCATACTCCTCAGGACATTGATTCTGACTCCTTACTTGCATTCTTTTACAGGCCACAGGACTGAAGGGGTCAATGGACACGTTACTAGACGAAGCAGACACAGACGGCGATGGCAGAATCAGTTTACCGGAGTTTCAGAAGCTGTTACGCCAAGCTAGTCTTGGATCCCGGAACAACAGCGAGCATGTATCGCCTCGCCCAGTCGTCAATTCCAGGAGACGGCAGGAAGCTTTAACACCTGCTTCCTGACGAGGAGATGCAGCACTGCTACTAACCCTAAGGTAGTGCGTCACTTCGAATTTTCGTATGTTTGGGTCTGACAGAGGAACCTTAAATTTGCAGCAAAAAATGCGTTGTTTGGACACTGCATGCAAATGGCTTGAAGGGTCGAAGTGTTTTTGATAGGTGTTCTGAATTCGCTTCTTTGACAAAAGGTACACAAGTGGCTACGGGGATGTACAGCAGCTGAGCATCTACGGTTTGGGGTTCCTGGTGTCTCGACCCTGATAACCCTAATTATCAACCTCGCATCGAGTTCTGGGAAGGTTCTTTTCGTTGCTGGGGAAGGACTCGGCGAGTTCAACCTAATGCGGCAATTTCTGCTCAGGTTGGCGTGAGTTTTTTTCTTAGTGAGGTTAGCCACCCAGCGAAGCTCTGGCAATGCGAATGTGGACACCTTTGTATCATGGCTCGCATTCCTTGGAGTGTGAAGAACAGTATATTGTAGCCAGTATTACGGCTGCATGTCTGTTGAATAGGTAGGACGATTCTTTCAACTTGTGGCATCCTCTTCAGTGAATTCCATGGTTAATTTCTGCAGTTCGGTGCCTCCACTGTGGTGGCTTCTTGGATTCTGTGTCATTGTTTTAAAATCCACTGGCTCTGAATTACTGAAACCTGTCCTTTCTCAATTCGACTTGAGAATTGTGAGATTTTCTCTTGATTCTTGGATACTCACAGCATTCTCTTGTCTCCGGGTCCTTCCAATAGAATCCGGTACATCCACGATTCCAATTTGGATTGGGGGTCATAGATGGTACATCGGTTACTGCTGATATTCAAATCTATGCAACCCTAAACGAGCTCGGAAGCGTACATATCAGTCAATTGATCAGGTGGCCCACGCATGCTGTGCACCTTCTAAATCTTACAATGACATAATTGACACCCCTGTTAGTTCAAGAAAAATCAAGTTATCCAGGATGTTTTGATCTTTTGACATCTTCAAATGAGTTCTAAATTATTTGGAGAAGGAAGCCCTTCACCTCAATCGCACCCATTTTCAACCATATTGAGTGAATCCAGATCATATCCTGCTTTTCATATGTTCTCAGATGGACTAAGAGAACAATTTCAGAATGTGCTAAATGTATATTCTAAATTAGTTCATGTACAGTACACTCCAATTTCAGAATGTACTAAAATATCGTACATGAGGCTTGAAAATTGAATGAGAGTTTTCATGACATTGAATTCCGTAGGTCCTCTTCAATAAAATCCCGGGCGATCGTACCAAAAATCGCCCTTTCATAGTAAACTTACAATTCAGCCCCTTGAGCATTACGTCTCTTTCATAATCACAAAAGCTAACTTTCTTCTTCACCAGTACGAATTCCGTCTCCGCACGAAAATGCATACTAAAATTCATCTCGAACGTCGGCAACAAGTCATATTCTCCCAAGGGATCAGAAGGTGAGCATAGACCCTCCAAATCTGTTTGTGAAAAAAGTCCATTACCCTCCCACGATGAACTCGGCTGCTGCTGCTACACAGAGTGCTCGGCGAACACAAAATGCGGGGCCCGTGATGGTATTAAATGCTGTAGATCAAGGCAAGGAAGATGAGGAGGATGACGAAGAAGAAGAAACAGGTGATGAGGTGGAGTTGGAAGTGGTGGTAGTGGTGGTGGAGCAGGATGAAGCAGAGCAGCAGGAGGAGAAAAAAAATGTTAAGAAGCAGCAGAAAGAACAGCGACGCCAGCCTGATATCTCTCACTTCGAGGGATCACTCACTGCAGTGAAACCGATCCGTCCACAAGTAGAATATCTTGAAACTCGTCAAGCATGATCGCCGGATGCAGCGACGAAAACTAAACTGCAAATGATGCTCGCGCATCCAAAACCTAAAATCCTCCCGCTGTCTAACCTTAACCCTAATTCTCTTCTACGCCCAACCACCCGCTCTTTTTTTACTGTAGCTCTGGTGTTCCTGGCAGCATGCCATTGAATTCAATTTGGAGGGACGTGAGCTCCTTTTTGTCAGAGCTGGCGAAATTTTGCCCCCAACAAAAGCGCTATTGTACAACCTAACTGCCACAAAATCAACTTCTCTAATATCACATCCTCTACAAGCAATCGATCTTCTTTGACGATTTGCGCCAAGAATTCCTGCAAATGTTTGGAGGGTGCTAAAAACTACTAGGGTTCTAAATACATCCCTTATCTAGAAACGGGTGACATGTTGATTGTAATATCTGTGTTTACAAACATTGATCAAGTAGGTACTCTAAAAGGGATGGTTTATGCAACCTCACTTTAAATGCATTGCAGTTAGAAATATCTCTTTTGATTCAAGGCAACAAATCTACCACTTCCTTCACAAAAATTTAGAAAAATGAAAATTTGCACTAAAAGTGGTGGATCTCTTTGTAGATGACTATTTAGTTCGTAATCGCATTGCCTAAGGTGATCCTCTGTGATTGCATTGTCTAGGGTGGACAAATGGACTTCTAGTATGTACTTATAGTTTGATGTGTGGAATTTATGCAATCATTTTTCTACAATTTGAAATATATTTTGAAGATATTGTTGCAATTACTACTAGTGTGCCCTATGCCGTTGTCGTAGTCAAAACAAAAGGAAACTTTGGAATTCAATAACTTTTGCACATTAGGTCCAAACGTCACAAAACCAAGCCCATACACCCCTCCTCGCTGAGTCCTTTCCGATGGAACCAAGATTGCCACCTAAAATTATTTTTCTAATTTTTTGATTCCATAAATACTTTGAAATTCAATAACTTCTGCACCGTGGGTCCAAATGCCACAAAACCAAGCCCGTGCACCCCTCCTCGCTAAGAGCTTTCCGACAATACCAAGCACGCAACTGGGGGATGCACAGTCCGGGAGATCTCAACATAACAAAACAAAACAAACAAAACAAACAAAACAATCAAAACAATCAAAACAATCAAAACAAACAAATTTGAGGTATGGATGCCCTATGCCACCACTGCAAGACATTATTTGATATTGGTGAAGTATTTCTTCCAGTGACCCATGAACTAATGTAATTTAACAAACTACATCCATCTAACATGATGTCGCACATGTTTAATTTCAAAGATGTATAAGGTAGGAGGCTCAGAAACTGACCATTTAAGGGCTAGAATGCCGTTTTAATGTAGTTCCTTGGATGGAAATATTTTCAGCTCATTTTTCAAAGAAAGGAAAATAGATGAGGAATCTAACACAAATCATTTCATATTTTTTGAAGCATTTTTGAATTAGTTACGAATTTTCAAATGAGATAGGTCGTAGGTCCCTATTTATGACCCTAGGTCTTCCATGAACCGTTCACTTGCAATTCTAAAAAAAGATGGCAAAAGCAAAGAGAATGATTGGCTTTTGCAATTAATAATGCTTTTTTCTTTGATTCATTCAATGACTATAGCATTCACTTTTAGAACCACCTCATATCCATTTCACAACCATTTATAGGAGCAGTTCTTAATGCCCGTGCAATTTTCAGAGCCTCCTACTTTAGTGGAATAGTGTTTTGGAGGTGTATTGTAAATTTGGACTTTTATTCTTTTCATAGCTAAACCCTAAATGTATTTGACTATGTTCTCACCAAAAACGCTCCAAAATTGCCATTTCTAATATAAGTACCAAATTTTAGAAAAAAAAACATTTTTGGACATATGTAACCTTAAGATCTTGTAGTGCACCGGTTTGAGAAGATGTAGAAAAAATTTCAGAATTTTCCACCGTGCAGATTGCAAGATATTAGTGTTTGAATTGAGAATGGTCCTTTTTTGTCCCTGCGAAAATCCGGGCAGCTGCACTTCACAAGGTCACATTTTTATGAAAAAATATCCAAAATGGTGGTTACTCTTTGGATTCATTTTTGAAGTCAAGTTGGCTATATGCTTGAAAAATTTCAGATCATTTGGATTTGTACAACATATAGGAAAAAAATAGTAAGTAGAAAGAAGTAGAAAATGATTCAAAACACTAAATTGTTAAGAATTTAATCATAGAATAGAAAAATGCCAATTCCAATGGTCACATTTTTGTAATAAACAATCTACACCCAATCCTTTTATTTATTTTCAAAAATACTGAAAATTGAGTTAAATAAAGGATTTCAAAGATTATTTTAGAGTAGAGAACCCATAACTGCCCGCAAACTAGAACACTTCATAATTTTCATCTCATAAATCAGAATGGAATGATTCAAAGCTTTTCATGTACATATAAATCTAAAGAGCCAATTTTAATTTCAAGTTTTTATTTTTTTTTAAATGTGATTTTTTAAGAATTTTTTGAGCTGCCCGCCAAGCACTAAAAATCACATATCATATGATAACTTTTTAATCATGCAGTTGAAAGTTATGAAAATTGTTGGGCCATAAAGCATCTCCTTGGGAAAATGTTGTGTGAAAATTTCAAAGAAAAAAATTAAAAACTCCATTCGTAGTGAGCTGCCCAAAATCGCTATGTTGCCAAAAAACGGTGTTTAGGCTTTTAGGGGTTAAGTAGGAACAATGGTTTTTGCGCAATGTTGTGATATTTGGAATAACAAATTTGTGAGAGACATTTCCAAATTTTGTGCCATCTATGGTGAAGAGAGAATAATGCAAAAAGCTGTAGAAGAGTATGAGCATTTGGAGATGGAAGATGGGGGTAGCATGAGGGGACCTCCTGTTCAGGCTTCAATTCAAGAGAAATCTGTGAAGACACGTTTTTTACCTTCAAGTTTTTGGTCCTCCTCATATTGACTTTCAAAATAAAAATAAAAAATACCGGAAGAAATCTTTACAGTATGCAAAAATGACCATCAAATAGTATTGAACATTTACAAGAAGTAAAAAAATAGTTAGTAGAAGCACAAAGAGTTGGAAGATCGCTTTAGGGGTCCTTTAATCCCTAAAGTTCTATGACTATGTTTTCACCAAAAAACGTTCCAAAACTGTCATTTCTAGTATGTGTACCAAATTTTGGGGAAAAACAAATTTGAACACATGTAAACGTAGGATCTTGTAGTATGATGACTTGTAAACATGTGGGAAAAATTTCAGAAATTTCCACAACGTGGATTGCAAGATATGAGCTTTCCAATTTATAGAAATCATTTTTTTTGGCCTTGCAAAAATCAGGGCAATTGCATTTCACAAGCTCACATTTGTATGAAAATATGTCCAAAATGGTGCTACTTATTTGAATTTATTCTTCAAGGCAAGTTGGCTACATGCTTTAAAATTTTCAGATCATTTGAAATTGTACAAAATAATTATAGGAAAAAAATAGAAAGTAGAAAGAAATAGAGAATGATTTAAAATACTAAACTCTTAACAATTTAATTATGGAATTGAAAAATTCCATTTTCAATGGTTGCAATGTTGTAATAACTAATATACATCTCATGATTTTATTTTTTTCAAAAAATATTGAAAATTGAGCTAAATACAGAACTTCAAAGTTTATTTTAGTATAGAAAATCCATAACTACCTGCAAACAAAATTTCTTCATAACTTTCATCTCATTGATCAAAATGGAATGATTCAAAGATTTCCACGTATATGCAAATTTAGCAAACTAATTTCAAATTTTTGTTTATGAAAAAATTGATTTTTTTTTATCTGCTCGAACTACCTATTTACGAGAAAAGTAACATATTAGGCCATATTAGGCCATATTAGGCCATATAAACACATATTTTCAAATGTCATGAAATTTTGTGCATATGAAAGATATTCCTTGTCCACACCTTCTATTAAAACTTTGGCCTAAAGTATACAGATTGTCATTTATACCAGCCTACCCAAAACTGCTATATAGCTAAAAATACAGTCTAGTACTTTAGGGGTTAATTTGGAGGAAGAAGGCTTGAATGACTTTGTTCTTCTTTCAAGCACCTTTGAGTGAGGTCATCAAAGGCGAGTTGGGATGACTTTTTAAACCCTAAAGGACCAACATGTATTTTTTTGCAACATAGAAATTTTGGGCAGGTACATATGACTAGAGATTTGCATATTTTGGGCTGAAGTTTTAATAGAAGATAGGGACAAGGAATATCTTTCATATGCACAAAATTTCATGACACTTGGAAATATGAGTAAAAAATATTGCATGATATGTAGTTTGTTTCTAAACTCAAGTAGTCTAGACAATTAAAAAAAAAATCACTTTTTTCAAAAATAAAATTTGAAATTGCTTCATTAAATTTTTATATATGTAGAAAGCTTTGAATCAATCCATTTTGATCAATGAGTCAAAAGTTATGAGGAGTTTTAGTTTGCTGGTAGTTATGGATTCTCTACTCTAAAATAAACTTTGAAGTTGTTTATTTTATTCAATTCTCAATATTTTTTGAAAAAAATAAAATCATAGGATGTAGATTGTTTATGACAACATTACAACCATTGGGATTGGCATTTTTCAATTCTAAAACAAAATTCTCAACAATTTAGTATTTTGAATCATTCTCTACTTCTTTCTACTTACTAGTTTTTGTCTACATGTTGTACAATTCCAAATGATTTGAAAGTTTTTAAGTATGTAGGCATCTTGCCCTATAGACTGAATCCAATGAAGCACAACCATTTTGTAGATTTTTTCATAATGATATGACCTTGTGAAGTGCAGCTGCCCGTATTTCTGCAAGGCCACAAAAAAAGAATTTTGCCACTTCAAACGCTATCTTGCAATCTACACGGTGGAAATTTCTAAATTTTTTTTCACATCTTTTCAAACCAGAGTACTACAAGATCCTATAATTACAAGTGCCCAGAAGTGATTTAAAAAAAATTTGGTACTTGTACTAGAAATGGCAATTTTGGAGCTTTTTTGGTGCATATAGTTATAGAACTTTAGGGGTTAAACCCGGATCTATACATGGAGTTTTTTTTTCTTAGTCTTTTCACTAGAATGCCCATGACGCCATGACTTGCATTTGTAGAAGAGAGCTTTCATATCCTCCATACTAGAACATCTTATTTGGGCTTATTGTGCCATAAATTTTAACTAGTGCCATAAGTTTTGCTTTTGGCACTAGTTAAAATTTTTGAAAAATTATATTTTCAAAAAGCTAATGTGTTTATCTATCTTTACAAAAAAAATTAGAAAATCACGACAAATATTGAGATTGTAGGAACCTATTGAATTCTATTTTGTCCCTCTAGGACAATGGAATTTTAGGATTTAGCATTCTATTAAAAAATTATAGAAGAATATATACAATAATTATACGGTATCTTTTTAACAAACAAAACTTTCATCCCAATCTAACATTGTATGAATTTAGGAATTATGATGTATGCAAAAATTGTCATTCTACAACATTGGGCCAAATGTTTGCAGCCAAGTGTTTGGATACTAGACTTCAATTGGACATGGATGCAGACATGGCTTCTTGGATGTCTTGTGAAATGTAAAAGTTTTATGCTTTATCCAAGGAATAAATTGTCATATGTAACCTTTTGTCCATTGCCCACTTGACCGTCCCTTGTTGTCTATATGTCCTCCCAAAGCAATTTTTAGACCGCAAAAGGCCATTTTTGAACTGCCAAAGGATGTCTACCAATTTAAAGGTCTTCTACTAAAGACCTTCCTTTGCCATTTGCCAAGGACAAATCCTTTTTTAGCCTAACAAACTCTCGAGATGGATGTTTTTTACTCCCTCTGTCCCAAAACAATCTACGGTTGGACAAAATGTTTGGGTGCTTAGAATGAAAATAATGTTATTTCAACCCATTTTGAGCTCTTAGCCTATAAGTAGAGTTTTGTGCACTTCTATCATCATAAAACTTTGAATTTGGAAGCCCTTTTAAAATTAAAGTGTAGTATTAAGTTGTTGCAATAAAATTAAGGGGAACCCAAAGATCATTTTGCAATGGAGAGAGTATTTGATAAGACATCCATCTCACTATATGCAACCATCTGTCTTGAGGTTATTAAACTATTGAATGTGCATGTGGCAAACTCTTCAAATGATACATTATTTGGGTACCTTCAACTGTAATAAAGTAAGTATACCTTTTGTGCATATAGTTTTAGACTTGAAAGGTAAGAGTACCTTTAATTGGACTCATGTGAACTCCTTCAAACAAATGTACAAGGATAGATCATAGGGAATAACTATAAAGCTTCCCCAATGCTATCTATCAAAGTCCCTTTGCATCATTGTAGCCCTAATGCAGGCCCTAGCAATAATCTTTTGCCTCCATATGGCACTTTCTTGCATTCCCTCAACCCTAGAATAATGTACATCAAGGATAGAAGAAAGATTCATGACGGAGTAAGTTTATGTTTACTATAACTATAATTGATCTACTACTTGTAGTGGATATCCTTTTAGATTGATAGAAATGACATGATTGACAATTAAGTATGACATATCAAAACTTATCACTGCTTACAAACATAAGTATGCTTGTAAAGAATTAGGTACCACTTTGGATGAAATCTTGCAAATTGCTTTGGAATTGAACAAAATGAAGCATCCAAAAGAGTATTATTTTGTAGTCCTCTACTATTGGTTGAAAGATTGTCCAAAGTAAATAGAATCACCTATACAAAGGTGCAAAGCCAAACATCAAGGAAGACGATACCATTGACCATTCAAGGGAGGAAGACGCTACTTAATTCCCCTAGAGATGACCCAAGAAACATATTGTAGTTATCCACTGATTTAATGTCAAAGAAGAAGTCATTGTTACATTACAGAATATCTAGACCCTCTACAGGGCCATTAGGGTTTTGGCAAATGTGCAATTACAATGAAAAAATAATATTAATTTTTTTTGTTTTTTATTTTGAAAAAAATAATTTTTTTGTAAGAAAAATAATAATAAATGATTTTTTAATCTGAACTCCAATGGAGCACCTTGACTGACTGCTTACATTACAAATTGCTTAACAAACTTTTTGGGCTGATATTTTCTCTAAATGCACATTCTTAAGCATCAATCCAACCCTGTAGAGGGCTGAAATTTTCTCTAATGATTTGTTCACTAGGCACAATGACACTACTTTGAGGAGACGTAAAGTGCCAATTGGGATTTTGGAGCAAGCCTGTAAAAGAATATAAGAGGGATGACAAGCAAGTATGCAAATACATCATCAAAATATAAGCACAATTCATTGCAAATTTGGCAGCTGCTAGTATTAAGAAGGCCAAGGTGATTAAAGATTGAGTCACTCTTTCTTTGTTTACTATGCATGACGACAATCTCTTCTAAAAGGAAGCAGAAGAATGTCTTGCGTTGAAGCATGATGAAGAGTTATGAAGATTGTGTAGATGTATTTTTGTAGATAAGCGGAAAGGGCATCCGTAGCTCATGAAAGCCTAATTAAGCTTTGAGAAAAGCAAAGAAAAATGCCAATGAAGTAGCTTAGGCAAGGATAAGACAAATTCTGCCACAAACTGCACATCGGTTGGCATCCTTTGTGTCACTCAATTTGTTGTGAATAAACTTTGAAGATGCAAATTCTCCTCTAGGATTACCCTGTGGCTCCTCTAATTTCTCAATTGATGTTTTGTAAACAAGGTTTCTTTTTGCTTCATTCTAATTTGGATTCTTTTTGCAATATTGTAGCTTGAAGCTTGCATTGGATTAATAAAATATTTTTTATTGCCTTGTTTCCATTCAATTTTTGTTGCATTGTTATCATATCCTTTAATTTTTAGAAATAAAAATATATCTATATATATATTTAAAAGTTAATTTTGCTAATTTGTCACATCTTGAGGTTTAGGACTTTTTAATACTTGGGAGCATCTACGTTCATGCAAATAGGGCTATCTGGTGCACGCACTTTCTAAACATTGAAGATGGTTTCAAAGTAATTTTTTTGGTAAAATTCATTTGATCACCATCAAGTCCTTACAAATGGCCACTTTTTAGATTTTTTCCCACTATAGTAGATTTATTATAAATTAAAACCCTTACATACTCCTTTTCTATGAGAAATTGGGACATAGTCTTGGATATAGTATTATGGCTACAACTAAGTACTATGTAGTAATAAAAAGGATACTTGATAGTGCAATACATCTATAGTATGATTGATAGTCCAAATTTTTACACCTTTTCTTTATCAATAACTGTAAATATACATTTTAAAGTTTTTTGCCTTGCTATTTTGACCATTGTAAAGTATACTTTCACAAAGAAAACATATCTCTTGCATGCAACAACCCCTAATACTTAACAAAATCCTTATACATGCAGATTGTTAAGATTTAGGGTTTGGAGGTCAAGACAAGGATATAGATAAATGTAACCGCCTTAGATGAAAGTAGCAACAACCATCCAAAAATGTACGAACGACTTAAATTAATGCCTAACTTATTTTATTTATATTTTAAAACGATCCTAGCTTAATATATTATTTTTTAGATTGACTTACTATTCTTTGTACTTTAATTAATTATTAGCAGAAAGTTGCCCAAGCTGCAAAGAAGCTATAGTATATACAAACCCATTGACCTTGTATTCCCACTTTCTATTCTAGATTGTTTATAAACAAAGAACAATCAAGGACATAAAAGTTGTGCTAGATATGCAGTGTATGATTGGCTATAGCCTCAAGAATTGTACTCTTTATGTCATCTTTGACTTGGAATTGTCTCAGACATGCTATAGGGTAGTTTTCTAAGCTTAGTTTATGTAAGCAAGATTGTTGAGTCTATTTGTAAATTTCCTAGCTATGATAATCTCTATTTGCATACGTCGACCGTCTTTTGTAGGCTTCTCTCAAGTGCGGATGCATGGAAGCTAAGCCTTCACTTTAAAAATGTTGTATCTTCTATTCCACATGACAAAAGTCTCCAATCTGCAGTATCATCAAGTGAATTTAAACAATCTTATTTGTCATGTCTTGCACAATGTAGGAGACCAAAGCACTTCTCTATGGTAGTTGTCCATAGACATAAAATAATTTGTCATAGAACCGGCTTAACCCCTAAAGCACTGAACATGCTTTTTTGAGAACATAGCTTTTTTGGGCAGCTCACTGTGACCGGAGATTTTAAATTTTTTTTTTTGAAAATTTCATAAAACATTCTTCCAAGGAGTAGCTTTAAGGCCCAAAATTTTTCATAATTTTTGATTATATGGGTAAAAAGTTATTGCATGATAAGTGATTTTCAATGCTCTGCGGGCAGCCCGGGTAGCAAAAAAAAATTCTTTAAAAATCACTTTTTTTAAAAATAAAAATTTGAAATTGGTTCTTTGGATTTATATGTACATGAAAAGCTTTGAATCATTCCATTTTGATCTATGAGTCAAAAGTTATGAGGATTCTTAGTTTGAGGGTAGTTATGAAATTTCTACTCTAAAATAAACTTTGAAGTCCTATATTTCACTCAATTTTCAATATTTTTGAAAAAACAACAACAACATTGGGTGTAGACAGGTTATGATAACATTATAAACGTTGGAATTGGCATTTTTCTATTCTATGATTAAATTCTTAACAATTTAGTGTTTTGAATCATTTTCTACTTCTTTCTACTTACTATTTTTTTCCTATATGTTGTACAAATCCAAATGATCTGAAATTTTTCAAGCATATATCCAACTTGACTTCAAAAATGAATCCAAAGAGTAACCACCGTTTTGGACATTTTTTCATATAAATGTGACCTTGTGAAGTGCAACTGCCCGGGTTTTTGCAGGGACAAAAAAAGGATTTTTCTCAATTCAAACACTATTATCTTGCAATCCACAAGGTGGAAAATTCTAAAAAAATTTCTACATCTTCTCAAACAAGTTTACTATAGATCCTACAATTTCATGTGTCTAAAAATGATTTTTTTTCTAAAATTTGATACTTGTACTAGAAATGGCAGTTTTGGAGCGTTTTTGGTGAAAACATAGTCAAAAACCTTTAAGGGTCAAGGATGGCTACAATGTTCTACAAATCATGTCTAATATGTAGTTGTCATGAAGGAGAGCATTCATAGTAAACAAGACATTAGTCAATATTTGTTCCTCTATAAAAGGGGCATTCATAATTTGGCTATGAAAGTAGTTCGAGAAATATACATGTTGGCTAAAAGTGACACAAAAAGCATCTAATTGTGGGTGCAAGAGAACAAGGCGCATGTTTTCTTCTATAGAGAAACCTCTATTCTCCAATTGGGCAAGCTGATTGTGTCCAACATGCCCTTCACCATTGGAATAAAAATAGATTGGCAAGAAGACGGGGGTGCTATTTTGTGAGCCTTGGAGCATGAGCCCAAGAGCTCGAGAGCTTGTGAGCTTGGATTTTTTTTTTATTCTTGGAATTTTTAAGTGTGGACCTATGACCGTGGATTCCAAATATCAAACTATTTTACAGTTTTGCAATACATAAATATTAGAGGCTTTCTGAGTGACTTGCTTGGACAAACAATTTGAGCGACCATTTAAAAAGGACAACATACCATGCAGAGAAAACATCAAAAGTATATAGATAAGTATACAAAAATACAATAGATAGAGTTAGAGGATTTCCTCAGGGTTTAGGAACTGCTAGAAGATGTGGATGCAGAGTTCTCATCAGTGTCTGATGACTCACCTACAAAATCTTTGGTAGAATGATCTATGAAAACTAAAACTTGTGGATCTACCTTACGGGCTCTAATGCAATCTATTCCCGACCCACTATTCCATTTTAGATTTGAATCCAAAGGTTTTGCAATATCCCAAGAGGAAGGACTTGATGTCCCGGCTGAAAGGATACATCACAAGAAGAGCACCAACATTTTGTAGAAAGTTATTTGCCAAGTCAAAAACAGCTTGTAAATCTAAAGAGGAGAATGTGTTCTACTTTGGAACGGATGTTGGTGGTGTGGAAACGGTTGGGACCAGTAAATCCTCCGGGACATCAAGAATTATTAGGTCCACGGCTGCTTCTCCTATAACCACTCCATCGAAGAAGTGTCTCTTGTCTGAGGCATGCTGCACAGATGTAAGAGTGAAAACAACAAGTAGGAAAAACAAACTTTAGAAATGCAAACAACATACAATGGAGAAAAGGATGAGCTGCAAGTTTTGAAAAGATAACAGATTCACACGGAAGCTTCAAAATGATTTTGGAGAAACTTATAATTAGTACCTTCTCTAGAAAGGTGATGACCTCCTGGAATGGTTCCGATCCATTGAGACTAGTGACAGAAGCATTTAAAATGCATTGGTCTATGGCGACCACCTCACTCAAGACTGGAAGTGGAGGTGGCAGTCCATGCAACAAGTGAGACCGAGGAAGCGAGAAGCTTGAAGATGTTTCCTTCATGGCCTCCTCACTTGTTGCTTGACCCACTACCGCAGTCTCTGCTTTCCTCTTCCTCCCCTTCTTCTTCACTTGGGCATCAGTTTTAGCCTTCTCTACTTTGCGGTCTTTCTTCTTCTCTTTGTTTTCTTCTTGTTTCTTCTTTGCAGTTTCCTACTTCTCTTATTTCTTCTTATCGGCTAACTCTCGCCTCTTCAAGGCTTTCTCCTTCGCTTCAGCATCAAGGCCTGCAAGTTCTGGTAGCTCAGTCTCCACTAGATTGGTCTCTTTCATGGATCTGAAAAGAGTTTCTTCTTTAGTGGGTATGAATCCGCCACTGCAGTCTAGATACCACGCCCCCAATTGAAGATGACTACTTGGCCAATTATTGTCTTGGGCAGCAGTGAACATACAATCATCAGAAGTGCAATCCAGCCAAGTCTTCAGAAATGGCGATAGGTCCGTCTTGGAGATGGCCTTCTTTGCATATAGTTCAAACATGAAATACCTGCTTACAAACACATTCCTTAGCCCTAAAACTTGCCAAAGACTTCTCAATATCAATTTCAAAGTGTAAAGGATAATGGTTTAAGTCTAAAACCTATAAATGGTCTTCTTCACCACGAGGACGGAGCCCTTGAATTCCTTGAAGGACTGTCTTCTTGATGAGTCAGCACCCTTGAATACTCCAACATATGCATGGTCCCACACTTTCATCCGCCAAGACTCAATGTAGTCAGGTAGTGACATTGGCTCCGCAGGCATGTCCATGTTCACTTGAATGTTGTCTGCTTTGATGATACTCTTGTATAACTCAAGGGCAGAGTCTTCCATCTGTAATTGGAGATGGAGAAAAATAAAATTAGGAAGGCACTATAGAAGATGAATTCTGAAAGTACATTGGATTACAATCGTGCTATCAAACATATCGCAGCATACCAGTAAGCCTTTGAAAGGAAGTTCATCATTTTATCATCATTTGCTGGTCTTGGAGGAACATGGCGTGCCTCACAAGTAGGGGCGGAGGAATTAATCCATTTAAGCCACTTTACTTTGTGACGAGGCTCTGCATTTGCAGTAGCAATAAGTTGGAGTTTGTCCAGGGTCAACTCCTGGGCAGCGTATAAGCTCCAGTGCCACTCAATCTGAGATTGTAGAAATAAAACTTAGTATAGTCAATAAAGTAGGTTTAGGGCAAGGAATACAGGAAATTGAAAGCAAGAACCACGTACCTCCTTAAGCCACTCATCTCCTAAAATAGGACTAGCGACAGACTGAATCTTGGAAAGTTTCTGGATGTTCAACCTTGTTGCTTCTTTGGTGGCACCTTGCATTGCCGCTACAACACCATTTGGAGAGACATCCTGCACCGAAGTATCCTTGTGGTACTTGTGGACGGCAACATCAACAACTGCCAAGACTTCTTGCTGCAACAAAAGGATCATCGAAGAAATGTCAAGGACTGTAAATGATACATCTACCGTGTCCATTTAGAACATCAATTATCATTTGTTTACAATTTAATGAAGTAGGGTTCTAGTAAGAAACTCACCTAAAAAATAAAAGACGTGAACACCTCCATGGGCATGCTGTACCACGTCTTTCAAATGTTTTGTTGAGATGCCTTAGCATCCTCCTCGCTCAAAAGTTCAATCAACTTCTTGAATGGCATCGTGCCATATTTGCGAACACGGTACAAGGTATGGACAAGGTTTGTTTTTACTTGTGAGTTTTTGGTGTGCCTAATGACAAATATAAAATGACAAAGTGAGTACCTAGCAACAGAGGACAAAACTAGAGATCAAATATCTAGGGCTATGGAGTGGAACTCGCTAAATTATATCATGCATAATCTGCATGGCTACACCAAGTCTCCTTCTAGTATCTAGTACTATCAAATCAACATGGACATGCCACTTTGGGTCAGTGTTATGAAGTCAATTAATATGTCTCATCCAAGCTATACAACGGTGGTTGCCGTCGCAAATAAAGAACTTTGCATTCACCAAGTGCTTTGTTTCAGGTTGACTGCTGAGGAAGTCGTCGAACCCATCATTGGCAGTGTTCCAAATTGGCCCCCACTCAACCTTCTCTGCCTTAGAGAACACACCGGTCTGTCTTTCCTCATCCGATACAGACACATAAAAAACTCAAGCTCCATCTTCATAGCCATGGACATAATCCGTCTCTAATTGTACCAAATCACACTCTAGTGTAGGCCTCACCATCAGCATAGGAACCAAACAACATAACGGGATGTCCAGTCTCGAGAGATGGTGGGGCTGAATTTACATACTTGAAATGGTTGAAATGTAATCCAACTTCTGTGCCTAACGGATGTTGTCTTTGCCTATGAAATTGTCACCTTCGCGAGGCATTTGGACATTGGACACGGCATGTATTGGATCACCCTCACCTGAATTGGTGGGCAATACTGGACTAGAAGTCGTGCCTGGCACTGAAGTTGCAGTGGTTGGAGTAGTCAATAAATCCTGTGCCGTATTCTGAATACAAACAATTAAATCTGTTAGATGAAGTTTGGACTCGTAGTTATGACATTCACAGAGAGATTCACACATGGAGCAAAATGAAAGAAAACTCAAGACCACGGCTTTTTATATCGAAAGATTGAAGTACAATTGATTCGGTTGGAGTCCAGTTCTATAATCGATATCTAGTTCTGCCTACAGCGGTAGGTCTCATGAAGAGACTTCCAATCCCCGCAATGAAGACATAGAATCCTGTCGCCTATGAAGAAGCTAGATGACACCTAAAAATCAGGGTAGCTAAGGAAACCCTTTCTAAGTGACATTGGCGAATCAAGAAGAATGTAAACTTTTTCATCTAAGCCCAATGATGTACAACAAGACATTGGAGATGGGGGGTTCCATTTTCCGTCAAGGTCCCTCAAGAGAGCATCAAGGTTCACCAATCGCCTCCTAGGCCGAGGTAGATTCATTATTTCCAACGCATTCTCATTTGGGGGATCCACAATTACGCCTGGTAAATGACCCTACAAGACCACAAAGTTCAGAGTTGAATGAATCAGAATGGAAAAAAGCATCATCCTACTATGAACCCTGAATTCCCACGACTGGTGAACCTAGAAGATGATGACCCAATCATAAAGATTTGTGTCGAAAGGGACGTAGTTTGTTGGATACATGGGATCTCTTTCTCGACCTGGAAGTGATGGTGAGAGGACTTGATCCCTTTCCAATTAACCCAAATTGGTTTCTGGTTATTAAAAAGCACACATGTTTTTCCAACCCGTTCACATGTCAAGAGTTCCGTCGGCGGCAAGGATTGTTCATTGAGAGTAGATTGCTGAGAAAAGAACGCGTGAGGCAGAGGACTAATCCCCCTCCCAGAATGAAAAGGCAATTGCTAATCTTAAAAAGAAGAGATTGGTTTCCAACCCGTGACCTGAACAAGAGGGCCCTCGCTGACAAGGTGTATTCATCCAGAGTAAACTTCTGTCAAAAATTATATAGGAAGAGGACTAATCCCCCTCCCTGAATGCAAATGCGGTATTTTCTTTCTTATAAAGAAGTGATCCGTGCCCAAACAAATCCACGACCGAGATGGCCCTCGTTGGCGAGGGAGGTTTACTCAATAAGGACTGCTGCAAGAAAAAAAATCGGGAGAGGATAGATCCCCCTCGCCAAATGCAAATGCAATATTATTTTTCTAAAAAAGAGTTATTTGTCCCCAATCTAGCCCCGGCCAAGAAGGCCCTCGGTGGCAAGAGGGGATTGCTTAACAATGACTACTGCAAGAAAAAAAAACCCGGAGAGGACTGATCCTTCTCTCCGATAGCAAATGCGATAACTCATTTCATAAAAAAAAGTGATCTGTCCCCAACCAGAGCCCTGGCCAAGAAGGCCCTTGGTGGCAAGAGGGCATTACTTAACGACAACAGCTATGAGAAAAAAAATCGGGAGAGGACTGATCCTTCTCCCCAAACGCAAATGCGGTAATTCATTTTAGAAAAAAGTGATTTGTTCCCAACCAGAGCCCCGGCCGAGATGGCCCTCGGTGGCAAAGGGGTTTTAATTAACAAAGACTGCTGCAAGAAAAAGAATCGGGAGAGGACTGATCCTCCTCCTTTAATGCAGATGCGATCATTTTTTCTCAAACTAAATGTGATCTGGCCCCTATCCCAACCCCGGCTGAGAAGGCCCTTGGTAACGAGGTGGTATTACTCAACTATGACAGTCGTGAGGAAAAAAAAGGGAGAGGATTAATCCCCTCCTCGTATGCATATGCAATATTTTTTCTTCAAGAAAAAAATGATATGTCCCCAACCCAAGCACTGGCCAAAAAGGCCCTTGGTGGCGAGGGGGGTTTACTCAAAAAGGACTACTGTGAGAAAAAAGAAAGGGAAAAGACATATCCCCCTCCCTTAATGCAAATGCGGCTTTTAGTTGCAGAATGAGAGAGAACAATTTCCAACCCCAGACCCGGACGAGAGGGCCCTTGGTAGCGAGGGGGGTTTGCTCAACAGTGACTACTGCAAAAAAAAAGAAAAGGGAGAGGACTGATCCCCTCCCCGACAACAAATGTGATAACTTGTTTCCAAAAAAAATGATCTCTTTCCAACCCATGCCTCGGCCAAGAAGACCCTCGGTGGCGAGGGGGGTTTGCTCAATGATGACTGCTGCAAAAAAAAAAAAAAGGGAGAGGATTGATCCCCTCCCCGGAAAAAAATGCGGTAATTAATTGTGAAAAGAAAAGTGATCTTTTTCCAAACCAACCCCCGGCCAAGAAGGCCCTCGGTGGCAAGGGGGGTTTGCTCAATGATGACTACTGCGAAAAAAAACAAAAGGGAGAGGATTGATCCCCTCCCCGACAGCAAATGCGGTAATTCATTTCCAAAAAAAAATGATCTCTTTCCAACCCATGCCCCGGCCGAGAAGGCCCTCGGTGGCGAGGGGGGTTTGCTCAACGATGACTACTGCAAAAAAAAAAAAAAAAGGGAGAGGATTGATCCCCTCCCCGGAAAAAAATGCGGTTATAAATTTTCAAAAGAAAAGTGATCTTTTTCCAACCCAACCCCCGGCCAAGAAGGCCCTCAATGGTGAGGGGGGTTTGCTCAATGATGACTGCTGCGTGAAATAAGAAAAGGGAGAGGACTGATCCTCCTCCCGTAATGCAAGTGAGGTTATTTATTACAAGAAAGAAGAAAACGATTTCCAACCCCAGCATCGACCGGGAGGGCCCTTAGTGGCAAGGGGGGTGTAACCAGAGGATTCTGCTACGAATAAACATCAAGGGAGAGGACTGATCCCGCTCCCGAAAGCAAATGCGGTTGGTGGGCCTAAGGAAAAAAGAATTCTTAACTCGGTACCCTGTGGTGTCGGGGCGGGCTATGGTGTGCAAGCCTCTTCTCTCCGACCAATATCACGCCCACTCCGTGTCTCCATCGTCTTGGACTGTCTGCAGAAGACTTATCCGCGCCAAAAGTATACCAACCAGTTCCCGAAAGCGAGATAAAACTTATATGATTCCTAACGAACTAAATGGGGACAAAGAGCGACACTGTGCCGGCGAGGGAGGGGGAAGAGGAGGGGTAAGCTTCTAAGTATCACTTGCGGCAGAGGTGAAGATGGACGGCGGAAGAAGAGAGCAGCTGCCCAGGAGGTCAAGGACAGGGTGAGTTTGCAAGATGGAGCGACAAGGATGGGTCAACATGGAGACCGCGGAGGCAGTAGCGGCTAGTAATTGAGGATAACTGAACCCTAAACACTATAATACCTTCCAATTGCCCATCCCTTGGTATCCAGGTACCATTGCCTAGCCAAGATGAATTCAAATATCTACATACTTACTTAGAATGATTGATTAGTGAAATACCCAGATTAAGCTAAATTTCTTATATGCTTGTTTTCCAGAAATGATATAGACACGATAATTTTATGGTAATGGTAACTTACAATGAAAATTTGATGGCCATGTTGCATTATGACTTCCTCGGAATCCTCTTTGGAATCATGATCAGGAAATTCAGTTTGAGAGTTCCCTCTGGGATGTGCCGTACTGCTTTGATGATGGAACATTTTGACACCTAAATGAACCTACTCTGAAGATTATATACCATTGCGCGCTTGACTCTGCCGTTTCATTTTGGATCGCCTGAGCTCTTTGGAACTACTGAAGCGCAGTGCACTCCTTTGCTTCTTCTTCACCGCGACCCTAGATTTCTGCATCTATGTTATTTGATTGCCTAGTTGGAAGCATAATAAACTAGTCCTAAACTTCCTGAAACTGAACAATACAATGAAGGGAGACCCAGTTGAGTGAGAAAATGATTTCATGAATTGACGTTCTCTTCTTTTATACTGTTGCATTGAGGAAAGCACTTCCTCAATCAGTTTGGAATTTAAATCCCTTGCGCTGTGCTGGATTTAAATTTTTGGAGCTCGTCATTGTCAGTCCACGTAGATTCAGTAATTACAGGTTTGCTATCTAGATTGCTTCTGAGATTTGTTTGTATCAACATTCACTCTCTCTATCTATTTAATAAGCCGGATATTCTAGAGATATTGTGATTCTAAATCATATACCATCAATTCAATTAGGTAAGCTAACCAGTGTTCGTCATTTTTCATCTAACACTATTTTGAATAGTATGATAGAAATGTACTACTTACATAATTCAAATATGATAATTCATCTATTGCTTGTGGTATTTAAATACAATGTTCTGCTAAAGAAATTCCCTTTCAAAATTTCCTTTTGCCATGGCTTCTATCAGAGCTAACGGCCATGAGACTCCTTTGATTCTTGCCTAAATGTTCATGGGTTAGCCAAAGTGTCGAGTGACCTCATTCACGTCCGTTATGGTTTCAAGGAGTCCTCTATCTATATTGAAGAAGAGATATTGTCAAACTCAAGGTCACTGGTTCAGTCAATTCTCATGCCTAGGATTAGCAATGTGCATGGTTTCTTGTGGAGTTTACCGACAGGCTGTTTTAGAGCTTTTGATTTGAGCAATAAAGTGATGGCTGCCTCAACAAAAGTGTTGAACCCCTTGTCTGATGCATCAACTGCACAAGTACCTATATTCCGTGTTGTGAAATTAGAATCTGATGGTCCGTCTGAAACTCAAGACGAAGGTGGTCGCAATTATGTCCATTCTGCTGAGAAGCAGTTCTTAAGTCCAATTGTAGAATTATCTAGTGATTCAGACGGAGCTCCTAGAAATGTTGGTCTTGGTTCTTCTCCTTTCAATCTCAAAGACGGGCCGGCAAGAGATCCCACAACCCTATCTGCTGGAGGGCGTGACAGTAGTGCCGGGAGCTCTATCTTCTCTAGGCTGCCCCTTTATCCAGCAGACCGTCAATTCCCTAGTGTCATGACATGTCTTCAGAAATTAGGGACTATTTGAGGTTGTAGGAATGAGCTTGCTGTCATCGATTTTGATACCATAACATATAGCAAGGTTCAGTATTTGCCAACTAGTTTTGATGGTGACATTGTCTTTGAGCTTCCACCCAACCAGTCATTAGCTTCCACCAGTTCCTCTAAGAACATGACAGGAATGGACAAACGCTACGACGGTCATGCCTAGTGTCGTACAATGACCTCAAACATTCACAATGATTCTAGTCTAAAATTCAGGAAGTCTAATTGCGCTGGTCACTTGGCATGCACGAATGATGCATGCGATTACTTGAAGCGTTGCTCCAAGAGAAATGAAACAGAGTAGCTGGGTAATACTAGTACTCCATTCCATGTAGGGTCGGTTCCTCTAAAGGATTCTACATTAGTTTGCAAGGTCTGTAAGCAATCACCTACTTGCGTCAATTTCTGCAACGGAAGAATTTACTATGTCATAGGAGCATCTGATATGTCGAGGGCATGCATTCATTTAGGCTCTCATAATCATCCCGTGTCCGATGGCCTCTATTGAGATTCCAAAGACACCATTTTAGGACTCATTGCAAGAGAAGTAGAGAAGACACCTACGGCCAAAGCCTTTGCCATCGCTCTAGCTGCTAGCAAAGAGTTCTTGGATACATTCCTGGTGCACGCAGATGACGGACCGAAGGAAATGCTGAGGGGGAAGGCACTCAACGATGTCATGGACAAATTCCAGGTTCTCAGCTCACCCAATGTTAGGAATATTATTGCATCCTTCTGGAGCACTGGAATTGGAGGGGGGGAGATTGACCATCTACTTGCAATGAAGAAGCAAGCAAAGATTGAGTTCATCCACAACAGTGTGTTTTTGGGTCAAGGACAACACAAAGTGTACCTGTTCAAGATGCTTGTAGACGGACCCGGGAGCGGTGTTGATCTAGTACGATGGATGCAGCCTGGGGGAGATTTGGAGAATTGTTGGCTAATGTTTGACCATGTTTAGCGGGTGAAGGGGTGGACAACAATTGCATGCCACGTTTATGATTCTTGCTATTGTAAGGTCATGACTATTGCAATTTGTGATATGCAATTGGAGGATACTGACGGACAAGTGATTATGTGGACATGTCTGAGTAGAGTTATGGAGAAGAATGGATTGCCTGATCCAAATTTCAAAGATTTCATGGTAGACAGCGTGCAAGCCAATTGGAATGCTATTCAAATTGTTTACGGCTCGGGAGATCCTTTTGTGCAGATGGTCGACTAAGAACGCACCTGCCTCTTTCACTAGGCAACCTCAATGAAACAGCATATAGAGAGACTTATTAAGCGTGAGTTTCAGAACCAACACATCAAGCTCTGCAGAGACTACAAGAACGCAAAGAATCTGGATGAAGCAGAGAGCAGATACCTTCAAATCAAGGCATGGTGGTACTCCTCGGGGGCAACAACGGAGGATTCGTTGAAGGAGCTTGAGTTGTAGTTAGTGCTCTGGCACTTCCGATACCGTCAATGGGGTGGTTTCATGGAAACGTTGAGTCTTTCATTCTTCCTTCTTTTACTTTCGATGTAATAATTCTTTTAGTTTGACTATGCTTTTTGGATTGAGCCTCTTCTTCTTTCTGTCACTTGTCCAGGATCTATCAGCAGACAAATTGGCGGACATTCTATCCTGCAGTCTCTCCAAAACAATTCACAACAAGTGGTTGCAGGCCTCAGGGAAACGCGGAACGGACTTATACGTTGCAACATGTGATGATTGGATCCGAGCGTTTATGAAAATGACTAATTATCGAGTGTACTTGAATGGCGAGCCATCTGGATTTGGACCGTCAAAACATGACTTGAAGCTAAAGAGAGCAGTAGCATCCATGGATGGAAAGCAAATTACCGATGCCTTGTGCAGTATGCTCGGTGCCAAGGAAGTATGCACTTGTATACCACATTTAGAAGGAGAAGAAGTGTTCGGGTCAACAAAAAGAAAATTGAATGTACCTATTGGGTCCAAAGGTGATTCTCATTGCTCGGATAAGGTCAACTTCTCTCATCCTAGAGTCCAGTTGAGGTCCACCAAAGTTGCAGCTGCCAATGTCGAGGGATTTGCACCAATGTTTCCTCATGCGAAGCACGTTTTGGAGACGGATTGTGACCCCTCTGAGTGGCACATAGCCCGCATTTCTGTGAAGTCCAAGAAGAAGTGTCATGACATTCAGTCTCGGACGGAGGTGAAGTGCAAGATGATCATAGCTAAGGGATCAAAAGCCACCGTTGCTCCTACGTACAAGGGCCAGAGACGCGAGTACAAAGGTTCAAGAGTGGAGACGGATGAATTCTGGTTTTGTCCAGACGATATCAAACGCTATGTGATGGGTCTGAGGAAGTCTCACGTTCTCAATCGACCAAGGATCCCTGATATATGGCCAGTGATGATTGGTACATCCCTCTCTTCTGATGGGATTACTCTTTTTGAAGAGTCTAGCTTCCACTTGCAAGAACGACCGTCCTTGTCTCCACGATGCCTTTTAACATCCTCTAAACTTTTTGAGGTTGTAAAATGGACTTACGCCAAACCTTTGCACGCTGACAAGCCTCCATGCATTTGCAATGGAAAAAACATTCGCAGAAATGAGAATGAGCCAACTGATGATTATCAAAACTAGTAGGAGAATGCCCAAAATGTTACCAAGAATATTCTTGGAGTGAACATTTTGCCATACCCAGGAATTGGAGCTGTCATCACCCTACAATCTGGAGTCGAACCTCATTACATGGTGTTTCGAGTCACCATCTCTAATTTTCCAGCTTGCACTTGCTTATATTTCACCTTTATGTTGTCTGCATCCATTGGAAAGCGAGGGAAATATGTCAATTGCAAACACCTGTATTACATTTTCCGGTACTTGTGCAAGGTGGACCAGAAGAAGGACAAGTTCATTCATGCACCAAGCTTCAGTATGAATGAAGTGATGAAACTACTAGAAATGGCAGGGATGATGAAGAATATTACCTGAAATGGCAGGATTCACATGGAATACGTTGTTAGTGATTGAATGCAGTGTTGTATTCATATGTAGCAAAGTAGAAGCTTAGACTTTCAATATAGAATACTGTGAATTTCAAGTGTACTTCTTTGAAGTACTATACATATATTCAAATTCTTGGATAATGACTTTCCTACAAACAACGACAATGAATTCCAAGCACTATGTCCAATGCGCCAATTTCACTAATGAATGTGTCTTAAACCATTGGATGGATTGAAAATTGGAAAATGTTCATGCATTCATGACATATTGGAATTTATCAGTTGTCAAATGTTTTAAACAAGAAAGTATGAATGGCTCAAAACTACAATGTTGACCTCTAATCCAACAGTGAACATATGAATATGAGATGAATTTCAATTTTTTGCTAATTTTTTTCTTTCCCATTTCATTTATATCCTATTTTCCTATTTTTTCGCTTCATTTACCAACAATGCTAGTATGTGAGCGCACAGTGGTGATAGGTGCTGAAAATGGAGAAGAGTGACAAGACCAGAGTTCCAGGTTCCTATTCATATGTCCCATAACAATTGGCATTCTAGAACGCACCACTATAAGAGGTGTCATGTACGATGGTCATGCATGCAAGAGGACTGCTTGGGGAATAGCCTTTCTTCGTCATTATGTGGAGAATTATATTCCCCACGGTTCTCTTGTATTTTGCTGAAAATACTAATTGAAGCATGTATAGATAAAGCACGTATAGAATAATAAATAAAGCATGTACAGACTTTGCCTCAATTGGTTCAAAACCCTTTCTTCATTTCCTTTTGAAATCCATACAGACCCTAAAACCTTAAGGTTAGACTCAATGAGAAATGACTCCCAGTCTCAACACAACACCGTCATTTATTTTTTTACATTTTTGAGGACAACGTCGTGGTCACTACCAGACTTCTCCATTTTTTTGGGAGCCAAGGTTTCTTCAAAACATTAGCCTCCCAAAGAAATGACTCTTGGTCTCACCATGTAGAGGATTCTTTTCTACTACAAAGAATTCGAACACCACATAAAATATTTACTTATCCACGGTCATAGGATATACGGTCATACTGTCATAGGTCCCAAATTTACTATTAATAGCAAAAAAAATCATTTTTTCACCCAAAATGTATCCAGATTTTTTACCAAACAATCTGAAATATCCAACTTATTTTCAAAAGATTTGAGGGCTTGCAAAACCTGTGCTCACCACTCTCAAGCTTGCGCTTTTAGGCTCACAAACTAGCGTCGTTGGCAAGAGGAGATGATGCTACAATTTGGTGAAAAATTAAGTAGAATGTCCATTGATGCCAAGTTTGGAACAAACAAGAAAAATGTGCTTTCCTTTTGTTTTGTGCACATAGGATTGCATTGCTAACTCACTACTCTACTCAATTGATTTTAGTAAATTTAATAGGAATAAAAAATAGATTATTACAACTATATTTTTTACTCCATTTGATTTTGGTATCAAACAATGATGGAGTATTTGAGATGTGTATTGTATTTTATAAAAAGAAATGGGCTTCAAATTTTTTTGTTGTTAAAAAGATCTCACTTTAAAGAAATACTATTCTTTTGAGCACATGTTAAATTAATTTTGCATTCATTCAGACTATATAAATTGCTTCACCATTTTAGTATATCATTGCCAATTTTAACTGCTGGAAATTGAATTATTTTTTTAGGTGGACCTTCAAAGTCAATTGCTTCTAAATTGATAAGGAGTAATTAAAAGTCTATATATAAAGAATTTTTCTTTATAACTTTCACATCAATAATTCAAATGGAATGATTCAAATCTTTCTATGAAGACAAATTAAAGATATTTTATACAAAAATTATTGTTATAAAAATTATTTCAAGTTTTTGTGATATTTGCTTTACTATTGGGGTGGTATAATTTATGATTTTGAATACATATTGAACAAAAGTGACAAAGTTTTCTTAAAGCTCATTTATTCTCCAATTTTAATAAAAACTTACAAAAAAATCATGCCAAGAATTGAGATTGTAGGTATCTGCCTAAACTTTCATTTGTCCCATGAGGTACAAAGGTCCAATAAGGGTCAATTTCTTCCAAATAAAAATTGTAGTGACACAAATTTTTCAAGCAACCCTAAATTTTCCCCCCACTAAGAGTATCTATTAATGTTGTAAATACAAATAAACAAACCATCCAATATTTTTGTTGAATTTTTGAAATCCTCTATAACCCCTATTATTCCATGCAAATACATTGTGCTTTTTGAAATTTTGGATTGACTTCTGATTGCTTACATGCAAAATTTGTAATTTTTTATGAGCATTTCTATATTAATCCGAGAATATAAATTGGATGCATGAGCAAGTTGGGATGCATTTTCTATGAATATAAGTGATTTAGCCTCAAAAACTCAATTTTTTTAATGGTTGAAGGATTTGTAAGGAATTGCCACCTAGTGGGTGTTTGATACATGAGGACATCCCTCCTTGACAGCCATGGCATGACAAATCATCTATTAAAATATAAATTTTTTGTTATACAACCTCTTTTCAATTTTCTTTCAACTTCCACTTTTTGTTGTTACAATACAACAATCTTTAGTTTGGATTGTAAAAAAGGATGATTTTGAAATTTGATGAATTTATTGATGTTTTTGGATGTTTTATTCTTTTCAATGGAATCCAAATAATGCAAGGTACACAAGTTTTGCACAAAGTGGATTTAAGTTTTGACTTTTGATTCTAATTTCCACTTTTCAACACTAGCATTTACATCATACTAAAAGATGCAAACTAAATTCATTATCCTCTAATTTTCATTGAATTTAAAAGTTGAAATCTCCCTACAGGGAAGCAATGAAAAATAGACTTTATATTTTGAGCTTGTAGACCTCACAAATGGTAAGGAATTTGAATTTGAAACCTTGTACATGTGTTCTACATGAAGATGGAATTAAGACCTTCCAGTTTTCAAGTGTCACTATTTATATTTTTTTCATTGAAAAATCTTGACACAAAATTGACGGCTTATTGCGTTTTGAGGGCTCAAAATGAAAAGGAATTTTAGGAGTTAATGAAAAAATGTCTCCCTGTATCGATCCACATTGAATAAAAAAGCTAAGATGCAAAATTTCCAATTTTTTCATCTTTGCAAATAAATGTAAAAATTTGCCCTCTATTTAGAGACGATGGTTAGTCTTGTATTTTGTGACCTCATAAAGCTATTTCAAGGTCTTTGATTCCAAGTATAGTTTCAACATTTTCAAAGTTCATAACCTCACAATAAATATTGTAAATATAGGGTAGGATTGGCACCTCTCTACCAAATTTTTTTTTTATCATTTTTTTTTGTACAAATGCTAAAAGTAGACTTTTCAATATTTTTTTTTCATATAATATTTTTGATTTTTGAAAAAATAATTTTCCTAAGTTTTTGACATTTATTTTTAGAATTATTTTTCACCAATCCTACCCTATTACAATTATAGTAATAAGTTCCAATGTTTTTCCAAAAAAATAAATTGAAACATTTGTTATATAGTGACAAACAAAACTAAGTACAAATTTGAAACGTTTTCATTCAAACAACTATACTATAAGCATCAATGGACAAAGTCCAAAAGGCAATAAGCAAAAGCTGCAGTGTGCAACATACTACACATTACCATGGAAGTTTGAAGAAAAAAATTAGTTGTGATTTGAAAGAAAATCAATTTCAAAATTAGCCATGTCTGAAACTTAGTTTTATTCAACATGATTTGGAATTACTTTATCTTTTTTCAATTTTTTTTAAAAATCCAAAAAAACTTTTTATACCTTGTCCTCTTGGCATACATCATTTCACATTATTGTATAGAAAAATTGAATGAAACTGATATTTATAGAATTTAATATATCAACAATTTGACAAATATGCAAATGATGTTGGTTCTAACAATACTTGAATTTTTTTTTGGACTTGAGAGCATGGGATAGCATTTGCCATTATAGAGAGAATATATGTTGCAATATGAATCATTGTTACGCCTTCATGCCCTTGCATTTGAAACATTTGTTGAATTGAATGATGCATTTAATTTATCATAACCATATAATTCATTTCTAAGTTCAAATTTTTTATTCATGATGCACATAATTGATTCAACAAATCCAAAATAAATAAATTATCAGCGTCAATATTGTCAAAAAGTTGAAAATTGCCAAAAAGTACACTAACCTTTACAAGATTGGCAATTTTTTGATGATCTTGATAATGATAATTTAATTTTTTTTGTATTTGTTATGTGCATTGTGTGGATCAATTATGTACATCATGAACTCTAGTCTTTAGACAAAAAACTTGAATCTAAAAATGCATTATACAATTCTAAAATATAAATTCAATACATTGTCCAATTCAACAAATATTTCAAATGCAAGGTGATTGCAAAAAACACTTGCTAGTTTGGTTGCATTTTGATTTAGAACGCTATAACTTTATTTATTTTTTGAATTATAAACTCAATGCCAAAAACAAAAAATGCATTTCTAGATGTTTTGGTGAAATTTGTAACCTCTATTTTTCAAAAAATTTAAAAGGTCATTTTACATTTAAAAGTCAATTTTGTTAATTTACCATCCTTTGAGTGGTATAAATTAATGACTTTTAGTTGAAAATCTTGTAGTATATTCCTATAGTAGTCAAACATGTTCCTATCAAAGGGCATCTAAAAATAAATTATCTTATGTCCTCCAAGTTTGTACAAATAGGCCTCTTGTACTCAAAATATTAGAGATGCTTTTGACCTAATTTTTTTGGTCAAATCTCATCACCAAAAAGTCCTTCCAAATGGCCGATTTTCAGTTTCTTTGAAAGTTGTTTTTCCTATTTTCTACAAATTAAAATGTCAAAATATGTATTTTCTTCTCTAGAATTCTATGTCCAACAAATATTTCAAGTGCAAGGGCATGAAGACGTAACAATGGTCCATATTGCAACATATACTCTATTTACAATGGTGAATGCTATTCCGTGCTCTCAAGTCCAAAAAAAAACTCAAATATTATCAGAACCAACATCATTTGCATAATTGTCAAATTGTTGATATTTTTAATTCTATATATATCATTTTCCTTCAATTTTTTGTACAACAATGTAAAATGATGTATACCAAAATGCGAAGGTACAAAAAGTTTTTTTTTAAATTCTAAGAAAAATTTGATAAAAGATAAAGTAATTCCAAATCATGTTGAATAAAACTGAATTTTAGACGTGGCTAATTTTAAAATTGTTTTGAATCTTCTAAATCACAACTAATATTTTCTTCAAAGTTTCATAATAGTGCATAGTATATTGCATACTACAACTTTTATGTATCTACTTTTGGACTTTGTCCATTGAAGCATTAGAGAAAAAATTGAGCCTATGGAGGGCTGCTCCACAGTCTTTTGGGGACCCTGTGGATTGTTTTGTTTTTAATTTTTTAACTGTTTTTTCAAATATATTTGCCCACCTGCAGTTTCATTGTCAAATGCTTGGCAACAATTTAAAATCCAAAAACAAAGGACTAAAAAAATAGGATTAAGGTACTTTAATGCATCGTAACCTTGAATTTCTTACACTTTTTAACATTTGTATTTAATCCCTAAAGGTTTTTGACTATGTTTTCACCAAAAACACTCCAAAACTGTGATTTCTAGTACAAGTATCAAATTATGAAAAAACACACTTTTGGAGACATATAACTGTAGGATCTTGTAGTATACTAGGTTGAGAAGATGTGGAAAACATCAGAAGACATTTGAGGCCTCTTGAAGATTGTTTCAGGCCCATTTCTAATTTGTCCCGATTCTGTGAATAATCGATATAGGCTGTCAGATTTTTTTTTTCAAAAAAATAAAAAAAATAAAAAAAATTCTCCAAATATCATTCTAAGAAATTATTATTATTAATTTATTATTATTATTATTATTAATTTATTATTATTATTATTATTAATTTATCATTATTATTATTATTATTATTATTAATTTATTATTATTATTATTATTAATTTATTATTATTATTATTATTAATTTATTATTATTATTATTATTAATTTATTATTATTATTATTATTATTTTATTATTATTATTATCATTTTATTAATATTATTATTATTATTATTATTATTTTATTATTATTATTCTTTATTTTTTTTTATTTTTTTTTAAAATGGCGTGGCACAATGTTAGCCACAGTTAATCTATGTTCTCGCAGTCTGGGAACGCAAGATAACTTGCAGTCTTCTAGAGGCCTCAAATGTCCCCTAATGAATTTTAAAATTTTCCATTGTGTAGATTGCAAGATTATTCAAAGTCAAAAACACTATGTGGGATATGTATCTTCATTCATTTGACATTCAACCCACATGAGTTGTGAACCCTACCACAAACTCAATTCCATAAACACTAGAAAAAATTTTAGTCCTCTACAAGGCTGAACGGATGCATGAAAATGTGCATTTAGGAGAGATATCAGCCCCAGAAGGTTGTCAGACAATCTGTAAGGTGAGCAATCCGCCAAGGCGCCCCATTAAAATTCCATTAAAAAAAATTTTTTGTTCTTTTCAAAAGATAAATCTTTTTCTTACAAAATTAAAATAAAAAATATACATGCATATAATATATATGTATTCTCCCTGCAATTGTACATTTGCCAAAATCCTAACAGCCCTCTACAATCCACAAGGTCCAAATTTTTTGTAACGGACTTCTGCTTTTCATCTTGTTACCCACAAATTAAGTTCATTTATGGTTTTAAATAACCCAAATTAACCCCTAAAGTCCCATTGTTTCCTTGGAAGACAAATTGGATTTTAGGCAGGCTCTTGTGACCTCGAATTTTTATCAAATTTTTTAAAACTTTCTCATAAGATAGGAAAATTGATTGGCTATGTGGAAAAAATATTTTTTATTTCAATTGGTGACCGGAAGCAAAAGTTATACCACAAAAAGCCTAAAATCGAACTTTGCGAGCAGCAAAAAAAAATGCAAAAAATCAAAATAAATTTTTTGAATATTTTTCTGGAGTTTTAAGTTTTTTTTTCAACGTGAGGCTTTGATTCATTCTATTTGGACTAATAATGAAAAAGTTATAGACAATCTTATTTTTTGGGCAATTAGAGCATCTTCTTGAAAAAATAGGTTGTAGTGTTCATTTTTGAATGCAATTTGCATAAGTTTTTAAAAAAACATGTTTGACACGGCGATTCTGTTTGCTTCAAAAAAACAAATTTGACAAGGTTGTGTTTGCTTGCTAAAACAATCTCACCATTAGGATTATTGTGTTTCAATTCCATCTCAAAGCTATTAACGATTTTTTTTTTTCAATCTTGGACCTATACCATTTAACAATTTTTTAAAGAATAAAAATCAAGTGTTTTTTTCTTGAATTTCTTTTCAAGACTTTGAATCCAATTTTTCAACATAAAAAACTTAAATTCAAAGTCCATAGTGCAAAAATTTTCTACAAATGGCAGTCAAAGTCATTTGAAATTGTAGGCCTGAGGTCAAAAAAACTTTCTTTTTCAACTTTGAATGCTAATATCTTCCAATCTATACGGTTAAACTTCATGAATTTCTTACCACATGATTTCAAACATGTGAAGTATAAGATCCTACTATTAGATTCTAAAATATATTTTATTTTTGTTTTCTTAGATGAACGCAGCAAAAATGGCAATTTTGAGTGGTTTTTGATAGAAAAATGGCCTTGGGACTTTAGTTGTTAAGTGGCTACTAAAGCAAGTTGCCTTTGGCAATTAATCTCAATAGCCACTTAATTTGGCTTATTTGAAACTTAAATTTTTTCAATGAAGTCAAATTAAATCCAATTAAGCCAAATTCTATGGCATGATTGATTTTCATTTGACTTCATTGAAAAAATTAAGCTTAAACATTGTTTGTAACTTTAAAAACTGCGAATACAATGGTCTATGTATTTTTTTTAAAAAGCAAAAAAAAAATGCGGATACATTTTTTATTTACAAAAATAGTCATGGCCTGACTATTTTTACAAAAGTCAAACCAGCTGACTATTCACTGTGGCCACTTTTGTGAATGTTAGACCAACTTTTTAATAGCCTGGTTTGGTCACTTTGGAATAGCCCTCTGGAAGTTCAAAATTTTTTCTAATGGCTTATAATATGGTTGTTTGAATGAAAATGTTTCAAATTTGTAGTCAATCCAATTTGTGCATATTTGCGGATCACTAGAAAAATCTACCAACAAATTCAGGAACTCTAATTCCAAATATATATGAGTAAAAATTTCCAAAGTTGATCAATTCAATAAACAATTACCCTATATGGCGAATTTCATTAAAATGGCGGCATTCCAGAACTTTGGCGTTGTTTCAGTTCAGAACAGCCGTTTTGAAATCTATACCTATCTTAGATGTTTCAGAACGGCCGTTCTGAAATCTACACCCGTCCTAGATGATCAAAATGGCACATCGTCAAAATGGCACACGGAATACCGCCATTTTAATGAAATTCCCCATCTATGTGCAGGTCAGATTCAATATAAATTAAGTCATTTTAGTAAAATGAAGAAAATGCCACATATCATCTTGTGAATTATGTGAGGTGAAATGGACCTTTGAGAATGTGGCATCTGGCATGGAAATTGAATTTTGGACTCAAACCTTCACTAGCCTCTTCAAACCAATCCTATAAGTATGGAATGAACATGAAGAGGTCTTTAATAAACCTCATTAACTTGTGATTGAATTGAGGGTAATCTATTAATTATTGAAGGAGCTAGTCACTTGTCTTGGTTTTCTCCCAACTCTTTATAACAATTGTTGGTGGGCGGACTTTGAGAGAGACCTATAGTCATAAATAGGTGCCTATGCCTCCAATCTTAAAAAATCATAACTAATTCAAAATGCTTGAAATACAAAACAACTTGTTCAAAATGCTTGAAAAAATACAAAACAACTTGTGTTAAGTTCCAAATCTAATTTTTGTTTCTCTGAAAAATTAGAAAACATTTTTGTTCACGGAAACCTATGGAAAAGGGGGACCAACCCTTAACCCCTAAAGCCCTAAACATGCTTTTTTGGCAACATAGCATTTTTGGGCAGCTCACTACGAGCGGAGTTTTTAATTTTTTTCTTTGAAATTTTCACACAACATTTTCCCAAGGAGTAGCTTTAAGGCCCAAAAGTTATTGCATGATATATCATTTTCATTGCTCGGCGGGCAGCCCGGGCAGCAAAAAAAACTTCTTTAAAAATCACTTTTTAAGAAACTAAAAATTTAAAATTGGTTCTTTAGATTTATATGTATGTGGGAAGCTTTGAATCATTCCATTTGGATTAATGAATCAAAAGTTATGAGGATTCTTAGTTTAGGGTAGTTTATGGGTAGTTATGAAATCTCTACTTTGAAATAAACTTTGAAGTCCTTTATCTAACTCAATTTTCAATATTTTTGAATAAAACAAAAAACATTGGGTGTATATTGTTTATTACAACATTACAACCGTTGGGATTGGCATTTTTCAATTCCATAATTAAATTCTTGACAATTTAGTATTTTGAGTCATTTTCTACCTCTTCCTGCTTACTATTTTTTTCCTATATGTTGTACAATTCCAAATGATCTGAAAATTTTCAAGGATGTAACCAACTTGCCTTGAAGAGTGAATCCAAAGGGTAACCACCATTTTGGACATTTTTTCATACAAATGTGACCTTGTGAAGGGCAGCTGCCCGGATTTTTGCAGTAATTAAAAAGGGACTTTTGTCAATTCAAACGCTATTATCTTGCAATCTACATGGTGGAAAATTTTGAAATTTTTCCCCATCTTCTTAAACCAATGTACTACAAGATCCTACGGTGACATATGTTGAAAAGTGTTTTTTTTTCTAAAATTTGATATTTGTATTCAAAATGGCAATTTTGGAGCGGTTTTGGTGAAAACATAGTCAAAAACCTTTAGGGGTTAAATGGTCGCTTTTAGAGCAGACTACCAAGTTACAGGTAGTTCGAATAAGCTTAAGGAAGGTGCACCCATTCCCGATCAAGGACTTCATTCCGATCAAATCTACAAATGGTACTCATTGTAGAACTTAAATGTTCTTACACCATAGATAGCTCATGGTTTTGGTCAACAAACCATAAGCTATCTATGGTGTAAGAACATTTAAGTTCTAAAATGAATGCGGTCTTTACATTTGATCGGAATGAAGTCCCTGATCGGGAATGGGTGCACCTCCCTTAGAGCCTGTTGCCATTGGAAGCAGGAACTGGAGGCCCGTCTAGCTTGACCACTGGCAGAGCGTGCAAGAAAATCTGAAATCTCCCCCTCACGTACAGTTCACAAAGCAAGGTCTGGCGGAGGCTCCGGAAGGTCCAGTCCTGTTTTCTAATTTTACAGATCTGGAGGCTGGAGGTCCAGGCCTGGACCCTTCCAGCCAATGGCAACTGGCTCTTAGTTCCTTCGTTTTCCGCCGAGGTGAAATAGCTGCCAGCATTCGATTCATTGTGAGCGGTACAGGCCCGACCGCCCGAGTGTGAACCGAACTTTCGGTCTCTTGACATTCTCATGGGTTCCCGCGGCCTCGTGCATCGACAGCAAACGACGAAGCCGTGTTGCCTCCGATTTCTGGGGCTCTTTTTTACAGGCTTGCCGTCGCGCAATTTGAGGGGAATAATATACATTTCACGAGCTCTCTCGTGTGACCAGCCGTGGACATTCTCTATTCAAAAGTGCTAAGTTGACACTTGGCAGACCTACTATATTCAGACCACCGAACTGAGGATCAAACCCACATCGAACGGATTCCCTCGTTTCCGGCCAATGAGCTTCCATCCCCAAACAGCCGAAAGCAACTGATAAAACCAAGTAAGCTTAGCCAACTCGCATCTGATGAGGGAGGAATGGTATTGACGTACGGAGATACTGACAGGCAGTCTGGCACTGCATGCATGAGTGTGGCAGCAGCAGTCCCAACGACATTCGGTGATTAGAATAGAGAGTGCGAATGTCAATACGAGTTCCTGCGCAACTGGCATGGCACTGGAAGACGACAAAGGCCGCTTGATATCGGTATCGCTATATATACGATGGACGTGGGGAGGAGCCCGGAACCCCCGCCTTTAACTTACGTGCCGGTAACTTATGTGCAGGTGGTTCCCGTATGCTGGAGTACCGGCTTTCTCTTTCGTTCAAGTCATCGCTTTGACTTCAGAAACAGAGAGTCTTAAACGTATAGATATTTGTCATGTGTCGTCACATTCTCTCCACACCAACGGAATAACATCTACTGTAGGTATCCAAGGGCCAAACGGATCGAATTAGTGTCATCCCTTCTCTCACCCATTGATAGAGCACCCTGGAAATTAGCCAATAATCCCCCCAGACTCCAGAGAGGCAAAATGCAAATGCTACATTTTGCCATTTCTCTTATGGTATTTATGAGGGGGATTTTAGCGTCACCTAGTAGAGAACTATTGTCACTGCAAAATATTGTTTTTTTGGAAATTGATATAATACAGTAATGTTCCAACGTGCGCTAATTCAAAATAGTGTGATTACTTTGGTATTAAACTAGCGTCTCACGGGCTCTTAGGACAGATCAGTGTAAGCGTATCCCTTCAGTTCGACAAGGAAATTACAAAAGGAGAGGGAGAGAATAACTTGAATTTTTTATATAGAGAGAGGGTGAATTCACACGAAACCTCATTTTGGTTAAAATAGCTGACTTCAATAAAATTAGCACAGTTTTAACTCAGATTTACATCCGTCCTATTTTTTATAGAGCTTCAGGCACTTGAAACCTCAACATCGGCATTTTGAAACACGCCATATTAACGAAAATGGCCATATTCACCAAACAGTATTACACCGCATTTGATCTCTCACTGCACCAAAGAATCAATTGAAATTGGTCTACTCCAGAACTAGTAATCATCTACTCCCAGTGTACAGCTGATCATCCAGCACGGCCGGTATCGATCGACCTCACATGGGGTTCACGAGGACCACAGTCAGGCCCACATTAGCAGCTGCGCAAAATATAGATTCGTAACACAGTTGCAGTTTTTTATTATTGTCAGGATGGCACGAAACGCCAGACCACATCATGCACACACTGAACGATTACATCGACCCCCGAGGATGATTGCAATGCAGTTCAATGGAACAAAACTTGCAACTAATTAATAAACTAACTAGCTAGCTACCTAGACAGTACAAAAACCAAAATATCTAAATAATCAAATTAAATTAACACTGAGCTCACATATAGCCAGGGAATAGACTTAATTAAATTTCACGCCGCATTTAGACCATACTAGAGTTCTAGCTAGCTGGGTATTCGATCTGATCAATACACCTGATCGATATACCTGATCGATCTTTCTAACCGCTGTGATCGATGTCACCATAGCCGGGGCTCATCATCGTCACTATCTTCATCACTGTCGTCGTCATCGTCATTGGCAGGAGGAGCGGAGTCATGATAGCCTGGGTCGTCGTAAGGCGACCAGTTATTGCCACCCCAAGAAGGCTGCGAAGATTGAGCTTCTTCGTTGTACGTGATGTCTTCGACCTCATCGTCATTGTCCGAGGAAGAGCCCTCCGCCGAGGGGGACATGAAATTGTTGTACGAAAACGGGCGACCCGCGTACTCGGCAGCGGCCGCCGCTGCCGCTGCTTGAATCTCACGGATGCTGTAGCTTCCTGGTGTTCCAGACGGTATATTGTAGTTGTAGTTTGGGAAATTCAGGTTAGCGGACGTACGGCCGCGGCAGCATAGGAGCGCTGCGTCGTATGCGTGAGCCTGTCAAGGAAGCATTGATTACCAGCGTGCAGCCGCACAGTCAGGAAATATCCAAAGTGCCCATCTATAGAATTTTTGAAGGATTCCATAGTCAATGTCCAGTGATGCTAGAATCTGAAACTCTGGGGTACATTAGTAATGGAATTTGGACTCGAAAGAGCATTTGACGAATTTCCGTATTTGAATTTCTCCTGAGCGTGAAATTGGCGGAGTTTCAATTGCTCAACTGAAACTGGTATGCTACAGGTTTAGGGTTAAAGAAACTGGACTATCAGCTGCATTTGTAAAAATAATTAACTAGCGAGCTCATGCTTACCTAATTTCGAGCACTGTTCTTTACCGACAGAGATACTACAGCTGGTGGATTGGTTTGCTTGAATTAGCAAGTTAAACTGTGAGACTGGCTAGTGTATTTAATTTATACCGGGATTCGATCACACACTGGCAGAATTCATGCATGTGTCAGCTAAATCACTCAGATGTAATTTGAGGTGCAATGAATCTGTGGAGTGTACCGCTTCCTCGGGAGATCGGAAGGAGCCGAGCCAAATTCGATTGGTTCGTGCTTCAGGTCGTCGATGACGCTCTCGTATCTCGGACACCCACTTGCCCCATTTCCGCATTCGGACTCCTTTATACCGTGTGGATCCACTTCCTGACATTTTCGATATGATTACAGAGGTTGTACAATCTCCTGAAGAAGTGAAGAACGAGCTTGAATTGTTTAAGTCTGATGAAAGCACAACATTCAACGACAGGTGTGAGAATGTTTCTGTCAGGGATATATGAATTGACAATGTAAGCAATCTGATTCTATTTATTGATTCTATTTGCTTCCAGACTGTACATACTACCAATAATATAGAATCTTAAGTTAATACGTACAGTCATTGTTGGACAGAATCTTGAGCGAGGTGACATCTACTAACTACTGGCAAAAACCTCCCCCATTGAGAGAAAGAAGAATGACATTCGGAAGTACAGTTCCGGACGTCATTCCAGACGCGATCAATTATACACTGCCACTTTGCTCACTGAGTGCATGTTTTTTTAGGGCAAGATATGTGATTAATTACCTAACATGGATGAATTATCATTAATTCTAGCTGCAAGGACAAAATTCTTCAAGTGCGTACTTACTACGAATAATGAGAAGATTTAGGGAGAAGAACAAAGGGAAGATTTCCGATATAAAATGCAGAAATTTTGATAATAATTGTCTAACATGGACGAATCAACCACTAATTTCCAACTGAGACCAGGAGTCGAAGACACCATTCTTCAAGAGGTAACTGGAAATCATGAGAAGAGCTAGTTAGGAACCCGAAGACTGGTCCAGTAAGGCCTCGGGTTCAACCCTCACCGAAAAAGCTTGTGCCAGCCTGCAGCTGGAGCAATGACAATCTGTTCCAGGGTTAATGTACTAATTGTTTCTTGCTCTGATTTACTTCAAATTGAATGTAAATTAGCTCCACGAACTCCCACCACCACCCTCGAATTCCTCCCGTAGGTACAGTATACAGTTACAGTCCTCCCTCTACAAGATACATATACATATGAAACTGAACTGAGTGAATTGCATTGACCTGACCTAGCTAATCGATCATCGACAATGGAAACTTTTGCACTCAGTCGATCACTCGAACACATCGATCTGCCCCCAGAAAGCTAAGCTGAAATATGACGACTTGAATTGAACCGATTGATGGCTTTTATTCAAGTCTGTAAAGTCAGCCGAGGAGCTGCATGACAGACAGACGCCGGTATATAAGTCGGGATGTAACTTTCCGGGTATTTTCTCGACTCTAGCATACGTCAACAGCCGTCAAGTACTAGACTGCTACAGTTGAGTACAAATGCCCCCTTTTCTCTGTTCAATTCCAGAGGGGATCCTTTTTCCAATGAATGCCCACAAAACTTACGTGTGCACAAGTATCATGCTGATCCGGAACAAATGCTTGCACGTGAACTCACGCACTGTTGGCCGCCGATCTCTCCCGCCCTCCTGCCGTGTGCCCTCCTCAGGTCACGCCTTTGTTTTGATTAAAATTTGTTGGAGCTGGAGGCTCCGGTTCTTTTATCATTTGGGAGAAGTAGCTCTATATCAAAACTAGGTGAAATTTGGCTACTACAGTAGCGGTCTTCAAAATACAGCACTAATCTGGCTATTTTGACCGGAAGAATGAAAATTTCGTTTACAAAAAATCGCCAGCATCTTCTGGTTGTAGCCAATTGGCTGGAAAATCTTGCTATAGAAAACACTGTCTGGAGCCTGACTACCCGGCTTCCACTGAACGAACCCCAATTTTTACATTATATTTTACTTTTGCAATTTTTATTTTACATTATATTATATTATATTATTATTATTCATTTTTTTTTATTTTTTTATTTTATATTATAATATATTGTATTGTATTTTTTACATTGTATTTTATATTTTTATTTTTCAATTTTGGGGAAGACTGGAACGCATCTGACTCCTGATTGCCCTGCTGATCGTCCCAGAAGTTAGGAGCACGGCTGCGGTAAAGCTAGTGGGTGAACAGTACACGTATTCGGTGAGGGTAGTTTCTGATTTAAAACTATTGTGAGTCAGTACGGGTAATCTTCAACACTCTTACTAGTGTTGAAGCATTAAGGACATAAGGCATTTGGCATTTGGAATTATGCATTTCGTGGATATTCGGAATGTGTCATTTCAGATTTTCAATGCTCTTCTTCATAGACTCCACAACTTTTTCAAAACTGTTTTGGTATTCTTCTTCATAGAACTCTACAACTTCCATCATTTTGTAAAGCTCTTTGCTCTTCAAGCTCTTCTGTAATTTCATACCTTTTGTTTAAATACTCTTAATGTATGGCATCTCCAGTCATTTATTTATGATTTTCACAAATTCAAACACTCTAAACTTGAAATTAAAAAAAAAATTGGACCAAAAATTCTTGAATTTTCTAGTAGAGAAATTTTGGACTCTCCATAAAGTTGCCAAGGATTGGCAAGCCAGTCTATTTTTTAAGCCTACCAAGCTACTCAAAGGATGAAATCTCTGACAAAAGAAGAGATTCACCTTGTGTGAATATTAGGATTAACAAATAGTATATTACTATATTTCCATTTTTTATTTTGCAATTGTTATAAGAAGGTATTTGTGATGTCTTTGTTGAACTTTGATTCAAGAATTGTGAATCAAGGCTCTAATAATTGGGTGTGTTAACAATGAGCAACAAGAGGGAAAAAGTTACTACTTGGCCAAAATGAATGTAATCCGGAGGATCCCTTTTTGTACTTCTTAGTAGCCTTCTAGAAAATCCAAATTTTCTCGAATGAAAAAATGTTTAGACATTCTCCATTTGAAATTAGTTATGTATAATATTGAAATGCACATAGGGGTTATCTTAGTTCAAGTACTTAGTAGCTCAATTTTTTTTGGTGAATTATTGCCAAAATCTTTTCTAATTTTGATATTTTGGCACTAACTTCTTTATTACTTAAAAAAAACAAGTGAAAATGAATGAATTCCCTAAATCCTTCAAATCTTATATATATAAGATTTATCAATACTTGGTTAAAACTAACTAACAATACATAATATTGTAGATGATCAATACTATATATTATGGATGATTCCATCCATTTTTTCTTACACAGTTACATGCATGCATTCCAATGTGCAATTCGCTCTACCAAAATTAGTTGTATAGGAAACAACAATTGGATGAATGCAAGAAACACCTGTACTATTTGTTGTATTTTCATAGTACTCATACTTTTTTTTCTGAAATATTTTAAAATTAGAAAATAATTTTTAATTTTCATAAAAATATGGCCAATGTATATACCTTTAGGATGAAGAAACCTAGGGAAAGAAAGGCATAGAAAAATTCTCTAAGTGAAAGACATCAGAGAATATTTTAGGCCTTCAAAGGGCTGCTCTATATTCCTCTGAAGTACCCTGAAATAGTGTATTTTGTGTTGAAAAATTGTTTTTTTCCCTATTTCATGCAGCAAAAACTGCAATGACAGTGGCACAAGAATCCAGATTTTTTGAGTTCAAAAAATTAAAAAACAAAAAACAAAAAACAAAAACAAAATTTTGACTATTTTGAGGGAACAATCAACTTATCTAGGGGACTTTTTGAGATTGACAAGCCAAGCTTGAAATAGCTTGGCATATCAATCTGGAAGAGTCTTCCAAAGGGTTGCTTTTTTCTCTAATGAACTAGAAAATTGCCAAATCTCAAGAAAATAGACACTTTGATGCTTTAATTATTTAAAGATAGCAAAATAAAAATAAATAAATAAATAAATAAATAAATAAATAAATAAATAAATAAATAAATAAATAAATAAATAAATAAATAAATAAATAAATAAATAAATAAATAAATAAATAAATAAATAAATAAATAAATAAATAAATAAATAAATAAATAAATAAATAAATAAATAAATAAATAAATAAATAAATAAATAAATAAATAAATAAATAAATAAATAAATAAATAAATAAATAAATAAATAAATAAATAAATAAATAAATAAATAAATAAATAAATAAATAAATAAATAAATAAATAAATAAATAAATAAATAAATAAATAAATAAATAAATAAATAAATAAATAAATAAATAAATAAATAAATAAATCATTTGTGATAATTCTTTGGAGATGGTCATTCACCAAAAGAACCACCAAAATAATACTTTGTGTATTCTAAAATGTAGGAAGAAAGAAGCTTTCTTTGTAGGCTTCCACACAATACAAAATTAGCTATTTTTAGAATTCCTTCCATGTACAGCTACAAGTCTACTAGAAGACCATTCTTCCAAATTTCAGCTCCAAATTCAATATTTTGGGTACTAAGTAGTACTAAAAACCTCCAATTTGGAATTTGTGGCATAAAATCAGGGACTATTTTTATATAGTAAAACATTTTTGAAAATTGCAAAAAAAATAGGCAAGGTGTATAATGGTCATTAGCACCTTCCCCATTAATCTTAAGTCATTTGGATTTAGTACACAAAAGTCATGCCTAAATTACCATGTCAACAAGCAAGGTGTGACGCAAAATAGTACAAGTGTTTCTTGCATTCACTCGATAACCCTACTAATACACTAGTAATGGAATTTAGTGTTAATTACACTATTTGAGACGTCAATTTCATTAAATTGGCGGTATTCCACGTGCCCAAAATTGTGGCATATATCTTTACAAAGGTCTCACTATTTTAGGCCACTAACTAGGATAAGTATAGATTCTAGGTTTTGGCCATGCGTCTTAAATTGCACCAACCACCAAAGTAATGAAATATTACTAATTTAACTAAATTGATTTTTTAATTTCAAAAAGCTATTATTTTGTACTAATGACAAATATTTTTACCAACAATGATTATACAAATCCCCTCCAGTCTCTGAATAGTATCAATATCTATGTTCTTGGTAAAAATCTTTATCAAGAGTAAAACCCACAGCATTTCTAATCAAATAGTGCGCTAATACTAAATTCCATTATTAGTATAGTGTATGACAAAATTCTCTTAAATCAAAAAAATGATTGAAAATACAATAGTGCCAAATATGGGTTTTTTTCAGTGAATATTTGGCAAGATATTCTTCTTTTTTTAATGGATGAAATTGCAAAATGCTACCACCAAACCTTGTGACAACATCGCTCTATTTTGGATGAATTAATAAATCTTCATCCATATGTAATTGCAAATTTCATCCATTTCCATGGATGTCTCACTCCAGTGAAGATCGCTTTCTGCAATGCCTAAGAGCAACCCTATAGCAACGTGCCAAAGGTAGTCAACATGGTTACATGCGCAATGAGCAAGCCGTGGCTTGGAAATTGCCCTACGGCACGCACGCCAAGTGAAAAAATGTGCCCGGCCACGGCCAAAAATGAAGAGGACGCGGACAAATGGAGAGTCTTGAACGCGGCTTGCCAAGCAATTAAATAATCTTTTGAGTCTCACCTTTTGAAAGCTTCTCTTCAAAAGTTGAAGAGATTCTTTTCAAAATAATAAAACATGAAGTTTGGAACACCTTTTGACCACTTGACGAGTCTTCCCATGGGCCCGTGACTCTTCAATCAAAATGGTGGCACGCCAAACAACAAGATTTCCTTGTTTGGCACCCTTGTTGCACGCGTTAGCTGTGGGGTTGCTCTAACATAAATGAAAAAAACAACAACCTGGTACCAATGAATCTGCCAATTCCCTGTTTCCAAAATAGAACAGTGGCGGAGCAGAGGCTGCAGAGCGGTAGACAAACCTGGCAACATAGTCAACACTGCAAGATGACAAGAGACTGCGTTGTCACTTAGCCCCTGGATCCGCCAAGCACTATGCAAAGCACCCAATACAGTAACCTACAGCTAAAAGTTCGCGCAAAGCACTATGCAAAGCACGCAATACAGTAACCTACAGCTAAAAGTTCGCGCAGTCTTTCTGTGGCCAAGTGCTGCCAACGACTCGCTTGGGAACTTGAGCTACGTCCCTGTATGCTCCAGTGGCTGGAAGCAATAGTCCAACCAACTATTCTTCCGATTCCTTGCTGCAGGTTTTATTAGCGCCACGTATCCCCTGCCTGGGGTAAACATGAAGTTTGCATTTGCATGCTGATTTCCAGGCTCAGGTAGGGATTCGAAAGGACTGCATCGATCAGGAGCACTGGACTGCATGCATGGTGAATTTCGTTAAAATGGCGGCATTCCATTACAATGGCACGTTATTTCAGTTCAGAACACGGCCGTTCTGAAATCTATACCTGTGTTACATTCTGGAAATCTACGTCTTTCTTGGATATCTAAAATTTAGATTTTTTCTAGGTTTTTTTAGAATGGTCGATCTAAAGTCTATACGGTTCCTAGATGTTTGAAATCTACAACGGTTTTAGATGTCTGAAATCTATACCAATTCTAGATGTTCAAAGCAGACAGTCTGAAAAAATGGCATAAGGAATATGGCACAAGGAAAATATGGCACTGGGAATACCGCCATTTTAACAAAATTCGCCTTATGCATGAGGGAGGTCCGTCGATCAGTCTTCACCGAACGTTAATTATAAATTTTCTCATGCCTCTGCGTGATGTATATATCACCGCTAGCTAGCTAGCTACTGTAGCGCGTTGCCGATCGAGTTCCCATGGTTTCCCGAATCTTTGGATTATCACCGAATTTATATTCCAATCATTAGCAGGCAGGCGCCGCTGCCGGCAGCAATGGGAGTGCTTGCTTGATCAGTGCATGCTGCTGCATCCCCAGGTCTCTCATGCTGATGATTCTTGAATCGTGAGGTGTTTTTTGGAGTTTGTTGGGTGCACAATTCCAGGACGTTCCATTACATGATGGACCTGCACTGAAAGACGGACTTGCCGCAAAATCTAGGATCGTATTCATTCGAGGTTCATTCTAACCCTGGAATAACGCGGCCCCCCATGATCTAAGAGCATCACCACCCGGCTTGCAAAATGCAAGCCAGGTTGCAAGCCTGGCAGTCCATTTTGCAAGCCGGGGAAGAAGGGTTGCCCCACCCACGGCCACTTAAGAGGCCGTCGCCATCCAATGAGCTATGTCCACATTCATGGATCATGTCCTTGCTTTTTGGGAAAGTGGAAAAGGCGCTTGTCTCATGTGGTTTGCAAGCCGGTTTGCAAGCCACCCTTTGGCTTGCAAAAGAGCCCGATTTTGCAAGTCACTGGAGGCTTTTGGCTTGGCTTCTTAACAAGTTCATCCATTAGAGCATCCCCACCCGTCTTACATATTGGATGACTTGTTAAGAGAGGCTTGCAAAATTGCCCCACCCGTCTTGCATAATGGATGAACTTGTTAAGAGGCCAAGGCAAAAGCCTCCGGTGGCTTGCAAAATCGGGCTTTTTTGCAAGCCAAAGGGTGGCTTGCAAACCGCATGAGACAGGCACTTTTTCACTTTCCCAAAAAGCAAGGACATGATCCGTGAATGTGGACGTAGCTCATTGGATGGCGATGGCCTCTTAAGAAGCTATGGGTGGGACGACCCTTCTTCCCTGGCTTGCAAAATGGACTGCCAGGCTTGCAACCTGGCTTGCATTTTGCAAGCCGGGTGGTGATGCTCTTATGCAAGACGAGTGGGGCAATTTTGCAAGCCGGTGGCTACAAGTCATCTAATATGCAAGATAGGTGGGGATGCTCTAAGCCTCTAAGGTAGGACACAACCCCCGTAACCTAAGTAGTCACCAAAAGTTCAAAATTCATCGACTATGAATATGCTTAAATATCCAAAGCCCTTTTGGGATTAACATTAAAGAAAATTTCAAGCCTTTAGAGGGTTGCTCCACAGTCCTCCGGAGTACCCTGAAATTTACTTTTGTTTTGTTCAGAAATTTGTTTTTCTTCTATTTTCGCCCAGCTGAAACTGCATTGGTAGTAGCGCAAGAACCAAAATTTATGAGTAAAATATGTATATGTATATATATATATATATATTTAATTTTTTTAATTTTTTTTTAAAATTAATTAATTAATTAATTTTTTATAAATAAAATAAAATAAAATTGCAAAAAATTGATTGTTTCGGCAAGCAGTCAACTAGGGTGACAGACCAAGCTTTTTAATAGCTTGGTTTGTCACTCCGGAGCAGCCCTCCGGAAGGTTGATATTTTTTCTTAAGGAACTCTACAAATTTGAAGGACAATTGCAAAGTCAAACACTAAATTTTTCTGTAGTAATGATTTCAAATGACATTGAACTCAACTCTTTAAATAAATGTAGCTCAAAAACCTCCAATTATATATTTTTTATTACATTTTAAAAAGTTGAAATTTATTTTTTGGGACCATTTGAAGAGAAGTAGGCAACATTTTAAAAGCTTAATATTGAATTTTCATTCATTACCAATTTCTTTTAATATGCATTAGAAAGTAATTGGACTTTAGGAACTGGCCTTTCTGCAGCATGGCTTTCAAAAACAGGCATGATGCTAGTGGTGCATTGGGCAATGTAGACAATTGTGAATGTTTTATCTCCACTTGTGAAATAAAGCAAACACAACTGGATTCTTCATGTTTTTAACCTTCAATTCCTAAATTAATGTTTAGAAGTTGTTCAATTGTGCCTTCCAAGCGATGGGCAATCTTATTTGTTTTCATGCCCATATTTTATGAAACAAATGCTTCTGTTTTATAAATAGAGTTTTGATTTTTTGAAGTTGAAATTGGTAAGCATGATTGGAACTATAAAAGGATGCATTGATATAAGAATTGCATAAAAATTGCAAAAGATTGCATTTGAAATTTGAAAATGGATTGTTTGTATGAGAAACAAATGGAATTGTGAATCCATTTATTTTGGCATTGCATTACAGAAAATTTCAGCCCATTTCAGGGCCATTGGAAGTTGACATGCCATGCTATTGTTTGCATGGCTTGTCAACTTCCAAACTGCTCTTGGTGAGCAGTCAAAGTCTTTGACTGCTCGTCGGAGCAGTCAATTTTGGCAGAATTTTATTTTTAATTTTGTTTTGTTTTTTTGTTTTTTTAATTTTTTTTTAATAATTTTTTATTCAGAATTTTTGGTTCCTGCGCCACTGTTGCTGTAGTTTCAACAAGGCAGAAATAGGGAAAAAACGAGTTTTTTTGCAAAATAAAAGCAAATTTTCAGGTTACCTCGGAGGGTTGTAAGGCAGCCCTCCAGAGGCTTGAAATTTCTTCTAATGTCCAGTTGTGAGAGAACTAATATAAGAATCTAAAAACAATAGGTGAATGAAAGCAATAACTTTATATGATTGGAGCATATTTGCATTCTTTTGTTGTTCAAAACTTGAACATCAATCTAGTCCTCAAAGGATTATTTTTGGATATTTTTTAAAAATATTTTTCAATCCAACTGTATATATCTTCCTATACAACAAGTAGAAGTTGCAAATTATATTCTACACTTTTGGTTTTCATTAAATTTGGAGGTTGTTGTATATCTACAAGCATGCAATCGGGAAAGAGAAAGAAGAAAATAAAAAGCTCCATTGCTACTTAAAATTTTCAGGAGCTAAAAGTATATTGGAAAAAATCCTTGAAAAAATTAGATTTTAGTCAAGACTAGAACAAACAATAGACTTTGGTAGCCAATGTGCAACTTCCTCTACAATCCTATCTTTTCTATTTTATTTTTTTAATATTACTCACTCTAAAGGTAGCCAAAATTGATGCCCGTTTGTCTTGGAGGTAGAATATTGTACTAAATCCTAATAACTTAGGTAGCATATTGCACTAAATTCCATAAAGCAGTTTTGGAATCACTGCCCATGAACTTCTATTTGATTTTATATTTTCAGGTAAAATAAAGAAAATAATGTAGCATTGCATGACCTACACTTTTCTAATATGTAAGTTTTTCAAGCTTTTGTTTCTTTGGAAGACTTTGACATGCAGTCAGATGTCCTGTACTGTTACGTCTAATAATCTTACAATTTTTTTGAATTTCACATGTATATATTTGTTATGATGATCAAGTATTCTTCACTACAATTTCGATGCAATTTGTTGTTTGAAAAAATGTCCATTTTTTTGTATGCTAGGGCTTCCTGAAGTTTATGAACTTTTTTGTTGAATTTGCATGGAACACAATTCGTAAGATTGTTGGACCCAACTGTATAATATATACATCATTGTATAAGGTGTGGTATCCAAATTTGCAAGTTGTGCAAATTAAAGCATTGCATTGAACTTAAAATCTTAGACAATAGGGATGGACATACTAGATCATTGCCTAGAAAAATGTATACTCTAATCCTCTTAAATTGATTGCTTAGGAGATAGTTATACCACATGTCAAATAATTTGTATGTGTCTGAAACAAATGTGGTGTGTGCTACAGGCAATATGGCAAGTGTCACAAAATATCATTGAAGAGAAGGTCAGATTTTGAAGGGGTAGAGTTTACAACATTTAACATCTAAGCATTATGTGGGGGCTATAGGATTTCTACCAATCTGATTTTGACCCTTCAAAATTGTTGTAAGAAATATCCAAATTATGCCTTCATTGGTGTGCTTGTATTGCCCTCATATTTAAAAAGCACATACAAAAAAGACCATAATAATAATAGAAAGTATGATTAAATTGGCAATTTAGGAATTTGGATGCCCCTACTTAAAAATAGGTGCAATGATTGCAAAAATTGAATCTATGCTTTGTTCAATTTACTCCGTACATCATATGTTGAAAATGAGTGGACAAAATCAAATGAGCAAATATGAAAGTTTTAGTATTCTATGTATTGCAATCCTAAAAAGCTTGAAGCAAATCACAATTATGGTTTGGAAGTAAATGAATTCCAAAGCTGACCACTTCATAAACTTAGTTGTTGAAGCAGGAATCATAATCTCTTCAAAAATATCCTATACTTCTTTTTTGAACCACAATGACATTAATATTTGTTGCATGTTGTTGCACATCATTTAAGATCCACTCCTATTGGTATTGTAAAAATTTGGCATATCAGCATATGTATGCTTCCAAAAAATTATACACAAAGAAAAATGTAGATAAAATTAATTTGAATGGAATTTGAAAAAACTTATAGAAACAAAGGCTTGAAATTTCATGTACTATCATAGATTATCTATAGGTTGAAATTTGAACAATTCTTGCATCTATTTTGAAAATATTTGAAGATATTTTTCTTCATAAAAAATAACCCAAATCATTTTAGTTTGTATTTTGCAACCAAAACAATTGTTTTCACTACAATCTTTTTGAATCCGAGATATTAGTTTGTAAGGTTTATATATAGTACATTTGTTTGGATTAATATAGGTGATTTAATACAATTTGACAATCAAAAAGTGATACCAATAGGAAGACAATCTAATAATAGTGATTGATATCAATAGTGATTGTTCAATAAAAAGACAATCTAACAAAAAATTAATTATGTATGAAAAATAAATTGAACTTAATTTTGAACTATGTTTTTGAAACAATGTGTAGTGTTTCTAATGCATGCATCCATATGTAGTCTTTAACCCCTAAGAGGCCAAGGTCTTTTTTTTGCCAGAAAACACTCAAAACTACCATTTCTATTACAAAGAGTAAAAACTTTGGAAATTGTTTTTTGCAAATCTAACCATACTATCTTACACCTAACCGTATAAAAACATGTGGTATGAATTTCAAAAAAAAAATGGCTGCACAAATTGCAAGACATTTGTGTTTAAAGTAAAGAATATATAATTTTTTGCACCTTGCGTGACTAGATTATTTGATTTTGAACCTTCTTAATTAAAATTTTTTATGCTACAAAGTTTTGAGGTTCAAAATTTCATGGTGGAAAATCCAATTGAGTCTAGGAACAAAAATTCCAAAAATTACTTAATTTTCATTATTTAAATAATTATTAAGTAGAAGTAGGTACAAGATAGAAGATAAATCCAAATTATTAATATCTCTAAGATGGATTGAAGTACACTAATCCCAATGGTAATAATGTTCTAGCAAGAAAATTAAACCATGTGGGAATTTTTTCTTGAAAAATTATAAAAGTTGAATTCAGAAACAAATTTAAGACATTATTTTCTCAAGAAGTTGCTATGATTGCCTAAAAAACAAGATGCTCCATAACTTTCACTTCACTTATCCAAATGAAGTGAATCAAAGCTTTCCATGTAGACAAAATTATAATCTATGAGAAAAAAAAATTTAATTCAAATTTTTGTGGATTTTGTGCTATCTGGTCTCCCCTATTTTGAGCTTATTTGGCTTAATTTTTTCTCCTAGGTACCAATTTAAAAAATATTATATTATCACAAAGCTAATAAATTTTTCTGTCTTCAAAAAGAGTTTTAAAAAATCATGATAAAAATTGAGGCCATGGGTACTTGTCCAAAGTCCAATTTGTCCCTTAAGGGGACAATAGTCTTTTAGGGATTAAATTGGAAATAGGGTTGAAATTTTGATATAATCTTTATTATCCTATTCATAATCTAGGTTTTCAAATTTGACATTCCTAAAATTCCTTCCCTCCATTTGTGAAAATCTCAAAGTTTGGAAATTGAATAAAAATATTTGCCAATATATTTTTTTTTCTCTTTGACTTAAAGAATGAGCCAATTTTCTATAAAGAAATGTCATGAGGTGGCCAAACCTTCTAAGGAAAATTCTCTTAGTTTAAGACAATGTTTTTAGGCCTTCCATAGCATTTTGGAGACCAATTGTCCTATTCAATAATGTTATGTGCTAAATAGCATTTGTTAGACATTACATTTTGTGTATACTCTCCAAAAGTATGCTCTTCAATAATATTGGTGATAATGTGCATGCATCCTTATGAAACAAATATCCATGTATACAATTTTTTTAGCAAGGAATTTAATAATTCATATACAAATTATTTAAAAATATAATAAATATGGGTTCAAGTATGAATGTGGATTTGATTTACAGTTTGTAATAAATACAATCTATATATGAATACAACAGATATTCTCTGGTCATAATAGATATCAAGTGAATATTGTTTTATTTTTTCATTTAGAAAATAATTAATCCCTGAAGGAAATTGTCCGTTGAACGGACAATTGAAAATTTGAGTAGGTTCTTATAAAGTCAATTTTGGTTCAATGTTCATAAAATTTTGATACAAGGTGTGTATATGTACCCCCTTGCTGAAAATCTAATATTTTTTCCGACCGGGTTTTCAAATCAAAAGTTATGCTGCCTTGAACTTTAATGGCAATTTGGACAATGTGGGAATATTTGGGAATCTTTTGCAAAAATGCTCATCAACTCTTGAAATTTGCCATACATGTAACTTACATGATAGAAGATGCAAATTTTAAAAAAGTAAGCATACATAGTGTAAAATCTCACTCTAGGAGGAGTTAACCCCAAAGTGACAAAGAAGACAGAAAATGTCCTCATACAGTTTCAAGTCCAATTCAAAGTGCTTTAACTTTTGCATCCAAAGTCTAAGTTCAACAAAACTTGTTGGGAAAGTTGCGTTCTCTCTTCTAGTTTGTGTGGTACAATTTTCAGATCAATCCAAGATGTGTTGATTTTTTGGAAGCCAATTGAAGTTCAAAACTTGAATTTGAGATCACCAAACTGCATTTTTAGGCTGCAACTTTGGGGCCTTGTATCTCATTCATCCACTGTTTGTTTTCAATAAAATTTGTTGGGTTTTGTTTCCCTTGAAGCCTAGTTATTGTGGTAAAATTTTCATGTTAGTCCAAGTTGTTTTGAACATTTGGGAGCAATTCAAAGCTCAAAATCCTGCCATTTTTGGAGTACATTGAACTTTGGTAGCTTGTTTCTTCTTCATATAGAGTCCATTTTCAATAATTTCTTTTGAAAAAGTTGCGCATACTAGTCTAGTTTGTGTTGCTAAAATTTCATATCAATCTAAGAAGTAATGAGTGACTGAGAAACATTCTAGTACATTAGAGAAAATTTCAGGCCTTTAGAGGGCTGCTCCACAGCCTTTCGAGGTACTCTGAAATCTACTTTTTTTTTGCTCAAAAATTTGTTTTTTCCCTATTTTTGCACAACACTTTTTGTTTTGAAAGTGGCACAGGAACCGAAATTTGTAAATAAAAAATTAGTATTTTTTTTAGTTTTAAAAAAATATTAAAAAAAAAAAAAAATTCCGCAAAATTTGACTACACTGGCGAGCAGTCAGCTGGAGTGACAGACCAAGCTTTTTAATATCTTGGTTTGTCACTCCGAAGCAGCCCTCTGGAGGGTGATATTTCTTCTAATGAGAAGGAGGTTTAACCTTAGATGTGTTTTTTTGCAGCTTTTCTTGCTCTTTTCTGACATTTCAAAGCTATTTTGTAGACACAATGAGTCAATCAAATGAATTTTTTTCATCAATGTGTTTGTATACTAGTTTTGAATCACTTTGTAATGTTAAGTTTTTTCATTTGAGTAGGTTTAGAAATCAAATTTCACCTCCAAACCTAATTTTTTTAATTTTGGCAAAATTTTAGCATCCATTTTTAACACTAAAACATTATGATCTTGCAATCTATATGGCTGAATGACTTCAAATTTTGTACATGTCATCTACAACATGTACACTAGAAGATTGTACGGTTGAGATTTGTATAGTTTGAAGACATTTAGATCTATAAAGCTTCATAAGCAATGACATTTTTTAACCCCGGAAATCAAATGTCACTTTGGGGTTAAAGTCTACTGGCCCTATCAGGCAAGGCTGGAAAAAAAAAATTCTTCTAACTTCAAACATTATAATCTTTCAATCCGTGCGGTCAAAGTTTTTGAATTTTTTTTCCATACATTCCTATAGTAGTCTAGTGCAAATTTGTATGGTTGAATTTTCCTTTTTGTTTCCTTTTTTTTTCCTTTTTTTTTCCATACCCTAAAAAGTGGCAGTTTTTCAAAATTTTGTCCAAAATGTGCCTCCGGGCTTTAGGGGTTAATTAATCATTCATCAAAGGAAATTTACTAGTTTTTCAATTTTGATTACAATTATGTATCGTAGAATTTAATAGTGTCTACACACTCATTAAGTCCCATGTTCCATTTGTAAGGCCTTTTCATTTTCAAAATTTTTGTGGAAAATGAGATGTATGTTGTTAGATGAAGAAGTTTATAACTTCAATAGATATGAGATAAATTGGTTTGTTTGTGAGTACATACATATATATATATATATATATATATATATATATATATATAACCACATACCAATTACCAATGTATCTATATGTGTATACATATATTTATGTGTGTATATATGTTTTTCATTTTTTGCTCAATACACAAGAAACGTATTTCAATCTCTTAGAATTTAAATTTGTTCCATTTTAATATGACTATTAAAACATTTTAAAGATATTTTCAATCTAAAATATTCTTTTACGATACACACAATTTTGTGTGTATGTGTATGTGTATTTGTTTTGAATTGTTGGTACAAGGTGCAAATGTATTTTTTTCCAGTTAGGTCTAGATTAATAATTATGTTGCCAAATATATTCTAGGGATGGTGGACAACTTTGGATGGCATATGCAAGATTCATCTTTTATTTTGATATTGTAAGTTAGCAAGTATATTATAAAAGAAAATTACTAAGAGGATAGAAAATGAAATTCTAAACAAATAAAACTATATATTATGCAAAAATCACAATCTAAGCAGAGACAAATTTGCTCAAAATTGTCCCTTTTAATCCCAAATTGTCCCTTGTATTCCTAAAGTGAATGCACCTTGGTCAAACTTAATTGTAACTTTCAAAATGTCCATTTTGTTTTTTTATTTAAACTTAGAAATGAATCCTAACAAGTCATCATTATATTTCATATCAAAACTTTGAAAAAAATGCATAAGTTAAATGAATTTTTGCAATTGAATGCTCCATGTGTAAGAAATCCAAATAACACAATTTTGAATGTAGTTCATTCTTATTTTTTTAAATTACTTTTTGTTTAAATGGAAAAGTATTTGTTGTTCTTCGAGCTTTCATTTTTTTCAAGATTACAAACTATTTTAAATATGTATATTGTAATTGACATGATTATATCTTAGATTATATATACAAATTATACTTCTAAAAAATCACAGTAATTTGATTTTTCCACCAAAAATTCTAAAAAGAATATGTATAGAAAAAGTGTCATTTACACAATCACATATAAAATTCACCAAAATTTTATCAATTAATTAAATAAAGTCTAAATTTAGCTTCGTAGTGGTGTTCTCACTAAAAGTCATTATTAACAATGTTTTTGATGTACAAAAGAAACACTTACTTGAAGTTTTTTTCTACTATTCTTTATGGATACTTCTATCCATTGGAGAAATTTCAAATTTTATTGGATTTTATTTTTATTTTACCAATTTATTTTTACCTATTAATTAGTTAAAATTATATAATAATTATAATTTATTATGAAACTAATAGAGATTTTTTACATTGATAGATAACACAAGGGCTCATGTTAAAAATATATTATACAAAAATTCAAATTTAAAAGGTTCAATTAGGCCCCAAAACAAAGTTTAATAATGTAGCAGTGAAACTATTCTTGTAAGTGTGATAGTAGGGCCTAAAAATAGTATTTCATCTAATTTCAAATGCAAAATCTTGCAATCTACAATGTCAAAGTTTCAAAAAAAACTATACAATCTTATTGTAGTCTATTTTCAAGCTCGCTAGAAATTGTCAAACATCTAGAACATTAGATTCAATTCTTAATATAGGGTCCCCATTACTTATGACTCCTATCACTTAATTCCCACAAAACACCAGGCATGTCATTTGATGACATAGGGCAGAGCTTCTATACATGTATATAAATATCCATAGTGGCACTATTCACCATTGTTGTTTACCACCCAACTTCCTACTAGGCCCAAGCTAGTAGTCTCACTTCAAGACTCACCTTGAGACTAACTAATTAGAATACATCATGGCTTACCGTGGAGCATCCAACTTGTATCAAGGAGTGCACAAGCACTCCATGGTAATATAAAAGCCGCGGTGAGGCTCCATCACCAACCCCACCATACGTGGCTATTATGGCTCTTTATGACACCATTCAGGAGTGCGGAATGAGATTCCCCCTCCTTATAGTATTCTTTGTGGGATTTGGCATACCCTTCTCCTAAGGGCCTTCAGACATTCAATATATACTCCATCTTGAAAGAACACTTGATTGCATGCCTTAGTCTCAAAATCCAGCTGCAAAAGCCTTACAATCTTCCTGTAAGGATAACTTTTAACTTCAGACTCCAAGTTCAAAGTGCAAGTCCATTTCTGTGATTTGTTCTTTCTATAGATTATTTTGGACTATTAACTTTTTCAAATGCAACAATTATTGACCAAGTACGCCCTCTCAAGATCTAAGTCCCATTGGAAATGTAGTTCTTTGAGACTCTACAAACTTTGGTTGTCTATAACTTCTAGTTCAAAACTCATCTCCTCATGAACCAAAGCATTTTCAAAACCTTGGCTTATTAGCTTTCTTAAGGTATATAGCATTTCAAATTTGAACAAGAGGATCCTCCTAGAACCCCTACTCCCACATCTTCATTTTAGATTCTCAGCTAGGACATTGCCAACATTGATGAGTCATTATTTTTGACTCTCAACTTGGATCTTCACGTTCTTTAAACCCATAGATGCGTGCTTTCATCAACTTTCCAAGAATGTATTGCACACCATCCAATGAATCTTATTTACTTGATACTCTCATTTTTCTCACCTAATCTCTTGCAAGAGTTGGGAAATCAACTCTAATGTTCCCCATACTCATCCAAATGGCACATGCACAATTTAAAGTGAGGATTGTGACATAGATGTAACCAATAAGATTTGGTACTTGTTGTAAGATTATTTTGAAAAAGCTGCATCTCTCATTTACTTCTATAATTTGGCATGCATGTAACCAATATCCAAGAAGATTCAAATGTCTATTAATCTTTAAAAAAATAATTTCTAATTTCAAATTCTATAATTTTGCAATCTATGCAATCAAATGGAATGAATATTTTTCTATGCTTTTATATAGAAGTCTATTATACTTTTGAATGGTTGAATATTCATTTTTTTCTCCATTTTGTACTCATTACACACAAAATTGTAGTTTCCAATAATTTTGGATAACATGTACCATGGTTCTTTAGGATGGTGTTTACTTTTTGGACAATTTGTTGTTCTAAAGCTATACAAAGTTTTTTGAGGGAATATTTTGGTGACAGGTTTTTTGCTTTCAATAGATGATATTAATCAATTGCATCAAGATCTAGTGACAACATTATTTATTATGGATGAATTACACAATTTTGGATGAATGCATGTATTTTTGTCCATAGTTCATATATTCATTTATGTCAATGAATGTAAATAGCTTCACCAATCTACTGGAAATCGCTTTTTGTTGTAATATGAAAAGGCATATATCAAAAATAATCCTTAAAATTAAAAACTATTTTGGAAATTGGAAGTAGAAATGGTGGTATTATGTCAGACTAGATTCATTGTGCCAATACAATTATCAACACTATTTCTAACACCAAGTATGAAAAGAGCTATAAGGTATCCATAATGCTCCAAATAACATCTTTAAAACACAAATCCTCTCACATTTTAGTTCAAGATTTAAAAAATTGATATGTTTGCGCAATACAATTATCGGCACTATTTTGAACACCGAGTGTGAAATAAAGCTCTAGGGTATCCATAGTGCTCCAATAACATCTAGCTCTAAAGGACCAAGGTGATTTTCCTACCAAAACCCATTCAAAATTGTCATTTTTATTGCAAAGAGAAAAGAGCTTAAAAAATTATTTTTTTTGCATATCCAACCGTAAGATCTTATACTTGACTAGTATATGAATATGTAGAAGAAATTTCAGAAACTTTGACCATGTAGATTGCAAGATATATGCATTTAAAGGGAAGAAAACAAGTATTTTCATTTTGCTTGAGCAGATTTTTTGGCTTTGAATCTTTTTAGTTCAAATTTTTTGCACTAGTGATTTTGATTTTCTACTTATTTACGTTAAGTAGGTGAGTTGAGAATCTAGCAAAAAAATTTAGGAAAAAAAGCACTTAATTTTCATTCATTAAAAAATTGTTAAGTAGAGGTGGGTTCAAGATTAAAGAAAAAACTAAATTGTTAATAGTTTTTAGATGGAATTGAATCACAATAATCCCAATGGTGAGATTATTTTAGCAAGAAAATCTAACCCTATCTAACAATTTTTTTTTTAAATTCTAAAAATTGCATTCAATAATGAATTCTATAAGTTATTTTTTCAAGAAGATGCTTAGATTGCTCGAAAAACTAAGATTGTCCATAATTTTTTCATTATTAGTCCAAATTGAATGAAACAAAGCTTCATATGTAGACAAAAATATAGTCTTTGAATCAAAAAACTGAAAAAAAAATATTTTGACTTTTTGTAATTTTTTTGTGCTGCCCGCTAAGTAAAAATTCCATTTTTACTTATTGTGCCATACCTTGTGTTGCCAGGCATCAATTAAAATAAAAATCATATATTCAAAAAGCTCTTGCAAAAATATACAACTTCAAAAAATCTCAAAAAATCTTACTAAAAATTGAGACAGTAGGAACCTACTCGAACCCAAATTGTCCCCTGAGGGAACAACCGATCCTTTAGGGGTTAATCCTTAAAGACCGGGAGTAGACCAGATTTCTAAAATTGTGAAGATGTATCATAATATGCAACTTAGAAGAATAATTTAAAATTGACTCAAATAATAGTTGTAAAATATGATCTGCAGATCATATCCATATAATTACATCAATTAGTACACAAACCAATCTTTTCCAATAAAATTTAAAGCCAAAATTGAAAATTCCTTCTAAGATAGAATGTAGATTGAATATTTGTGATTTTCACAAGAATTTTTTCCTTGAAGTTTCGAATGTTAAGTTCTAATGATAGTGATTTTTGAAGCTTTCGATTTTACTATTTTGTTTAAATTGTAATTGAAGGTTTGTTTTTTGAACTGAAAAGGTATTTTTTGAGATTAGACCTACCAATACTTATTGCATAATTAAATATTTGCAAAGCAAAGTCTTCAAAATCTAAACCATACAAATGTTAAAGAATTAGCGCACAAATCTTCGTTAAAAAATGATGGATGAAAAAAAGCATTTCTATGTGCTTGGGATGTGTTTGGGTTCATTTTCTGTTCAAAATTTGAACTCGTGGTCCTTGACACAAATTTTCTCTCATCTTTAGTTCAAGACTTCAAGCATAAGTACTTTTGAGCAACCAAGTATAATAGACAAATGTGATTACCACCAAGCACAGGACAGCTACATTGAAAAGGGTGGGTTGTCAATAATGCTCTAGAATTTCATGTTTCATGCTAACTGAACTCTTGGATGATACACAATTTGTTCACAAAAGGGTGGGCAGTCAATCCTGCTCTAGAAAGTTATGTTAAGAACTCTTGGCAATTTGTTCATAATTTTAATTTGATCTTTGATACTGCTCCTTACATCTAGGATAACAGTTGTTTTATAAAGCAATTACCCCTGAAATACTCTAACATCATTTTGACATTAGGAAAAGAGTTACTGTTCCTCTGACTTGCTTCATATCACTCATTGAATCTGTATCAAAATATGCATCACTTTCCTACAGGTGGACCTGGAGTCACAAGAATTTGTGACATGATGTAGTGAATCACCTGATTTTAACTTTTTCATGATTGAAGCTGAAGAAACATGTGCTTCAGCAGGCGGACTTCTTGAGACACACAAGGGTCTCCTGATACACTTGCATTTATATTGTTCAGAGCCACAGCTGTGCAGCTTGGATACACCATGTTAGAAGTCTGGGTTGGTATGTTTTTTCCAATCATCTCAGTCTGGTCGAGAAAGTCTTCAATGTCAGCAAGTGTTGTGTCCTTTAACTGTGCAAAACACGTACATTCGGTGATCATCATAAGCTTATTTTGAAGTTAAAGAAGTTAGCTACCCAAAGATTTCTTGATGTATAATGATAGAACTTAGTATGTGGTTAGTATGTGGGTAGGTACAAATGACCAGTAAAATTCTTTAATCCATTATGGACGTTGAGGACTAAACCAATGAATGACTTTCAAGGAAATTGTAGAAACAAAGAATGCATCTATTCATCTTGGAATTTGATAAATTTTGACTCACTACCTTGTAGATAGGATTGTGTCCTTCCACACTTTTATTCATGTACAGGGTGGTTATTGTTGCAGCATTCAATCACATAAATTCACAAATGAAGAAGATGTAGAATATCTCACCACAACCATTTGTTTTGCCAAGTTGTCAATGAGGGCAAGGAAACACCGCTTTGCATAGAACCATGTATCAGTCTCAATCTTCTCATTGCAAGGCTCCAAACTCTTAATGACACGACCAATACCAAATTCAAAGTTTTGTTTTACACAATACAGGGTCCCAATTACCAAGTTAACGATACATAGGTGGAGATTTTGTTTAGTAGCATCCTACAACCAAAACATAAAACCAACCCATAAGATTCAATTGATTTCCAACTGCATAAACAATCATGCCTAAAAGCAGGGTTCACAATGATAAACTTAGAGTAATTGTAAAACAACTTACATCGTAATGTGCCCTCTCCTCTGCCTTCTCAATTTTGCGCATCAAGTCTTCTGCCTCTTCATTCTTTTCAACACACAATTATTTGAATACTAGGTCAATCTAGAGTTGACATTTCCTGACTTATGAGTATCATCATTTGAGTGTTGAATGAATAATTGATGCATTATTAGCAACTTGCACAAAATTTAATATGTTTACATACCTGACCTGTCATAATGTACGAGACACAAAGGTTTGCAAGAACAATCGCTGTGACAGTGAGCACTTTATCCCCGGCGTCCTTCACAATGGGTTCATAGTACTGTATGGCTTCACTGTACTTGTTTTCCTAAAGTCAGCTTCCCCCAAAATAGATTCAGTTTATGTACAATTCCATTTGAAAGAGAAACGAAATCGATTCGAAGACCTGTATCAGACCACACTCTGTAGGAATTAGCAAATAAGGCGAATCCATGAATGGAGAGGAGACCTGCATGAATAATGTGTGAGCAATATTGAGCTTCCACAACTCATGGCCAGAACACAGATCGGCCGATTGATGAAAAATGCGTTCCACTTGCACATAGTCTTCCTTGTCCCACCATATTTTTGCCATTGCCATCATCATAGGCACATATTTCTGCAACTCCACTTCACAAAAATTCAATATCTGTCAATTACATGCTATAATTCAGATTGAGGTTATTTTCTAAAGACAAACAATACTATTTAAGATCTAAAGAAATTAACGTCAGGGACTTCTTCAAAATCATATAATTACATCAAAAGCTTCTTCATAATCAGAAACAGCCTGCTTGTGTGCCTCCTGTTCTTGTGACACACGAGTGTCTTGGATGAGTTTTGCAAGTCGCCGTAGCACTTCACCGTGGTGATTTGCCAGGTTGCTGAATTTTGTGTAAGCTTCCTGGACACAACAGGGATTCAGTGGCCAGTTCTTTATCAAGACAATAAATCAACCATACATATATCAACTTACATAAGTCTAGTGCCTTCAAGTTTGCTAAGAAGTTGATACTGGTATTTAGGTGGATTACAATAATAGAAAGCCCTCAAATAGGTTGGTTCAAAACCTCAGCATCTGTTTGAACCAATATTGATGCGTCCAAAAAATCATATAATTCCTTCAACATCACATCCTTATTTTGTTCAGTCATTATCACATGGTTTTAGCCATTTCTATGTAAATAACCAGTGAAGTTACTTATATGCATAAACATAACTATCATCATTGAGTTGCTGCTAACTTATCACTGTAGTCTCATAAAAATTGAGAAAGAATATTCGCAAACCTGAGTGAGGTATTTGAAAGTGAGGTCTGCATTTTCAGCCATCACATCAGCTGCTAGGTCATAAAAACCATGTATTGGTTTACAGTAAAGTAGTAACAAGTTCCCAAACGTTTCTTGAGGGAAACACTGGTTCTGCACTAATTTGCGACCTTTTTAATTCCATTATGTGCAAACATCTGCACGAGTTAACTCACAAGATATATCTCTATAATCTTGAAAAAGGAAGCTTATAAAGTGCCTAGGTACAGGCCCTTCAATTCCTTCAAAATGTCGGAGATAAAGACAACGAGATCTAGAAGGGCACTGTACTTGAATTCAAATTCCTACATTCCGGTCGACTTTGATTAGAATCACATGCGACACTACTAACCTATGAAATAAGCACAAAGAAATACTGACCCACAATGAGAGACAATAATGATACATTGCACATGGGTGAAGACCTGCAAAAGGAAGTTTAGTTTCCGGAAGCCAGCTGTGGGATCGGTGTCCATGTTGGCGAGGGCCTGGTTATGAAGTGTCACCTGGCCCACAAATTTGCAATCAAGCAACATGATTAGGGCCATTGTCATGCAAGTATATCTTTCTTCAGGTACTCGGGCAAAGCAATTTCCCTAGTGAATTACTCAGGAATTAATGCAGAATATGGGAAAACTAAGTTCTAGAACATCCAAGACATTTTGAGTTAACACTACAAACAGGATCAAGTTCTTCTTCAGCTCGTGGAGGCATATCGTTCAAAGCTTCCTTTGCAGCATCAATATCACCATTTATATACAGTATAGCAGCCTGCATTTCCACTCAAATTAGACAATTATTTTCAAAGCCATTGTGCATGATAGTGATCTACTATAAGTAGACGCTGAGTAGAATTTAGAGAGTATTATCACACTATGATTAAAGAACTACGTCGTCAGTGATCCACATTTCCATCTGCAGCTTAATAATGACCTTGAGATTGAATGCTTCAACTAGTGTTGATTCCCTTAAAGTAAGGCTGTTGCCAACACTCCGGAGCTCCATTCCTTCCACATAACTGCCAATTTCCAAGTCACTCATGGAAGTCATGTAAGCAAGCTGCACCACCCTACATCAGTAGGTGGCACAGATTGCCTCAAACTCGTCAACTTGTCTGTAAAATGTGCGTGCGTCAATTTCAGTAAAATGTAGACATTCGGGTTTGAAATACCTGCCAAGGCCAAGTTCTGGGTACTCCTTCACTCCATGGTCGAAGATTTCTGTCAATGCCTTCAACGCTGAAAAATCCATAAATATGATGGGTTTACGGTTTCCTGCTGAAAATCTACTTTTGGAACAAAAAATGAAATTCAAATGTTACGAAAAAAGTAGGTATAAGAATTTAGGAATATTGATGCAGGATACCCAAATGAAAATGGCATTACCTTGCAAATATTGCTTCAGCCGGAACATACACAAAGCTTTCATGTAAATTAAACCTGGCTGCCGATATCACCTCGAAAATATTAGACAATAGACAGGGCTATTACCACTACAATAGACAAGGCTACTTCTGAATCAATGACCCTTACACAAATCACTTAATCAAATATCGTGCGAAATTGACTGATTTCATCTACTTTTGAAAGGGTTCATATTGGAAGTCCAATACAAGCAAATGGATTGTATCAAAATATTTGAAAGCGCAATGGACAAGTCACGACATCTTATAACTTTGAGCACATGCAATAGAGCACATCTGGAAAGTGACCTGAAACCCTGCAATTTTTACGGCTGTGGTAAACTTGGTGCAAGCTCCCTTAAAGTCTCCTTCCTGAACATGGAGAAGATCACGTTCCCATTTCATGTCTCTCAGTCAAGGAGATTCTGGTAACTTATGATGTTCACTTTTTGTAACGGCATTTGACTCTCAATAGAAATATGGGGAAGATTGAGCAAAACATGGGACATTGAGAAGATGTACCATTCTTCACCTTATATAAGCAACAACCCAAGTTCACTAGAGCATCTAAATTGTTGTCCGCAATCTGCTCAAGCAATACCATACTCCCTGGAAGCAGAACCACACATTGACCTCATGAGCGACGCATTACTCTTTTGTAAAATATATTTTTATGATTTTCATTAACTAAAGCAACAAAGGAGAAATTATCCTTCTGAGCAGGAAGCTTTGCCTTCTCTTTAATACAGCCTGCAGAATTTCTGATGATCGGTGTCAACAGAAAGAGTGCATTACGTAAATGCACTGCCAACAAGTGTTGATACTCATACCAGTAATGTCACATTTTTCATATAAAATGCACGCCTGCAAATTGATAGCGCGCTCTTTCTGTCCTTCGACATTCAGACAAGCCTTGGCTGCTTCATCCAGCATCCCTGCCTGTTCAACATAAGAGAAATTTTACGGTAAAGTAGTTAGTGAACAGCTTGCACTTACAGATCACAGCTTGAGCTTCCCAAGGAAAACAAATCCATTAGCCTGCTGATTTGGAAAAAACAAACTCAACAGACTTCATACCAAAGAGACTTGGCGCCATTGTGCTGATAAGTTGAAGGATGACCAACGTAGAGCATTGTAGTACCTTGAACAGAGCTTGTGCATGATACACGCGATACTTCTCTTCAGCCGGGTGTAAGCGAATGAGTTGTTCATACCTGAGCAGTTCGGTAATTGTTATAGCAACATTATGACAAATTTCGAGACCAAAATTTATCTACGGAGTCTTAATCTGAATTAGGATTTTAGGTCTGCGGGTTTGAAATCATGTAGAAAGAAACCGTTCTGAGAACTCTCTTAAAGCAAAGTCATATAACTTTCGAAGGATATAGACATGGGGTCGGAATATCAAATTACATTGAAGTTGCAGCATGATAGTCACCGTTCATGTAATGGCAGTAACCAAGCAGCGATGTTGCTGCTTGACTCCCAGGGAAAATGCGGATCTGCTCTTCCAATACCCTGCAATTTGGCGGCATTTACACATTCAATAACAGACACGTGCTCTTGGTAACTGCTGCGTTATCTGTTACCACCAAGAACACTTCTGTGCAAAATTGTAGAGCAAGAAGCAAACACGTCTTTATCTTATGCCTGAAAGCTAAAGTAGGAATAATACTTGATTGCTTGGCTGTAATTCGAGTCTTGGATGAGTCCATAGATTGCAGCCGTAACCTGTCCCCACGTCATTCTTCTGAGTCTTTATCTTATCAGAAAATAAGCAACGACGCCAGCCTACTCGAGAGGAATTACCGTCTGCAATGGTTCATTTATGCAGTATTGGGTTACACGAACAATATGTAGCGGTGCATATGAGTATGTCAAACACTGAAGCCAGAAGCACTGTACGGCGGCAAAGGTAACCTTCAAGAAATATTCACTGCGATTTCATTGGAGTGTAAACACAACATTCACTTTACAAATATGGAAAAGCGACAAGACTTAAGCATTTGCTAAGGATATCTCTGAGATGATACTTTTCCAAAAGGCAATCAACTTAGAACACCGCGTTTAAAGCCCAAATTTCAATAGAACATCACACTGCACAAAGCCGACGAGAGCCATTTCAAGAATCACAACCCTAGAGACTTTCACGCACAACCCTGTAATGGCAACAACAAAGAGCGCGACAATCATGTGGGCAGAAATGCAAGGGTCGCCAGAATGTTGTTCAGCATTGGTGAGCGTAGTCGTAATCGACCAAAAATACCTGAAAAGCATAACAGGAATCCAAGCGTTCATGCAATGGAAAAGATAAACATCAAAGCTTGTTCGTCTCAAAGTTGCTGGAGACCACACCGTCGCACGTTAATGTACCAGGACTTATTGTCCTTATGTGCCAATACGACATATCACATACATTAAATTGCTGACAGGTTTTTTATGACCTAAAATTTCCATAAGCTATCGAGTGAACAGGTCATTTCAGGAGATAAATGCTCGATTAAAGACCAAATGTCCAATACGAAGAACTTTTTCACTGAATGTTTTATGACTTCTACAAAACGCCAGCGTGAGGTCAGTGAGAATAACGGCCAAGCGAGGGTTTCCAATTTCTCAATACCAAAGCTTTTAACAATTGTAATAAAGTACACCAAAATAAATAATAATTCAACTGTCCTCATTCCCATACATCACCCGTATGCTCAATACCCGTTGTAAACCTCTGACAACTCGCATAGACAACTCGCATAGATCAGTAGTAAGCAGTAAGTGTAAGTGATCAAACGCAGTAAGTGCAATGGTGATCAAGAGTTCGAAGTGCAATCGATGGAGAGTAACAAGTTAGTCGGCGAAACGAAAATCCATCGGCGTTGATCAAACATAAAATGTACAGATCTCTAGATTCTAATTGCACTCAAGTTAGAACACGTCAAAACGAATATGAGAGTTTTCAAAGAGCCAAAGATACTCAACAAAACGTGCGCAAATAAACACTAAAGCTGATAGAAGTAGACCTGGATGGCGAGCAAGAAGACTTCAAGAAGCTGAAGTAGCAGATGCTTTCGATGCTTTTGGTGACTTTGGTGATTCGGTTCTTTCGGTTCTTTCGGTTCTTTCGGTTCTTTAGGCGCAAAGCACCTGAGCGACCACAATCAGGAAACTTCAAAGACACCTAAGGTGCGCGATGTCTTTGGAGGTTTCTGAAAAGTGTTCTCTCAAGTGTTTTGCAATCTCCAGAAATCCAAATATTGTCCTTCCCTGATACTGATTCGAATTCTCATGACGTAAGACCTCTTTCTTGTTCTGCAGATTCTGAAAGATGAAAGAGCACATTAATTTCTAGTTAGAATCACGATTGAGGGAGCATGCGATTAGATCCTGATGTGCAGCTCAAATCTTAAAAGACACCAAGACTACTGTACAACAGAATGACGAACGGTAAGTGCACCATTGATCTCCCGGAATACTTGATCAGTATATTCCTTAATATTCCTTAAAAAAAGTAGGTTTAACAACATTTAAGACCTCCTCCGGATCGATGTGAATAGAAGGCATCCAAATAAAACAAACGAGAGAGAAACTGAACAAATCAAGATGTTAATCACTTTGATTAATTCCAATCAAACTGTAAGCGAAATCTCTCAATCAAAAAATAGCACTGATAGCTTGAAGAACATACTTAAAGCTTCTGATCGTTGATATAATCCCAAACGCGGTGCGCATTCGCCAATTCCAAGAAATGTCTTGAGTGCAGGCGACACTTGTGGCTTAGGCCGCCTTCGCTGCCGCTCCTGGAGGCATTGTTTCTCACTCTCACTAATTCCGACACACATTCAACAAATACAACCCTCTCACAATTTCCCCCTCGAATCACGTACTGCTCCAGATGGTGGACAAATAAAAACAAGCGACCTACTGTAGAAGACGCCACAATGATCCAAAATCAAGATCGCAAAATTCAAGAAATATTGCAATATCGCATCCAGGAGAATTCCAAATGCGTCGTAGAGATCAAACACAAACGCAGATTGATCGAAGCAAAGCGTCTAACTTGGAAAGTGTTCGAACTTCGAAGGGCTCGCCCTCTGGCCCCTCAGCACTATCACGATGAAAGGACGTTGTCACTTTCTTAGAGTATCCCAAGAATCTTCTTTCCCGCTCTCAATACTAAGCAAGACTGAGACATGTGATACTAGACAATGTCTAGTATCTACCACTGTGTTGAGCGGGGTGTAGTTTGAAATCTGGGCATTGTAATGATTTTTCCCCTAATGCCCTTTTTTTGCTATGGTCACAAGGGAGTTAGAATTTTGGATATAAATCCTAAAGGTGTAGTCATATATGTATCAGATAATTGACGAGCTTGACGAGCCTCAAGAGCAACGAGTAGATTATCATACATAGTTGGTTGTTCACTTTTTAATTGCAACTTTTGATCTTTATGATCCAAGGGTGTAAGATGCAAATTAAATGGAAAGAAGGTTATGAGTTGCAACTTTTGATGGCGATGGTGACAAGTTGCCAATGACAAAGAGCCACAATATTCTTGAAGTCAACAACCAGTTATATATAAACTTAGATACCAAAATCAAAATCTTGAAATAGGTTAGATAGAATCCACTGATAGTCTAGGGGGCTTGGTTGTTTAGGTTGGTTGGCCTAAAGATTGATAAGAAAAAATGCTTCATAATAGTCATCAACTTGATGCATTGCTCTAAATTGCTTGGCTTGTACAAAATTGACGACCATGAAGAACAAAACATTAAGAAATGGCCTTGCTTAACAACAAAGGAAGAAGAAATTTCAAAAAATGCAAAGCAAGGTTTTGACAATTGGAAACTACAGAGAGCAAAAGGATCACTCTGAGAGCTTAAAACACAAGCCCTTTACATCCACAATTGTACATGTGGATTCAAATGATGAATACGCAAATAAATCTCACCTAAATTTAGATAGGAAGGACCTTCACCTTTATCTAAATCTAAACATCTAAAGGCTGTGAAGGAAGTTGCAAAATTCAAAGAGTATCATACAAAGTCAAACGAAGGCTTCAATCCTTGTATGAATTAGGACAAAACATTAAGAAATAGATCAACTCAAGCTTAGGGAGTGTAGAAGAGAAAATTTCAAAAAAAAAAGCAAAATTTGGATAATGAAAAATTGTGAGGTGAAAAATTGGAGACATTGGAGCTTTTATATATAGATCCTTGACATCCATTGGCCAAATTGAAATGTGAATCCTGAACATGACTGAACACATTATGAAATTTCAACCATTGTGAAAATAGCCCTATGCCTAAACCAAAGATGCAATATTCATTAGTACTTTTAGCTGTTTATTAGGTGTTAATTTGATTATGGAGGAAATTGTATGTAAAGGAATTCATATTGCATGAAATTAATCAGTAGATTTGCAATTGAGAGGATGCAATTAGTGACAATGCATTAAAGAAAAATCAGTCCATTTCTATTTAAGGAAAAAATCAACTAGGGGATCTCCAAATTTTTTCCAAACACTAGCATATACATATAATATCTAAGATGATCTAATATATATACATCTTGTAATTTTAAATAAAAAATACCTAACATGAGGTGTAATGTTGAATTTTGGATAACCTACTTTGAATCAATAAGAAACTTCAATTCCAAATTGTGCTCGGCTAAATTATAAGCTTGGACAGTGATAAAGAATTATTTAATTGTTTTATCAAATAATTATTATTGAATTGAATACAGTAATTGTTTGTTTAATGTTGTTGCACACAATTTAGGTGCAATATTTTTTGATTAAGAAGATTTTTTTATTCTTCAAATTTTAAATATTATATGTATATTTGGACTATTGTTTTATTGATATATTGAATAGAGGCCACTAAGGTGGAGTTTTAAAATGGTAAAAAAAATACAAAATCTTATAGAAATTTGACCATATGGATTATAAATATATATATATATATATATATATATATACATACATTTATACATACCAAATAATGACACAATTGACTTTATCACTTATTTTTTGCTATAATAATATGAATAAGAGTTGAAAGTAGGGAGTATAGCATCTTGGTAATTGTTATTTTGCACTAATCAAATCTAATGAATACACTATTCCTTTAAATCAAGAAAAAACAATAAGTTATTAAGTTGTTTACAAATTTTTCCAATTATTTATTCAATTTGTACAAGACTATAAATAAATTATTCATTAATCAACTTCTCTCAGTGCGTAAGACAAATCATGCACAACAATGTAAAGTCCTTGTTTGTATCTATCTACAGAATTTTATTTTTTGAAAAAATACAAAAAATACAAAAAAATACAAAAATTACAAAAAAATATTTTGAAATACAAAAAATTACAAGTATCAGAATAGGCTCCTCTATACTCGTAAGCACTCTGTACAGCATACAAAGCAACACCTTCCTCTAGTAAGGCCAAATTTCCATGAAGGAGAAATTGGTCAACACCAACAAATTAATCCCTAAAAGCCCATTATCCCTTCAGGGGACAAATGGGATTTTGGACAGATGTCTACGGGCTAAATTTTTATCCTAATTTTTTGAAACTTTTTTGAAGATAGAAAAATTGCTAAGCTTTGTGGGAATATATTTTTTTTAAATCGGTGCCTAGAAACAAAAGTTATGCCCAAATAACTGCCCCCTCTTCCATGTTTTGGAGAAGGGGCAGCAAAAAAAAATTTGCAAAAATTTTAATTTTTTTCTCTTAGTTTTTTTTTCTCATAGATTATATTTTTTCCTATCTAGAAAGCTTTGATTCATTTCATTTGAATTTTTTATGGGAAAGTTATGGACAATCTTATTTTTTGGCCACTTAGAGCATCTTTCTGAAAAGAATAACTTGTAGGATTCATTTTAGAATGCAATTTTCACAATTTTTCAAAAAAAAAGTTCCATATGGTTTAGCTTTTTTGCTAAAACAACCTCACCAATGGAATTAGTGCTATTTAATTCCATAGAAAAGATATTAATATTCTAGATTTTCCTTCTATCTCGTACCTACTTCTACTTAACAATTTTTTTAATAATGAAAATTAAGTTTTTTTATTTTTTATTTTGCTAAATTCTCAACTCAATTCTCCACTATAAGAATTTAAAGCTCAAAACTTTGTATTGCAAAAATTTAAAGTCAAAAATGTTCAAAGTCAAAAAATCCAGTCCCACAATGTGTTGAAAAACTTGTTTTTCTTACTTTAAATGTAGATATCTTGCAATTTGTGAGATCAAAAATGATGAAATTTTTTCCACACATCCTTGTACTAGTTAGGTGTCAGATGCTACGGTTAGATTTGCAAAAAAAACAATTTTCAAATTTTTTTTACTCTTTGCTGTAGAAATGGCAGTTTTGAGTGTTTTTTTGTAGAAAAGAGGCCTTGGGACCTTTAGGGGTTAAATATTGGAATTAATAGGGTTTTGCATGAAGTCAGCAACAATTGTTTTCTTGAATCTAAATTGTTGACCCAACATGGATATCATGTAAAGTAAAGAGGAAAGTTTTTGATTTCCGGAAAAATATTTTTAACATTAGACTTGAGTTTTTTGGTTGCTTTTAGTTTGACAACAGTCCTCACAGAGAACTGAATGCAGTACCGACGAAGGCAATTCCGACTCTGGAAAGATCATTCCGATTCTGCCTGGAACTTCGTCCTAAGTCAAAACCCTAACCCTAATTTTGACGTCCCGTTGCCTGTACATATCAAAACTTCGAAGGCTAACGTAGAGTCTTCATACCGTCAACCTTGAGGAGAAGAGAGGTTGCCGCAACTCCCGTTGTCTGTCCTCTTTTTTTTAATTTTGCATCCCAATTCAGCTCCTCTTCAGCTATGGCGGACAAGGAGGAGGAGGTGGTGGCCGAGCCCGAAGTGCCCGCCGCGGCCGAGGCGGAGCCGGCTCCCGGGGAGCCCATGGACATCCTCACGGGCCTGCAGATGGTGCTGAAGAAGGCGCTGGCGCACGACGGTCTGGCCAAGGGTCTGCACGAGAGCGCCAAGGCCATCGAGAAGCACGCGGCGCAGCTCTGCGTTTTGGCGGAGGATTGCAACCAGCCCGACTACACGAAGCTGGTGCAGGCGCTTTGCCAAGAGCACAACGTGAACCTGATTTCGGTTCCGAGCGCGAAGAAGCTTGGTGAATGGGCCGGTCTGTGTAAGATCGACTCCGAGGGCAAAGCTCGCAAGGTTGTAGGTTGCTCTTGCGTGGTGGTGAAGGACTACGGCGAGGAGACGGAGGGTTTGAACGTGGTTCGTGAGTACGTGAAGAGCCAGTAGAAGTTTTTGAGGAGGGTTAGTGTTGTTCGGTTTGGGATTTCCGAGTCTCACTGCCATTGTATTGTGTTCGTCACTGACTATCATTTAATTCAGTTGCTCCTGAAGTGATGATTGTTTTTTCGCACACTTCTTTTTTTTTGCACACTTAGTACTATTTTTCTGAATGACAGTGTAATTGACATTCTTGTAGAGGAGTTCATGGGAGTAAGTGGATTGTTTTTTTAACAGGATGGCCGTATTTCTTGATTATGTCCCTTTGTGCGGATATTAAATTGTCTACGGTCGGGATAACTCGTTAATGGTTGTTGCCGTCTGTCTGGGGAAGTCTGCTGTTTGTGTGGTCTTAAATTTGTTTTTAGGAGGCAATTGTCAGCGTGGGCAATTCGTGAAGGGTACTGTATTAGAAACTGTAGTGTTTGACATTCTCGAGGTTATCGCTGCCGTGCTTTTGATGTACACGACCCTTTGGTATGGTGCACTTAGCGGCGTCGGCGGCATTGCAATGCATTTTAATTTCGATGTTTCCAACAACCACAGCATCTATGAATACAAGCATAAGCTGCTGGATAAGAGAAAGTTCTGATAAGTGTTCATAGGACTGTCCTTATGCTAACGTGCTCTGTTCCGAAAATGCTCAATCAAGCTGTGTTCCGAAAATGTGGTTCTGCCTTCAGATTTCAGCTACGAAACATTTTTATCCATTCTCCATATTTCCATTCAGAATTTGGCACTAACAGCAATTGAGCCTGCATCATGCCTGTAGTTTGACTTGAGTCTGATTTGTGTTTGACGGCATGATAAACATTTTCATATCTGTAGGTATTGTAACCGTCCGACAAATGGTAGTCTTCTTCTCCTGCAATCCGGGGTCATGAAGATGATGAATCTTTCATCGTTAAACCCTGTGGGGACTGGGGACACTAAGGTAGGAGGTCCGTCAATTGAGCAGGTTCTAAATGTGTCTCCTGTCTAGGAATGAATGACATGTTTCTTGAAATATCTATTACTGCATCAAAAAAATTGGTCTTGGTAGATATGATGCTATGACTGTGCATGTGATAGTAAAGAAGAGATTATGGTGTCATTTTATCCTATCAAAGTTAGTACAGAGGCTAGCACCAAATTATCTTAATAGCATTTCAATGCACCATCATGGCACTAAACTTGCAAGCCCTCAAGTTCCTAATGTGGCATTGATGCGGTTGCATTTAAAACACGGTTGCTTTTAGAGCAAACTACCTTACATTCACATTGGGGTGCATATCTTAACCTTGAAATGTTGCCATGGACACTAAGTGCCAAGTGTTGGATGGATGACAAAGATGACTAAGAAAGAAGTGCATATGTTCTTGAATTTTGTGTGAAAAGGGGAGGTCTTGCATAGTATTTTGGCCTCTTATGAGTGCTCTTGGGATTTTTAAAACAAATGATTCACACAATAGAGATATTTGTAAAGTATCCAAAATCGGGGTTCAAACCCCCCAGTTTTGTGAAAAAGCAAGTTTTGGGAAAAAAGTCGTCTGCACCTGACATACCCAATATAAAAGATTGTATCAAACTTTTGCACGTGCCAAAATCGACCAAAAATAAGTTTGTCTAGACTTTGTCTACGGGGTCGGGGTCGCAAGTGTCGAGAGGGCAGAGCAGGTGGTCTCTCACTTGCGAGCACATGGTTTAGGTAAAGAGTTTCCACTGCGTGCATGACGTCGGGGGTGCGAGCACGACAACAGCTGCCTCACCAGGTTTGCAAAGGTGCATCAGATGCTTCAATCCCTAACTTCCGCTCTGATTTCCATTCAATTCCGTTTACAATGCATCTTACTGGGTATTTTTGCAATTAGTGACTTGGATGAATTGCCCTCTTTGTGAGCGATGCCACGGGATGATTTCCGTCAATTCTTGTTGTGTGAAGAAGTTGCAAAGTCACTTAGGGTTTACGATTTGGTCCCGTAAGGTGTGGAGAGTGAGTGACATAGCCACATTTCAATATTTTCGTTGCAGATTTTCTATGGCCGACGAACCAGATGATTGCATTGTGTTGGACTCCCAGCACCTTCCTCAACAATCGGCAAAATTGCCACGCCGGGAGAAGACCCATCACCCAATTGTTGATTCCGTTGTCCTCTCCTATCTAGTTGCGGCCTACACAACCCACTTTGCGGCCTACAGCAGGGGCAAGACAAATGTCACATAGTAGGTGCCAGGGAAGGTGTGGAAATTGGGAATCTGTGTTTCGCAAGCACCCACCTGTGGAGCAGGTACCCGTTCACCAAGCCCCTCGTCAAATCAAAAGCTACCATCAAAAGCTAAGCTCCTAGCAGCTCAATCTAAGAGTATGGAATCCATTGCACGCAGTATGGAAGTCAGAATGGAAGGGAAGGAGGCTCTTCTCTCTTTGAAGATGGACATCGAGATGGAGAAAAAGAAAGCTGCTAAAATTGCGAACTTGGAGCGTGCAAAGGATTTGGGCGCCATCACTGATGTCAAATTCAGGTCCAAGGTTAGGGCCATTCTTGGTATACACTTCAAGGCACCCCTAGAGGTTCAATTTGGTACATCTAGACTTCCAATCTAGTTTGCTTCCCTGGTAGGCGTTATTTTGGAATCTGTGACTTGATTCCAGCTTGTACTACTCGTTGTTTCAATGTAAGCCCATGTTTCAGACGGACTTCCTTCATTTTTCTTGTGTATGTTTCCGTTGATGGTTTGAAGTGTCCTGAACTTCACTTCGGTCTTCTCGTGCTGGATTAACAGAGTCGACATCTTGAGGTTCAGCTGCTCTGTGACAAATTTGGAACTTGGAATTCCGATATCTGGTGATTGTACTTGACGTTTTTCTCTCACTCGCACTCTCATACCCGTTGTGGTGCACGCAAGTACCTTTGCATTTCTGCTAGACATGTTCCAGTTGCGGGATGACGGACGTGGGACTTGTGGCGCAGAGTTTTTGTTCGCATCAATTCTTGAATAACAAAGTCAAATTATAGCTGGTTTAGGATATAGCCATTGTTTGTTCTGAAATCGTTTGTTTGTGGCATTACGGGTAGATTGATTGCCATCGATCGCTCTCCTCATGGTAGTGGAGAGTAGGCTCTTTGCTCAAAGCTGTTTTTTGGAACTTGGAATTCCGATATCTGGTGATTGCACTTGACTTAACCATGTTGAACAGACTTCTCCGGTTGGTTCTTGATCACAATATTGCTGACTATGTGACGGCAAAGAACAATGTGGTCTTATCCTACAAGGATATGAGCCACACGAATTCATATGGGTTGCTTCAAGGCTTCAGTTTGCATCATTTGTAGTTCAGTATTGTGGGCTGGTGCTGGCTCTTCTGGTATTGGGGCTTACACGCGCCAGTGAGGTTGCGGGACCTCCGCTTCCTAGAGAAAGCAATCATTAGTCTTCTGTTTGATTTTGGTTTAGGGTGAATATATAGATGAGGGTCAGGTTCTTTGTGCGCTTTAAGTTTATCTTAGTATTTGTCATTCTTGTTCTTCAGTAAAATAGGGTGGCATAATTGTATTTTTTGCAGATATGTTGAGACAGATGGCTGAACTGCCTCGTATGGAAGCTATTGTCCGCACACCTTCTCTGCTCTCTTACTATTTAGCCAGCAACATGCCTCTTCAGAATGCTACTCGGCAAGAACTTCTTGAAATCGATGGAACCATGTATCGACTCCGGCGGGAGATTGAGTTGTTGGAGTCAATGGACCAGCTTCGTTGTCAACGATGTTTGGTGAGTCGGAAAGTCTTGATATACCTCTTGAAATTTGTGCATGTTCAGAATCCTTGCAGATTGAGTGTCCTGCTTCTTTCCAAATTTTTGTTCTTCGTTTAGGAAGAAGCGCTGAAATTTTTTTCAGAGTGTTAAAATATCTATTGAATGAGCCTTTCAACGCTTTATCCATTTTGAAGGGTGGTTTGACCTATTCAATCTGAAGCCCATGGTAGTCTAATGTAGAGCTTTGATGGAAAACAAGCCTAGAGATTCTGCTCAATCTTACTGGTAATTGTCTGTTGCCAGGACACAAAAGCAAGGCGTAGTCACATGCTCGTAATGTCAGCAGATGGGCCTATCAGTGCCTACGTTAACGCCCATGGCTATGTTCACGAGACTCTCACTTTACAACGGGCGAGTGGGCTTGTCTTGGCTGGGCAGCCTCAGACTGCCAATAGCTAGTTTCCTGGGTTAGTCATCCATTCTTTTAACAAGAATTCTTTCCAATTCTTTGGAGTGAAGTTAGTGGGTACAGTTCTGTTACTGCGTCTACTATGCAAACTCACAGCTTATGGCATGTTGAATAGGTGTGCAAACGATTTTTTTTATTGGGTTTGCAGGTATGTCTGGGTTTTAGCAAAGTGCGCTGCATGTACTGAGCACATGGGATGGCGATTTATTGCCGTGTGCAAGGAAACCAGACCAAAGGCTTTTGGGGGCATTCGGAGGTCACAGCTGGCTGACAACAGTTCCTAGAATTACGGTTGACCTTTCTGGTGCACAAGAGACGAGGTTACTCTTCCATGATTCTGGAATATAGTCATTCTAGCGAGAGGCGTCAGGCTTGGCGTGTAGTTTTCTGATGTACATATGCTCATAGGCCAAAGTATGACTGGGGTTGATGTTGAAGGGGTAATGCAGGGTTTTATGCTTATCCAATTTTCCTTCCACACGTGGAACTTATTACTGCTCTCTACAAACTTGAGAACCGTTGAAAGACGGGTTCTTAGTTGCACAAGTCTTTACACGCTATCGTTCCTATTGTAAGAAGTCCTGCTCTAGAAGGAACCAACTCTAGTATTCAGGTTTTAGTCCAATTGTATACTTGTCCAGAAGGCAGTATTCGCCAAATGGGCTGTTCAGTCGTGATATATATTCAGTATCTGCTCTGAACATGATACATTCTTCGAGCTTTATCGCCATTGGTCATCCTCGCTGAAATTCGCTGCACGCTGGGAAGCTGAAAAAGGGTGACGGATCTTGGAAATCAGCGCCTTTCATTTGCGATCGCATGGAACTTGAATATTGCGAACTATATGACAGCGTCTTCAGCCCTCGTGAACAACACAACTTTAAGAGATCATGATGGGAGATCTGCTGCGACATAGCTGCGGATGAGCAGACGGTAACAACATACCCACCCGAACATAGACGTTGCTTCGTATTTCCTGCCCTCGTCCAAGATGCTTCTTCTTGAGTCTGCTCGTCACAGACGCTGCTTCCTGTTTCCTACAATTGTCGAAGCTGCTGTAGATGTCGCTTCTGATTTCCTACCACTGCGCAAGGTAGACGTTGCCTTACCCTTCCTGCACGCCATTTATGAATTCATCCCTTTCTGGGATGTTAAGGTGGAGACCCGTCATCCTATCCGCCTGTACTCGCGGTATATTGACAAAGTTCACATTCTCTTTCATTTTACTCATGAAGAGGCCAGAGATCTTATCCAGCGGTATCTGACAAAGCATCCAGATCCGAACAATGAGAACATCGTAGGTTACAATAACAAGAAGTGTTGGCCCAGAGATGCACGCATGCGTCAAATCAAAAACACGATGTGAATCTCGGTAGGAGTGTGTTCTCATGATATCGAAAAGGTGGACTTTGAAGTATGTAGCTTTGAAAACAGGAATTGTAGCTGTTGAAGCTAAGAACATAACCTGGCTAAATCAGCATGTGAAGGTGTAATGACCTGCAGCTGCCCTCATTAGCAGCTTAGATTGAAATCACAAAAAAGAGCAAACCCTAAACCCTAAACCCGAAGCAGTGACAACAGTTGATGCTGCAATGATTAGAAATCCGCACCCCAGCCGAAGTGCTCCTTGTTTTCTTCTTGCTCATCTGGAACAACAGTATTGAAGTTCATGCGGCGGCGATGAAGGAAGTTAGTTAACTTTGCAGTAGCCTCAAAAAAATGACAAAATCGTAGCGTTCGGTTGTCAAATTGTTTCATCAACCTTCGCAGCTTCTGCTTCAAACCTCCAATGCCCCACTCCACCTGAATGCGATAGCCTGCATGCATCTTATTCCAAGCGTTTCCCACTTCTTGTGAGATCCCCTCATCCATTTCATGGCCTTGAATCCGTCTCATAATAAACATTTCCGTACCAACGTACCCCAAGTCCCTAAGCACGTACTCAAAATATTGGTTGATGTCGTTGTGAGCAAAATGCTCACGCCATGTTCCATGCAATTGTGATGCGCGTAGGTAGCTCACATCATGAAATGACCCGGGGTAGGTAGAATCCTAAACTGAGGACTTCGACCAATTCCAGAGGAAACTTGGCAAGGCTGTAATAGGATTGTGCTTCATATACAGCAAGAAGCTAAGCAATTGTTGTTCTGGACTCAGCTTAGACAAACGCCTTGACACAATGCAAACAGCACTTGTAGATTGTGCATAGTCTACAATTGTCAGACAAACCAATTGGCACAATTCTGCAAATTCAGAAATGGAGAAGTTTGTTAGAACCTTAAATAGAGCTGGAGTAGACATCAAGGATCCTAGCACATCACGAACACCTTCATTGGGGTTTACTGACTCTTGCCCACCTTCCTCCAATTCGTTTGTGTAAAGGAGCTCCATCATGCTCTGCATTGCTAATTGAAGGACAAGTATGGCCTGCTCCTCATCACTATCTGATGAAGAAGACAACTTTGATGTGCTGCTATCCATCTCCGACCTAATAGATCGCCCTAATGACTACCAGAACTCACCAAAGGTGGATAACTCAAACTAAACACCAACAACCCTAAACCAATTTTGTTTGAACCTAAGAATGATCAAAATCACGTTGTAAAACCCACTACATTCACTGCAGCAATCATGAGGACCCTAAATCAATGTACATCTGGGCCCTGAAGCAACACATTTGCAAGAGAAAGGTTCGATGCAGGCAAAGTTGCGAGCAAGACGCGTCAGGCGCTTCACCAACTGTCGAGGGAGGGAGATGACATCACTGAATATATCCCTGAGTATCACAGAACTCCCCATCTGTTGGCTGGAGTTTCAAAACTCCAGCTGACTTTGCGTTTTTACTCCGTTGGAGGAAGTTTGTGAAAAAGTCCCCTTCAAACTAGGGGGGACATTACGAATAACTCTAATAAGCCCAAAGTAGGTGAAGGTGGGAAACAAAAAAATCCTAGACATTCTAGAAATAATGATTTAAAAAATTTTCTTATAGATTTTGTTTTTGTCTATGTATAAAAATATGATTCATCCATTTGGACAAGTCAGATGTGAAAATCATGAAGCTTCTTGATTTGTGTACAATCTTTGCAAATTCTTGAAAAAATAATGCATTGATCCGTTTTTGAATTTAAGCCCTGAAATATCTATAATGCCAAAAAATGGTGTGTGGAACCATAGGGGTTAATATTAATAAATTTTAAAAAGAAAATTTACAGGGTTTAGTTTGTTTAGTTGTCTAGAACAATCTCACCATTTGGAATTCGTGCATTTCAATTCCATCCAGAGCTATTAACAATTTATTTTTTCCTTCTATCTTGTATCTATTTTGATTTAATAATTTCTTAAAGAATGAAAATTGGCATGGGAGGGATGAATTTTTTTTTCAAGCTTTCAACTAAATTCTTCAACATAAGAAAAAATTAATTTAGAATTTGTACTACAAAATTCTTAAGTTAAGAGGATTCAAAGCCTTCAATAATCTAGTTAGGCTAGGAAAAAAAGAACTTGTATTCTTCATTGTAAATACTTATATCTTATAATTGATAACGGTCAAAGTTCTAGAAAATTCTCCAACACATTTCCATATTAGTCAAGTACAAGATCCTATGATTGGATATGGAAAATTTAAAAATGGAATTTTTTTTTTTTTTTTTGCATTGGAAATGACAATTTGAGTGTTTTTTGACAACAAAATGGTCTTAGGGATTAACTAATCGCAGAAGTATTCTTTTGAAATTTAGGAGGGTCTAGGTATCTAAAAAGATATGTTATTTTGAAAGATGAAGTGGCCTAATTACACAAAGGAATGTCTTCATGTTTGTTAGGGTCTTCAATAATGTTTTGGAAACTAATGCTAATTGATCTAAAAATTACCAATATTAGAAAAATAATTTCATACATTTATTAGAATTGTATTAAATTAGGCAAATGAAAAAAACATAAGAGACAAATTGGAACTAGTACATCTCAATGTTGATTCAATTCCTTTATGGCACCAAACAAATGCAATTTGGGTATCAAATTTAAGGAAACGTTTGAGCTCAAAGCTCGCCTTTGTGAACGGAGACTGTACATTACCGGTAGGCCCGGTAACTTCCGTCTAAACCCTAACCCTAACTTTCGCCATGCGTGGTTCTCTTCATACTCCGTATTTGAATTACCCAGTACTCTCAGAGCTCTTCTGCAACCTTGAGGAAAAGAGAGGTTGCTTCATTTTTCCTTCACGCAAACCCTGCTTGTGATTTTGCAGCTCATCTTCAGCTATGGCGGACAAGGAGGAGGAGGTGGTGGCCGAGCCCGAAGTGCCCGCCGCGGCCGAGGCGGAGCCGGCTCCCGGGGAGCCCATGGACATCCTCACGGGCCTGCAGATGGTGCTGAAGAAGGCGCTGGCGCACGACGGTCTGGCCAAGGGTCTGCACGAGAGCGCCAAGGCCATCGAGAAGCACGCGGCGCAGCTCTGCGTTTTGGCGGAGGATTGCAACCAGCCCGACTACACGAAGCTGGTGCAGGCGCTTTGCCAAGAGCACAACGTGAACCTGATTTCGGTTCCGAGTGCGAAGAAGCTTGGCGAGTGGGCCGGTCTGTGCAAGATCGACTCCGAGGGCAAAGCTCGCAAGGTTGTAGGTTGCTCTTGCGTGGTGGTGAAGGACTACGGCGAGGAGACGGAGGGTTTGAACGTGGTTCGTGAGTACGTGAAGAGCCAGTAGAAGTTTTTGAGGAGGGTCAGTGTCGGTCGGTTTGGGACTTTCGAGTCTCACTACCTTTGTATTGTGTTGTTACCGGCTATCTTTTAATCCAGAAGTGCGTTGTAATCAGACCTTTCTCTCTTTCGAACATGTTTCTTCTTCTTGCGAAGCTTGCTCCGGAATGCTGTTCTCGTACATGAATTACTTAGTTTTTGGAACCAGCGCGAGTCTCGAGACAGTTGCCCTGAGGAGTTCTTTAGTTTCTGTCCTATCGTTTGTCTTTCAAGTGTGGAGGTATATCATTTGTCTTAATAGTGAAGGTGTAGTCTGACTCTCTGCATTGTCCGAGTAGGCCTCAGGCTTGTGTATTCTATGAATTTGTAACATTGTGAGCGGCTGGATATTGAGAGTTTGAGGATGACTATGAATCCAAGACGGTCATTTTGTGATTTTGCGGCTGCAAGTTTTTTTTTCAGGTACGAGTCGAAATGGTTTACGCTCTGAATTGGTATAAAAAACAGAGACCTGAAACGTTTAACAAAGTGTAACAAGGGAGAGCCTAGAGTGCCTGAAGCCAAGAATCGTTGTCGTGGCAAAGGGTCTTGTTTTAAGCTTGAATTACCCATGATGTGAGTCAAAAAACTGTTATCACTGTTCTCGAAAGGTGCAGTGTCACATTCTAATGAATGTCGTTGTCCTGAAGACTATCGTCTGTGAATACGGCCTATGCTGTAAGAGACTTCTCGGCGTTGCATTTGCAGGTGTTTTCATATTCAATACGCATATTTCCACGTTCATGTTGTATCGATAATAACGTTTAGTTTGTAGAACTCCTTGTGAGCTCCAAACGGACGGGAACATGGGGAGTACAGTGTTTCAATGAGAGGACACTGCCTTATCACCGTTGAAGTCAAACAAGAAAAATCAAATTCTTGGATGAATTGGTGCATTCTTTGTTTCAAGAGTCTCCTTTAGTGTTTGGTGCCTTTACAAAGAAGTATTGTATCCACTCCTCAAATTCACTTGGAGAAAAAATCACATTCAAAATTCATTTAAAAAAATTGTGGAGTAGATTTTAAGAAGCCATAAATTGATCAGAGTTATACAAGTTACGCCCTTTAACCCCTAAAGGAGGTTGGGTTTGAAAGTACTGATGCCATTTGCACTGTATTCTGAGGGTAGTTTGTCTACAGGGCAATTTTTCAGGGATAAGGAAGCTGCTTTTTGAACCTGGATTTTTTGCTTGTGTTCCCTATGGAGACTAGTATAGCATGGCAAAATGTTTGGGTGTACCTTGATGTCCAAAAATTTGTAAAAAATATAAGCATGGGAGGGGTTTGGATGGGGTCTTCTAAGTCGAGGTTCCTGGATACTAGTATGGTACGTCACATAAGCAATGAGTGATGTCAGACCGAAGCCGGTTGATGTAATGCTGAAGTACAGGTTATCCAGTCATCTCCGGTCGTCTCTGCATCAAGTAAAGCTTGTTGTTCTACGCTACATTACCGAACGCCAATGCCCGGCGTTCCTCCTTGGTGTGATCCAAGAATCCTAGAACGTGCACCATCTGGCTTTGTCGTCATGAACGCTCTTTCATTCACTTTTGAGCACTTATTGGTAGTGATTGCTTCATCTTCCTGCATCTTTTCTCTAGAAACTTGGTCACTTTAGAAACATTAGTATGACCCTCAAAAACGGAAATATGCGCATTATTCTTACAAGGTACTGTAAGTTACCCTCTGAAGGAAGTCGCGGTCCTCCTAATTCACTGATTTTGGCCTGAAATGAGCAGCTTTGAAAGCCATGCAAATGACAGACCAGTAAACCAAGAAATCCAAGAAGTAAGAACGCAGGTGGAACGATTTAGAGTTTCCCAAAGCACTGGCAAAATGACGCGAGTCAGTGCTCATATATACAGAATGGACCAAAAGTGCGTAACAACCCTGATGGTTGAACCTCACATAATAATCTTGAAGAACCTTGAGTTACATTGGATTTGAGGTTACCGACTGTGCTTCACTTGAATAAATATCCAGTCCTCAATCACGCACTACAACAGAAAGCAATGACTGCAACACACTAGCAACGCATTTGCAATGGTTTTGCAATGAAAGAATGTGTAACGGAACTTAGTTTGGAACTCAAAAAAGAAATAATGCATTGCAAAACCGTTGCAAAGTTGTGATGAATTCAATATAAAAGTATTGGACATTGAATCCATGCTATTCCATTTCTAAATTGTTGCAAATTCATAAAACTTAAAATGCAAAATCATGAAAAAAATGTAATTGTTGTGTAGAAGTCATTGCAAGATCATTGCAGAGTCATTGCAAAATTATTGCAAAATCATTAAAATTAAAAATTAAAAAATTCTGCCCGGGCAGCCCAACCCAACCCCACTCCAAGCAACCAAACCAAACCCCTGGCTCAAGGACCGCCCAGGCAGTCCAACCAAACCCCACTCAGGGCAGCCCAATCAAACCCCCAGCTCAAGGATCGAACCTTGCACCTCATGCATGAGGTGCAAGGTTTGAAGACCACTACACCATCAAAAACTACTAGTGAACTTAAAGGGACACAGTTTTGATTTATTTGATATATATTTTCCATTAGTTGTGAATCACCGAATTATGAGTCCATTGCAAAACCATTGCAAAGACAATGCAATACTATAATTTAAAGCATTGCAAAATTGATGAAACAAACTTGCGTGCAAGGCAAAACCATTGCAAACACGATGCAATACTTCATACAAAACCATTGCAAAGTCATTGAAACAAAATTCGTGGGCATTGCAAAACCATTGCAAAAAGTATTGCAAACGCTGCATTCTCTTGTAGTGACGAGGCTCCGCCTTATGCCCCAACTTGCTTGTGGGGTCAATGACTTTTCGGATCACTTTTACACTCAGCCGCTTGCATGTACGAGTCCTTAGGCAACCACTCTTTAGTATCCCGCAGTTTCTGTTTGAACGTCTCTGCCATCTTCAAGTCTGAAAACCGAGTGAAGAAATCGCACTTGTAATCTAGCTGGAGGCTGCTACACACAGGATTGAAATCATACGGAAAAGTTAACTATTCTAGCCTTACAACACGAGTTCGATATAGACTGCGACAATTTTCAAGTGATTCTGATATTCTTGATGAAGAGGCCCAATAAAGGCCAAGCAACTGAAGGGTAGGATTTGCTATAAATTTGACAAGCTCTCAGAGGTAATGGATCCTTTGTTGTAAGGAAACCTGCCTGTGTCATTGCTGGAACTCATGTTTGATTGTGTGATGCTCAAGATGCACCATTTGATGAAAGTACCGGACTTCCTAAACCGGTCACTGTTATTTTAAAACCTGACATCCTGACACCCCAATGCGAAGTAATTTCATTGCACGGATTCACAGGAAATACGGTTTATATCATACAAATGCTGTTGGCTCACTTCCCATAGGCACAAATTCCTCAGTGTATCTTTGAATTCTTCAAAAAAAAATATTTAAACATTCCTTATACCGATGCCCACGATATTCCAGTTGCACATTTTTGCAAATACATCTGTTCTCCTATATATTTAAGCTGAATACGCCAAACGTAGGCCAATAGTAGTTGCAACCTCCTTTAGGGGTTAACCTCATATTTTTTGGTCACCAAGTTTTTAGATTTGAATTGTGTAAAGAAGATTGAAAGATTTTTGTAGTTTTAGCACCCTCATGGTCAAACATTATAATTTTTCACTCCATAAGTGATATTGTTGTATTTTCTTTTCCTATGAGATCTCTAACACGTCTAATTTGAATTTGTATGGTTACAATTAAAAAAAAATTGATACAACTTATGAAAATGTTGGCATTTTGTTCAATTTTGAGCAAATTTAAGAAAGCCCAAAACAAGCCTTGGGCATTTAGGGGTTAAGTGTCAACAAAAACAATTGTACTTTAACCCTTAAAAGAATGGTTTAGTGATCGTGGAAATCACCGTGGGAGAGTGAAGACAAACTACTTTAGAAGACCTCCCCTTTTTACAACAAAATTTCAAGGATGAATAGTTACTCTTTTGTCCTACATAGAAGGATTCTTTGTCATTCATTGGACAAAAAATATCCGTGCAGTCATTTATGGATTAAGATGAAATTGTCCGGAATTGTTGTTTGGGATTATAGGGCAATTTATTTTCAAAAAATACATTTTTACAAGGTAAAAACAAGGATTTTGAATGAATATTTTGTTTTTTTAGCTTTTACCAAATTTGATTTACTAACTTTATTTATATATTTGGTATAAAATTTTGATTGTGATAGCTAGGTACAGTACATTGGATTGTCGGAAGTAACTCTGAAATTATGTTTTGACCTCAATAGCCTCAATGAAATTCTTATTTTACAAAATGGTAGTTATTCATTGGATAAAAGAGAGGTTTGTTATTTCATATAACATGAGTTTGTATTAGCTATATATTGTTTTTAATCCTAGACTAGACTGAGTAGGATTGAACAATGCTCAACTATAGTGGTTATTTATGATAATATGAAACCATTGTATGTTTTGATTTGGCACATAGGGGAGATTTGAGGGCATTAGAGGGCCGTTTCAGGCCCGTTCTTCAATCTGGCCAGATCTATGAAGAGCCGGTATGGGCTGTCAAAATTTGTTTTTTTCTAAAAAATGAAAAAAAAAATGAAAAAAAAAATTCTCCCAAATATCATTTTAGGCCATTTTATTTTATTTTATTTTTCTTTCAAAAATGACGTGGCATTGTCTCGACCACATCAGCCAGCAATTATTCTGCGTTCCTGTAGTCTGAAAATGCAGGATAACTCACAGTCTCTTAGAGGCCTCAAATCCCTTCTGATGCATTAATTTCCCTTCATTAGAGAAAATTTTAAGCCTCTAGTGGGTTGCTCCACAGCCTTCTAAAATTTGATTTTTGGGGGTTGAAAATTTCATTTTCCCCCTATTTCTGTGCAGCTGAAATTATTGTGGCAATGGCGTAGGAACCAAGTTTTACGAGTTAAAAAATTATTAAAAAAGATTATCTTAAGAAAAACAATTAAAAAACAAAAACAAATACAAAATCTAATTGTTTCGGCAAGCAATCAGCTTATCTGATTGCTCATTGAGGGACTTTTTCAGATTGACAGGCCAAGTTTGGAAATAGCTTGGCATGTCAATCTAGAGCAGCCCTTTGGAGGGCTAAAAATTCTTGTAATGAATTCTTTTCAAAGTCAACTCTTTTTTTTTACACCTAGCTTTACCATTGTTGATTTTACACTAGTTCAATTCATTTATTTTTGAACGAAATAAATCCATTTCTAAAGTTTTGTGAGAGAACAAAGGATGTGATGAGACATTAAAGAGGTCTTATATTTTTTATTGATGCCTAGAATTGCAACCAATTGCATTTCAAATAAATTGTTTGATGTGAAATGATTATAACCTTTCAAAGTGATGAGTTTTCATCTAATAGATTATTCACATGAATTAGTTTTTTTTTGAAAGTTTGGGTTGGCATCTCACAAGTGAGCTCTTTTTGATGTATTGTAGCAACGTTCAATATTGCCGTTTTGGAAAGTTCACCAAAGATACCGTCATGTTGAATGTGGAGTCGAGACGCTTCAGCCCTATCGAGTGGTGCTTTGTTTGCTCATAAGATCAGTTCTATGTCTTTGTGTAGCCGGAAGATATAAAACTATTATTTGACACTCTTCAATTCTTGTACATTAGGAAGTTTTAGAGAAGAAATTAATATGATTGAAAATTAGTAACAGAAACTAATATCATTGCCCCACTGAAAACATGTGGCAGTAATGCCAATTCAATTCAATAGTAGAATTTACCTTGATAAATTTGCATCACGGAGGCGAGATATTTGATCATGGAATTAGAACAATGAATTTGACTAATGGTTGACTATCCATTAGGAACACATTGGGATTACATCTTAGACAAAATCCTATTATGGAGTGGAAACAAAACCAATTCAGAAGGCAAATAATTGTTTGATAGATAGTGCTAACCTTCGGATAGATGAGGCATATGCGGTGGACAACAAATCTTGCAATTGAAGATTTCTTCACACGGCTTGATATGGATGAATTTTATAAAGAGTCTTCAAATGATAGGTGGTAACTTTGCAAACAACTTGCATGCTATGGTGCATGGTTTTGTTTATCATGGATTGAGAATGAGCATGCTCTAAGTAGTATCTATAGAGCCATGTTTTTTAGAGGTAAGAAGGGCTCACCTGTGAAGTTTGAATTTGACATCTTTGTCGAGGATATAAAGCCTTGGACTTCAGCTCAAGCACAAAGTGATGGTTCACCTATTCCCTTATTGTTGGCTTGGCGTCGAGGAAGAAGTTGCTCTGGCACCACAAAGAGCGCAATGCCTTCTGTTAAAGGTTTAGATGGTGGTAGAGTTATTTTCAATGAGAGTTTCATGCTTCCAGCCACTTTGTTTGAGAAAAAATCTGGAGAGTTTTTGAAGAAAAATGTGTCTTTTGCGTTACTTGAGGACGAGAGTGCAAAAGTAGTGAAGATATCTAGACAGCTTGCTGTTGGAGAGCTTGACCTATCTCAATTTGGAAATGCAATTGGACCACAAAGCACCAGCATTCCATTGGCCATTGGACTTTCAGGAACTCATGCTGAAGGAGATCCCACCTTGTCCTTAAGGGTTTCTTCTAGTGGGAGACTTCCTTCATCTTCTTCAATATTTTCTAGAAGACCTTCATCTAGTGGTAGGTCATCAATTACGGGAGCCCTTCTTCATAGTACAAGCCATTTTTTGCCCGAAAGTGATGATTCAAATGATGAACAAGAATCAATAGACTCATTCACCGATGATGAAGATTCTCCTCGATCCTCAGATGATGAATCAAAAAATGCTGGAACAAAAGTCGATCGACAGAAGCTACTTTCTACAAATCAAACTTCTACAAATACATCCAAATTGACACCTTTGAATCCTGTCATAGCTCATTCTAGGCCTGGGTCACCTTCTGCAAGGTCATCTTTTGGTCAGACTTCTAGCGGTTCCTCTATGAAAAAGGTAATCTTTGACATCAGTATAGGAACATTATCAATTGAATACATATTCTTTATGTCTGTCAAATGTAGAGTGATACCATCTTTTCATTTGTATATAAATAGTTGATAAAATATTTTATTCTCTCTGCTTAGATGGCTTAAGCATGTAGAAAACACTTCCTTTATATTGCACTTGTCATCAAATATTACAAAATAAAAAAAAATGGATTCTAATACAAAAATGTGATATAAAACAATTAATGATTCTAGTAGGATTGATACTGTAAGAGCATGGAAGTTTGGAACCTTTTTTAGTTTATATAGAATGGTCAACAAAGAATCATTCTTTGGCGGATTTTTATTTTTAAAGTAATGAATTCTTGATTCTAGGTTCCTTGGGAAACAAAGAAGAGCAAGATGGAGATACAAAAATTGTCTGAGGAAGAAATGCGGGAAAAACTTCTTAGTCTACCAGAACCTCCAAGAAAAACTGCTATGACAGCATTAGCAAAAAATATTGAAGCAGCTAAGAAAAATGTGGAGGAAATAAGGACATCATTTGAAAGAAACATTGATGCAATACAAAATGCTCCTATAGGGAAGAACCTTGAAGTAGTGAAAAATGCTTCTACAGGAAAGAACCTTGAAGTAGTGAGAAATAATTCTATAGGGAAGAACTTTGAAGCAGAAAAAAGTACTTCTATAGGGAAGAACCTTGAAGCAGAAAAAAGTACTTCTATAGGGAAGAACCTTGAAGTAGCTAGAAATAATCCTACGGAGAAGAAATTTGAAGCAGTGCCAATATCATCTGGAATCAAGACAACTGATATAGCAGCATCAACCTTAAAGACTGCTGAGGTCCTCCAAAAATCTGTAATGAATGTAGCAACCAAAGCCTCTGCTGAATTAGGTGTATTGCCAGCAGTCGCAGCTGCTACTGCTTATATAGCAAAGAAAGTGTCTAAGGATGATCTACCTTCTGAGAGCCGTAATTTAGAGTTGTCCCCATATAAAAGCTCCTCACTTCTTGATAGTGGAAATTCTATAATGTCAACAAGTCCCTCACCTCAACAACCAGCTGCCATTGCAAAGACCAATTTGGAAAAGCAAGGGCCAGATGTAGATGATCAAAATAGAAGCGTGCTTGGAGATGCGAGGGCTAAAATGGCCATGGTTGAGAAACGGGCCATAGAAGAATTGAGGTCCAAAGTTGCAGCTGCTGAAACAAAGGCAGTTGCATATCAAGAGAAAGGAAAGGAAATAGCTCATCATCTAAAAGAAAAGATGTTGAAACTTGAAGATGAGTTAAGAGACACTGCCGCCATTGAAGTTGCCCTATACTCTGTTACCACTGAGCATACAAGCTCCGCTCACAAGGTTCACACTCCAGCTCGACGCCTTGCACGCCTTTACGTGTATGCTTTCAAACATTGGAGCCTAGAAAGACGTGCAAGTTGTGCAAGAAACTCCATTCAAGGCCTTGTTGTGGTAGTCCGGGCTTGTGGGAATGATGTTCCAAGGTGAGAATTCAAATTATCAAATATCAATCTCTCCTACATAGTCTTTAATGATAGAACTTAAAGCCTAATTGCCAAAATTTTGTTCTCAATACACTTAATATAATAAGTTAACACTATACAAGAGTACAAGAAAACAAAATTTTCTATTTCTTTGCTTTTTAATTTATCAATGATTTAAACATTTTTTGATCATGTTTCAAGCTTTGTATGTGCACTCTAATCTTCAAAAGAACAAAGACAGTCTTTAAAGATAGAGTTAAATAAATGTTGTGCAAAGGCAATCATAAGTACAGTTGAAAATTTATATATCCAAATTATTCTATTTTCAATGACAAAGAATATAGGTTTTTGCTATGAATTGTAGGTTGACATATTGGTGGTCAAATATTGTCATCCTTAGAGAATCAATTATGCAAGCTTGCAATGTAGAGCCTACACCTGACACAGACGGCGCCATAATGAGTGGAAATAGTGACAATAACGGTAATAGCTTTGTTGAACGTGCAAAGCAATCTCAAGAGCTTCGAAAAAGAAACAACAAGCTAGGAAGTACAAGCGAAATTTTAGGTTTTAAGAGCTTCAACAATGATTGGGAGGATTGTAATACTTACGTTGTGGCTCTCCTAAAAGTAGAAACATGGATACACGGAAGAATACTCGAATGTGTGTGGTGGCAGGTAATTAGTTCAATAGCTTGAGTTGAAGTGAGCTAACCTTGTTGCTTTATGGTCTTTTTTTTCTCAATCTTTACAGCTCATTTTTAGCTTCAATTGAATCTCTTTATTGTTGATGCAACAAATCAAAATTCATTCCACTGTGAGAATATTCCTCCAAATTGCTAATGACTTGTATCTATGAAGATGTAAAGTGAGGTATTTAATTGGACTTTCTCATAGTAGTCCTACAACCCTATTTTTGAAGGCAAAATATGGAGCTTCAAATTTTTTACTTAGGAATACAATACAAGAATAAATTCTCTACCATCAATGATAATGTTTGGAAATTTTTAATTCATATTTGGAATGAAAAACCTCAAATTAGATGGTCAAGGGCTCGAGGCCTTAAAAGACCAAATGTAAGGCCAAAAATAGGGTCCATATTTTTATATCTATCTCCAATCATGGGGGAAGAAATATTCACCTTCCTCTTGCCCAATGCTCATACGACTATCAAAATTAGTGTCAGACCACCTATCCTGTAGAGGTGTTCAAATCATTAGTGAAAGATGCTTATACAAGGTATTAAGTAACTGTCTCTAAGGTATATCCAAAAACCTTCTACAATGTACAAAGTAATAGCATTTAAAGTACATTCATACCAAGATAAAAATAAACCTACCACAACTTCTATGATAATAGAATTATTTTGACTTTTGACTTTAGTAGTAGGGTTTGCTTATCCCTCTCAAGGTTAAGATAAATATTCCTTCATTTATAGCTTTTGCAAATTAAAAAAACATTAGAATAAGTTAGCAGATAAAAAAGACACCATCCATTTGCAAGGTGGTGTATTACATCACATATCAATAAAACTATCTCCCTGAATTAATGACTCCAAATGACACCCTAAGCATATAACTAATCTTAAGGTTTATGGAGGACATTGTAAAGCATATTCTATATGAAGCATGTGGTTAGTAGAATACTTTGCAAGAAATTCATTGAGTACTTAATGGACACCATTATTGAATTCCATTTCCTTGGAGAAGTAATGAGAAAATTAATAATATGTGTGGCCCAGGCAATGGCACCTCCTATGCAAATTGGAGGCAGTGACACAATTGTAAGGCTACATCCCAACGCTTTGGGCGCCAGATTCATCAATGTATTTGACGAGCTAAATAGGTTTGCCATAAAGGTGAAAGGTGGCTTAGGTGAGCTCAATAAATTTGCTGGCGATGTAAAGGAGTTTTTTACAAAAGAACGGCAAGATGGAAATATATCTCAATTGGGTGACTCCCGCCAAGGCACCATCTCCATTGAGATTTGGAAGAACGCTTTTACCGATGCGTTGAAACGCTTGTGTCCACTTCAAGGTCATGAGGCCGAGTGCGGATGCTTGCCTATATTGAGTAGACAAGTACTTTTTCTAAGCATAGCAACCTCCAGCATTTTTGGTTTAGTAATATTTGCATTGAATTGGCAAGATTTTAAAACCTAGATGTGCTGAGAGAGGGTAACCACATTTAATAATAGGATGAACATGTATCCTTGTTATGAAAAATAACATGCTTTTTTTTTTGGTAAGGCATGAAAGTGACAAGGATGTTATATCTATAGCAAGGCTCTACTTTCACATTACTAGATATAATTGTCACTTATTAGAACCTCTTCAATTAAGGATCTCAAATGAAATATACCATGATACAAGAATAGCCCCATTTTATGAAGTTTGTATGCCTCTCCTTATCAAATGAATGGCTATCACCTAATAGAAACAAACTCTTTTGGAGGAATGTTCCTAATGTTTTATAAACAATGTCAATATCCTTGTTATGTTTGTCCACATTGTCAAATGTAGCATTATTCATCTAAACCATTAGCTCTTCTTTTCAATAGTGTCACTTGTCACTGTTGCAGCAACAATACTATCAAATCACCTTGTTGAGACAATTACTGATTGCAATAGTGAGACAAATATTAAAAAGCTTTTCATTTTTAAATTTGTTATTATAGTCACGCAATGCCAAATTCAGTTTTCAAGGCAAATTTGTGACCATTCCATTGGATAAAAAAGTGTTATAACTCATAATGCAGACCCTCTTCCTACACCCTTAGATTTTCAAAAAGTGCAAATATGGACGTTTGTAATGAACTATTAGACTTGGCATTATGCCCATAATGCTCTCAAGCCTCCTGGCTCTTGAGCATTATCTAGTCCATAGCATCTATGAATACCTTGATTTCTTCCTTGTTTGTTTAAATAGAAATACCTTTTTTGGGATTTGTAAAAGGTTTATAATTCAATGACTCTAGTTTTGGATTCTACACAAAATAGCAAAATTAGGTTGCTCCACACTAATTTCTCCATAGACCACACTATAGAAAGATTCACTTCTTTTGTACAACAATACATTCAATTTAGAGCCATGTGTATGGCATAGATTTGTACACCATGTTAGGGCCTGGTTTAGAGAGTGGCATGCGCTTCCATGTGGAATAAGCATTGATCCATGAAGTAGTTTATCGCAGGTAAGGCAACCTAATTGACAAAGCAACCTAATTTCACTATTTTGTGTAGATTACTTGTCTTAGCTTGACAGTTGAAATCTCCATAACTCCACTTGATGAAGAAAAGAGTTTATCATGAGTATTCCATTATGCAAGGATGGGCCAATTTGTGAACAATCTGTATATAAATTTGTTTCAAGTGCAACCTAGAAGTGCAACTCATGTGAACTTGTTCTAATTAGGAAATCAAAGGATCCAAAATCTCTCTTAATAATGTATTTAACATCAATTTTGTTAAATTGGCGGTATTCTATCATTTCTATATGTCAAAAATTGTGACATATATCTGCACAAAGGTCTAATTTTAAACCACTAACTAAGACATGTATAGATTTTGGGTTCATGCCGCACATCCTAAATTGCACCAAAATCTTAGAAAATTGCCAATTTAACAAATTGACTATTCTTATTAATGTACCAATAGATTGTGTTGTAGGTGATTGCAGAGTGCGTGGATAGACTGGACGTTGCCATGTTTAATGGGATTTTGCGAAATCCAGAAGAAGATTCCCCTACAGATCCTCTAGCAGACCCTATCACCGATCTCTCAGTCCTTCCCATTCCTGCAGGGGCCTTGACATTTGGAGCAGGCTCTCAACTAAAGAATGCGGTAATAACTTATACGTTACCAAATACAATCTCAATAGTTGGATTGGATTGTGTTTAACCCCTAAATGCCAAAGGCACCCAAATCTGGTGTTTGCAAAACTTTGAAGTTAAATCAAACCTAACCAAGTTGCTATTTTTAGTAGTTTATATTTTTAGAAAGTTCTTCTTGAAGTCTAATTTTAGAATCAAAAATCTAATCTTGAAAATAAATGATAGTGATTTTTCTATTCAAGTTTTTGTACAAGGGTACCCATTGCAATCTTGACTTCCTGTAGTGTTGAGAGCTCTTGGAAATGAGCCTCAAGTATACTAGATCTTGGGGAAAAAATCACATTCAAAATATATTTAAAAAAATTGTAGACTAGATTTTAAGAAGCCATAAATTGATTGGGGTTATACAAGTTAGGCTCTTTAACCTCATATTTTTTTGGTCACCAACTTTTTAGATTTGACTTGTGTAAAGAAGATTGAAAGATTTTTGCAGTTTTAGCACCTTCATGGTCAAACATTATAATCTTTCACTTCATAAGTGATATTGTTGTGTTTTCTTTTCCTATGAGATCTCCAACATGTCTAGTTTGAATTTGTATGGTTACAATTCAAAAAAAATTGATACAACTCATCAAAATGTTTGCATTTTGTTCAATTTAGAGCAAATTCCAAGAAGCCCAAAACATGCCTTGGACATTTAGGGGTTAAAAATATTTAATTGAGAATCTAGAAGGATCTAGAGTGAAGGACAACACAATACAAAACAATAAAAATAGCATTTGCTTCCTTATCAGTAGAGTGCTTGTCATTTGTATGGAAATGGGGGTCACAAGCTCGCATTCTTGGGCTTACATACTAGCACTGTTGGTAAAACCTATTGATGCAAGTCCCTTGTAATAGAAAATGATATGCCTTTTTCACTCTAATGAAATTGGAAGCCACTTCAATTGGACTAAAATGAGCTCCATTTAGGTTGTGTCTTCCTATATTTAATAGATAAGCGTTCAATAGACATATATATGTGGTACCTATAATATAGATGCTTGTGCAACAAGCCATAGAACCATCTTGATTACCTTCAAGGTGGTTGAAGTTGCTTGTAACATCCAATTCTAAAATAATCTACAACATTTCTAAATAGAAGAAGCAAGTTGACTTAGACAGTTTAGCAACCTTTGATTTTGTTTGAAAAAAGAATTATTTTATCATCTATAGAATATATAGTGCTCAAGGACCTTTGATAACCTTTAAGGTAGATTCACCTAATTATATTCAAATAATACCCATAAACAAACGCCAAGACAATATTTGATGATGAGTATATTTGGAATTTAAAAATGTATATAGCTCTAACATCAAAACTCATAATCATTAATTTCTAGGTCATCTAACAAAAAAATTTAACCCTTTTGGCTTTTGCAAATATTATTAAAACAATATAAGTTTAGTTGTATTAGAATCCCCTTGAGCATTCCATTTAGAATCTCTTCATAATCTCTTCACATAAAGAATTAACCATTTGAATACCATAATATAAACTCTACTCAATGCTTAAAAGTGTTCAAATTGGATATAGTCACCTATTTGTATATGAATACTCAATGGTTGAATATTTGGAAAATAGAAATGATTGAACTTAATTTCTATGCAGGTAGTGACATGGTCAACATGGTTATCTGCATTACTTAGTGTGAAGGACCCTGAACCCACCAACAATAAAGAAGTTTCAGATAGCATAGAAGAAGTTCAAAGACAGAACAAGTTTAGTCTTCTCAAAGCCACAAGCGAGCTCTTCATGCTTCCCAAAGATATGATTGATATGGCCATGCGAAGAGATGTTAGTAACTTTCTTTTTCAATTTATTTCTAAATCATTTCATTAGCTGCAATGATTTTCTTGCAATTTGGGGCAACTTTTGTGAGTTCAATTATTGATCACATTTCATGAATTTTTTATAAAAATTGGGAATTATAATTTTTCAATAAGTCAATTTGCAAACAAAACAAGTTTGTGGCTTGAGATTTATTTGTAATACAACCATTGCAACATTTGTAATAAAAGCTTTGTGTTAAATTTGCAATACTGCAAAGATAGTTTTTGTGTCTAAAAGGTAGACATTCATTCCAGGCAGCTAAAAAAGAAGCCGAGAAAGCCAGTCCTTATTTTGTTCTTCTCAGAGCAGCTGGCGACCTCTTAATGCTACCCAAAGATATGCTCATGGATAAGTCAGTGCGGAAAGAGGTATACAACCTCCATTGCCTTTTTCTACATGCTCTACAAGATCCTCATATGCATCAAAAACTTAGGTTCTCCATGCTTCTTCTCTCATGATTTTCAAAGCTTTTTCATCAAAAACATGATTATAAAGAGTTTTCAAAAGCTTCTTGGATGGTGCACTTGAAGTAATGTTTGTTAGGTATGACTTCATTCACATTAGTGATAAACCTAAGTTGGAAAAAATGACATTAAATGCCATTGACAATAGTGTAAGTCAAAGCATTGAGTAGCCACGTGGGACTTCTTCAATTCTTTATATAGGAAAACTCACTTCATCTCTTGGCCTCACTAATGTAAAATCATTGAGACTTGGAATTTTGACCGTGCGCACAAATTCTTTTCATTCTTAAATTGGTGGAGCTACATTAGCAAGAGGCTTAACTTATATTCTAAAATCAATATGAATGTTGTAAGAATGATCCCAATTAAATTGAAATGGATGTCTCAATGCATAATTGAATAGGTTTGCCCACAATTGAAACTACCTCTAATCCGTCGAATATTATGCAATTTTGTTAATGATGAATTTGCTCCGGACCCTATATCTCCTTCACTTGTGGCTGCTATTAATACCGAGGTATATTCCAACTACCAAGACTTCTTTTTGCTATTATCTCACTTTTGTGATAAGTTTACAAAAATCACTCCATAATTCCAAGAGTCCAAGTTTTAAGGCAACTTTGCCATTCTGCCATAAAATAGTTGGAAGAAAGGTACAATGAATCCCTTTGCTTGATATAAATACTTTGATCAATAAAAATGTATCTAGAAATTTGAAATGCAATGAAACAGCTTGACATTGTGCCCCCATAACCTTTGAGATTAGACCTTTTCAATTGTATCTATTGTTGTATGCTAACAGCCAAATTAGATATTATTTTTGCAAAAAATGCAATTTGGCTAATATCAATTTTTGTGAATATTTTGTAAGATTCTCTTAGTATAAGTTTTTCTTAGACACCCTAAAAATAGACTAAGATTTCTCAGTGTTGATTGAAGGTGAATTCAAAATTGACCCTCAGTTCTCATGTTTTGAAGCTCTAACAAGGCAAGAATCATCAAGGGTTGTTTTCACAAACACTTGTGTACTTACCTCAGGCCTTTTCAACTGAACACAAACACATCATGTTGCAGGTATCTCTGGAGAGGCAAATGCTGGGAGGCGAGGGTGATATCGAGGATATCAGCGTAGCTCCGGTGCCAATTTGCATATACAATCCGCCCTCCTCAGCATTTGTCAGGCTATGGATTGGCGAACCCTTGGGAACAGACGAGTGGGGTAAAACATCCTCGTCGCTTCTCCGCAAGGGCTATGGAAGCGACGACGAACTCAACCATTTTCAAACCCCTCTTGCGTGGCTCAAGGAGAGTCCCAACACAAGGAACTCAAGTTTTCCTAACGCCATGGACATTGCGGAGACGCAGTCCGTAGACGAGTCTCGAGTGTACACTGCTCGCTATCAGCTGCTGAAGGAGGTCTGGGGTCCCTAAAATCACAAGTGTAATACCGGTATATAGTCTTTCCAGAAGGAGATCACTAATTATTATTACCGTCGAAAACTGAAGGCCTTCCATATTCACAAATGATTGATTGAAGCAAGAAACTATAAATTGTAGCAAGCGGCAGAGGCAGTACTTGGGAGCTGAAGCCAGTGGTGCTTGGAATCCCTTTGTAACTGTCAGACCCTCCGTAATGATACGGAAGTTTTTCCACCAAAGCAATCTTAAGAGAGAATGTATAAGTCTCTTGACTGTCCTCTCGCTCCTTATGCTTCTTTTACCTGAAATTGTCCACATAATAAAGAGGAGATAAATACATAGAGGCAGTCACAATTGATTCCAATTGAACTGTGTCCAAATTTCAGGAGTCAATCATCAAGATGAATTTATCACATTATACGGTTGCTAGGGTAGTCTGCGTCCCACTAAATCTATGGAACTAAAATGTGAAGTGCAGTGGGATCGCTTTTTCTTCAAGTAGGTAAAATGTGAGGCCCTCTATGTATTAGTGTCTAAAGCTTTTCGCGTCTTAGTGTTTTTTGATTCTAGTGGTATTATCTAATCACGCTACATGTAACTAGTTACAAATTCATCAACTCAAATCCTATAGTCAGGCGTGACTAGTGAAATGGAATCAATCTTGGTTGAATGGAGCTCCCACGTTATAGCCACCAGCTGGTTAAATTCCTGCAACCCGACTTCGTTTTATCAGCTCTCACAAAATTAAATTGCAAAACAATTGTAATGTCCTCTACAATTAATAGCCAAGAAGTAGGCTGACGATGAGGGATTATTATAACGTGCACCGGTATCGAGAGTCTCATCAAAATTGTACCAGTTGCTTTCGTCAGGCGTGCATTAGAAGCCGCCCTTCGATTTTATGTGCTTTCCTGAAAATATTGTTGTCGCTGCCGCCAAGTTCATTCGTGCTGAAGGATGGATACCATCCCAGCTTGCAAACGCTGTGGAGAAAAGGTAGAGTCTTCTCAAGTTAATTGTGATACCGTTGTAGGTTCTGACTTGCCCGCAGGTTGTCTGGTTGTTATAATTGTAAGTACCGCCAAACCCGCAGCATGCTCTCAGAGGGTTTACGATGCCTGAATATGATTTCGCAGAGTGCGTTACAATTCCATACTCAAATTTAGATTGAAGCAAAAGGACCACGATGATTAAGGGATGACCGCGAGAGCTAAAGGGACCTCAGTTGAAAGCAAGTTCTTGATAACACCTGACGAATAACTCTTAGAGATCCCAAAGTAAAATGAATACTGTAGTCAGACGACATCCTCAATACCTCTCTGTGCACCCAATTAATGTCTGCGAAGTATAATTTCGCATCTATCATTGTGTCACGCAGGTCATTCACACTGTCTTCAAGCAGTGTGTTATGATACTTGCTTATTCAGTTAGTATTCTTCATGCAACCGTCACCGTCATAGTTGCTCGCTGAATCCTGGTAGAATGTTGTTAGCAGAGACGGCGCGCAACCAAGAGGCGGGAGGTTCACAATTAAAATGTACTTTTGCACCAAACTCGTAAATGCTCTGCAAGGTATACAAATCAGGTGATTATAAACGAGCTTGTGGTACGGTTCTGATAGATTCGTATTAGAAAACATTCGTACTAACAACGGCAAGCAAAGAAGCAAACACTCAAACCTGCATAGCCTCGATGATTGAGCCCACAACAGAAGGCAGAATTTCAAGTGTTCGGTCGTGCGCTTCCGAGGGAGTCAAAGTTCGGTCGCTCAAACAGGAGATGTAGTCTTGAAATCCGGCATTTACCATGTACAGGGACGAATTGAGGGACTCTTCTGTTGGCAACTTTTGGCTAACTGCAATGATAGGTTCAAAATTAGAATCAATTTGGCCAAAAGCACCAGGTAAAGCTAGAGTTGATTAATTTTGCCATTCTATCCCTCTTGGAGGGATCTGCCGAGTCTAATTGGGAGCAGGAGGATGACGTACAATTTTGTTTAGCGGCAAATTGCAATCGAACTTTGTACCGTAGTAGCCAGGAAACCTGGATGTTCAAAGAGAAGGGGCTGTTGAAACCAAAATTGTGTGTCCACATGGAGTTATTTCGTGCTGTCGCCCCGGCCATAGCAAAGTTGACTCCGTATGTGAAACTGCCTGCGATGCTTTCAAGAATGGGAGAGTTCGGCCTCCCTCCCACACCAAAGGCTGCAGCAGACATAAAATACCGACTTAGACATTCTCAATTGATTTTAGCACTGCACGCACTCTTCATCAATTACAACACGCACTCTTAACTTCATCACTCCGTCTGAATACTCTTGTTCTCCAGTTTCTAATTGAGCAACAAATTTAAACCATTTTTTAACGTTTTTCCATCCTTACTTGTGTGTTTGCTGCCTAATAACGAAGTCTTTAAATAGGATCTTTAAACCTCTCGTCCTTGAGCAGAATAAAAAAGACAGCATATGTTAGACAATCCTAAACGCAATTGAAATTAAAATTGTGAGTACGGGAATATTATGCTTTCCAGTGTACAGTATATCTGAACATCATCAGAATCCAAATCTTAATTTAAGTGACTCAAATTTTCCATCAGTAGATCCAAAACAAAAAGAACTATTGATCATGTCACCTATGAAGTCAGTCAAAAGCCACCCGTCGCAGTAACGACCAGCGGGATAACGCGGCGCCGAAACTCCATTTGGCCAATTCGCAGCATCCATGAACTGCTTTGGAAACGCAGCGACTGCATTCCCGTTATCTAAAAGGGAGTCGCCGAACGTATAGACAACAAGAAATGAGCAAAAGCGGGAGGCCTGCCACCAACAATAATCCGTGAAAAGAGCTCATCAACATGATGCACAAAACTTCTTGTATCACCATTGCTAGCGGTCTCCCTCTCATCGCCACCATAGCTAGCCTAATGCGAAGTCACACTCCTCCACACCCGAATAATTTCTTGCGCAGATCTTTAAGCTCACTATCGCAACTTAAAACTCCGAGACCTTTGACATTCAACAAATTAACAGACGAGGTTGCAGTGAAGATCATCACTCCAGCTCTCTGAATTGCCAAAGTACTCCGTTCAAACAGGCATGCCCGGAGTTATCGGCATGGCCAGTAAAGTGAATTCAAACTTGCGTTCACACTGGTAGTATTGTACGATAAATCAAAATCAACATTTTTTATGTAAATTGTGTTTTTATGTTGTGTACTATAATTTGCAACTCTTTCAATAGTGTCCAAAGAAAAATTTGAGTCAAACCAATCTATATCCGTAGATTTTCAATTAGAAATATTTTTTTCTTTCATGTTTGCTTGTTATTTTATTTTAACTTCTAAAGGACCATTGTCCATTCAGCGGACATTTGGGATTTTGGACAGGTAACTACAATCTAAATTTTTTCCTTGATTTTTTGAAACATTTTTCGAAGATATAAAAATTGATTTGCTTCATGGGAATATAATTTTTTTTTAAATTAGTGCCCCAAAACAATAGTTATGTCCAAATAAGCTCAAAACAAGGGAGAGGGGGCAAAAAAAAATATTTCAAAAATTGGATTTTTTTTTAATTTTCTTTTTTTCTCATAGATTATATCTTTTTCAACATGGAAATCTTTGATTCATTCCATTTGGATTTGTTCTGAGAAAGTTATGGACAATCTTGTATTTCGGGCAATTAGAGCATCTTCTTGAAAAAATAACTTGTAGAGTTGTAGGATTCATTTCTGAATGAAATTTTTACAATTTTTCAAAAAAAGAAGTTCCACATGGTTGAGTTTACTTTCTATTGGAATTAGTGCATTTTACTTCTATCTTAGAGATATTAATAGTTTAGATTTTCCTTCTATCTCGTACCTACTTCTACTTAACACTCTTTTTTTAAAAGGAAAATTAAGTTTTTTGGATTTTTTTCCTTAGATTCTCAATTCAATTCTCCACCATAAAGATTTAAAGTTAAGAAGGTTCAAAGTCAAATATTTTAGTCCCACAATGTGCTGAAAATCTTCTTTTTGTCCACTTTAAATGCAGATATCTTGCAATCTGTGCAATCAAATAGTCTAGAATTTTTTCTATACATTCTTATACTAGTTAAATATAAGATCCTACAATTAGATGCGTGAAAAAAAACAGTTTTCAATTTTTTCTTACTCTTTGCTATAGAAATGGCAATTTTGAGAGTTTTTTGGCAGAAAAATGGCCTTGGACCTTCAAGGATTAAATAGATAATTTTCTAAAATATACATTGACAATAAAACTAAAGTTTTTTTTTTAATTGAAATTGGTAGATTGTCTTCTAAAACAAAAAGTGCATATTCTTAAAAGTATAATTTGACAATATACAAAACTGCCTCTGTCAATACTTGCCCTCCCAAATTGGTACCTTGTCCATCTCATCCAAATATCTCGCTCCACCTGGGTCTCATCCAAATATCTCGCTCCACCTGGGTATTAGCCATTAATTATTATCTCATGGCAACTAAAATCTGCCAAGGTGGTGCAAATAACCTTCAATTTTTGGAAGGCACCAACTGAATTTTGGCCAACGGGTTTTTTTCGTTTTTCCCAGCCATTGATGCATGCATCCAAACAAGCATGTGAACCCACTAACTTAGAATAGCTGTGATAATTGATAAGAAAGTTATGGATTCATAGAGAGTCAAAAGTCTTGTTTGACTATTGCTACGTTTCAAAGAAACAAGATTATCTCACTTGATAGTGGTCATTTTCACATATTTCAAAATGGTATTGAAAACTACACAAAAAATAAAGTTAATTCAGAAGCGATGCAATCTGTCGGAGCGGAGAGCATTTAGTGATCAGACACAATGAGTCTGATCGCATTTCTGGTATTAATCAATTCTGACGGGGGAAAACAAGATGTGATGAGATTCGTCACCAAATATAAGTTAAGTCTCTCATAGCCATAGTCGCTCCTGAAAATAATGAAGTGAAGGGATTGGCGATCGAGGACTCTGAACCTAGAAAAACGCTCACCAGTGGACCATCGGCCAACACTCCACTGTGAGAACACTAGATGCCTTGATTAGGCCTTACAACCGACATCTGGAACCCTCTAAATAAAAGTGAGGGGATGAGCCAACTGTTTCCCAGTCGACAAACGTCTTGAACTTAACCCTCCTAAATCCAACTAACCAGGTTACCAGGAATGATCACCGAGTTTGCCCAGAGATTGGGAAACATTCACCCCCCAAAACTATGCACGGTCTAGTTGAAAGCACCATGCCGTAATCTGTCTGGACCCACCTACCTCACCAGAAAGATCCCAGGACGGAGGCTCTTAAATTAATCTGCACTTTTTGATGAAAGACGATCTGCATTGGGTGATATACGATCATCCATAACCTCTTCCAGGTCCTCTGATCCTCCCATCCGGCCTGCTTGCTCCTTCCAAAACGTGATCTGCTTCTTCAGTCGCATTATTTCTTTCGTTGTTGTGTTTTTACTTGCTTCGTTGATAATAGACCTCACCCTAGTTGCATAGCTGCCAATACACCCAAACGGAGGTCAAGCACCGCAACCAGCACAGAACATGAATCGTCCTCTATCAAAGAGAACTATCACAGTGAACGCTTAACCCCGTAAGTGCCCAAGTCCACAAGTGATCACTTTCAGATCTATTGAAGAAGAAATAAATAATTTGGGAAGCCTCTAGGTAACAAACTGAACCAATAGAAAAAGAGTTCATACCGCACATTATTTAAGAGAAATAAGATTTGAAAATTGCTGTAATTGACTACAAGTTTCCAAAGAAACCGTTCTAATTTTAGAACGAAATCTATTCTAAGAGAGACAAAATACAAAGATTGAAGACTTGAAAGGAGAAGCAAAAATAAAGAATCCTTACCAGAGTGAATTGTGAGTCTCATCCAGATTGGACTCTGCTGGTGAGATGTTTACAAACATGAGAGTTTTTGCATTTCCACCGAGAGAATCACTCATAAGCATCGTAAGCTTGTGGTTACGGTAAGGAATATGCTGCTCTTCGGTTGCAAGAGCGCTGATGACGTCACCTAAGGCTGATAAAGACTTGTTAATGCTTTGTGCCTCCTTCAATTGTTCACCGCTAGATCCAGACTTTTTCACCCTTTCGGAGCCCGCAAGATCCACAAAGCTTAACTGCTCAGAAAATGACAAAAATCAAGGTACGACAAATGAATAGTGGCAATGGTCATTTACAAGATGGAGAGGTGTATAGAACACCATCCTGAAAGTCGCATGAAATTTCAGTTGCCTAAATGCACCATAACTTCTACTACATTACCCAAGATTGCTCGATCTCCAACAGATGGAAATCCACATAAACAACCGTAAGTTTAGTTAGATTCAGTTCAGGAGGAGCACACACCTTGCCCTTCACAAGAACTTGAGACTGTCGGTTGGTGCTCTCAATGATTACCGATAGAATGAGGTGCGACCGGGAACTCTCTGCATTCATTTGAGTGCCTGATGTATGTCTCCTCTCCAGACCCTTGTGTACAATGGCTTCCAGCTCCTCGTGTGAGGATATCGGCAACAATGTGGAATTTTCCACTACCACCATTCCCTGCCAAAACTCAGAAAAGTGTTAGCTATACAGAACCTCACGCGAGGTTCACGCTATCTGAGATGCTCTCTGTCTCGCATGCTCAATGTAACAATGCAATTTCGATACATAATGTCAGAAAACAGACGAACGCCTTATTGCCCGTAGCACATTTCGAAACTCACATGAACACAGAAGATCTTGAAAGGATGGAGAATACTAAGACACTAACTGATCCATACTTAAAAGCAATGAGCATGCATTACCTTCGAGTCTTTCTTTATCTCAAGCTTTCGTTGTTTTCCAGCATTCTTTGGAAGAAGCAGATCAATAAGTGAATCTTGGTATATTTCTAGCATGTACACCTGTCCCAAACAACAACTTGACACATCAGATTCAAGGCAATCTGCTTTCAAGCAACTTATCAGGTCTACTAAAACACAAAATAATGGTATATGCACAGTCACACACAAAAATACGTAGCTCATAGATATATGGCTTTACAAGCAAGACGAAGTACCTTCAGAGCAAACGAAAACTTATTGGCGTCCCGCTTAAGGTAGCTGAAAAGCTCTTTGGTAGCCCGTGGCGTAAGGCCTGGGTTATTTTCTGATCCATAAATTGTAAAAGTTTTTCCTGAACCAGTTTGTCCGTATGCAAATATACAGACATTATAACCATCGATCGCTGATTGGACCAAATACTGTACACAATAAGTTCGTATTAGATGCAAGACATTGACAGGAACATCCAAAGAATGTTATTAAACAACAAGGAAAGTTAGACCTGAATTTTGGAACACAGGGTGTAATCAAGGCTGCTTAATGGTTTTGGGTGCCCCAGAGTTTAGCAAGGTATCATCCCATTGGTTGAATCTCTACTTCAAAGATGTGAGACACATACCTTCGTATCCTCAAAGATTTCTTCCTGGGTAGCATGATGATCGAAAACGTGATCAAACTGATGTTGCTTGGGTTTGTCATCTTTCCACGGATGTTCAATGGTGAATTCATCGGGTGCTATCAATACATTTTGTTGCCGCTCTCTAACTTCCTTGCCACTCAAGGGTCTCCACCGGGCATACACCCTAATCTTACCCTTCATGTCTGCATTCTCCCACATGTCCAATAAGTTTGCTATTAACACCAAACTCCAGGATAAGAGCTTGCAGACAAAATTAGCTCCAGATTCTCAAATTTATGATATACAAGTGTTGAAGCTCTAGGTCACAAAGTGCGTGCGTGAAAAAAACAGAAAGAACATGTAAAGATAGAATACCTTCCATCATGTTGAAGTATCGTTTCCGGAGAACTTGTTCCTCTCTGTATAGAGATTCTAGTTCAGTTATTTGGTCGGCTTGTCGCTTCAAAATAGCTGCTGTCTGCTCATTCTTCCTGTCTATGTCCTGCGACAGAAGGGAATCAAATGTCATTTGAAGGAGAAGCCAACACGAAATGATCATACATACACAACCGCAACCAAACATGACGTCATCAATAGGTACCCAACATGAAACCCATTCAAGTCCATATCCGCAACCACTTCACTTTCGTCAACACCGATAATGTCTTCCTACCTCCTTCATTTCCCGAAGCTCATTAAGCTCCATGAGGTTGCCTTGCAGTGACTCAAATTCATTGTCACGTGTTGCCAGCGTGGTCTCTGCAAGACTCAAATCTTGTGTCCGCTCTGCTAATTTTTTCTCCAGAACTACAAGCCGCCCCCTCAGATCATCTCTTTCAATCTCAAACTTCTCCTCCATAAGACGTGTCTGAAATCCGAAAACAAGAAACCGTGAGCGTGTCCACAAAGTCCTAAGTGGACAAATGCTTTTACTCAGCAGTTTCATTAAAAAATATTGAAAACTAGTTAAGGGTTCCAAAAGACTCAGAATACATATTGACACCACAAAGATTCTGGAAGACTCACAAACCTTACAGAATTATAGCATTATAGCTTTTTATCACATCAGAGAGAAGAACCACAAATAACCATTATACCTCCTCAGTCTTATTTCTCTCGAGACGAGATACTTTTTGCTCAAGTAGCTGTTTCTCTCTTGCAAGATTCTTGATCCTTTCTTCCTTGTTGCGTAACTCCTCCGTTTTCACTCTCACGTCATTGCGCAATTCCTTAACCTGGAGTTTATAAGAAAATAACACGCCAACGAAGCTCATAAGGTTCAAGAGATGAAAACAGAAAGGACACCAAGGAATTTTTATTGAAATTGAAACGGGCCAAAATCAAAACCCCGTCTACAGAGGAAGAAAACACCCATTTTTAACAAGGTGTAAAAATTTGTAGGAAAGCATCAAAAATGTGCACAGATAAGCATATGAAAGAAATTAACAAAATGTCAAACCCACATTGCATTGTTCTGAGTGTTCACCAACATTATAAACTTGCCTCATTTTCAAAGAAACATACCTGGTTCTCTAGATTTCGGACTTGTTCACTGTACTTTTCTCTCTGACCAGGAGGTGGTAAATCGCGCTCCCTTCGAACTCCACGAGGAGTTCCTACTCTTCTGGGTGTATCCACATCTGTACCAATATCAGATATAGTATCTTCACTAGCCTGGCTGCTTGAACCTGATGCCAAAATTGCCTTTTCAGCTAGCGCTGCCTGTCACCCAAGGTCCGTCATAATACTCTTATCAGAAAACATCCCTACAAAAAAAATGTACTGAAACTCTTGTACATAGAAAGTATCCTTTAAGTTAAAATTAAAAATAGTAAAGTAACCCAAATGAGTAGAACCTGTAGAACTGCTTCTACGTCCCCAAGCTGCTTGGACAGTCTCTCTCTCTCTTCAGAGAGCTCTGCTCTTGTTTGCTCCTCCGAACGCAATGAGTCACGCAGTCCTGCCAGTTCCTCCATCACCTGTGTCTCTCTCTTCTCTTTTAAACGAAGCTCTTCAGCAAGCTGCAAGTAGGAACAGCAAGAATATTAAAACCACATATCAATAGATCTTCTTAACCATAAGCAGTTAGTGGTAAACCTAATTATACGTCACGAAATAATAACCCGAACCATCAAGACTAATTACCAAAAAAACCAAGATTATTTCGATAAACAGGAATCCTTGGTATGGGATGTATTGCCTGATCAATCTTTCTCTGAGATTCTTCTAGTAACTTGGACATTTCCTGCACATGTTTCTCATACACTTCAATGCCTGGAGGTTTGGGAGTTGGGGCGGCAGCCGGCTCCGGTGCTTGCGTCTGCCCATTGGGCACATTTCGTGTTCTTGAATACCTCCGCAACATCACATCATTTATATGTGTTTGCAACGCAACACATATGTCCTCACCCTGTTCGAAGGCAATTTCCAAACGTCAATAAACACAAACAGCACACCGAACAGGCAGGTTTACTCCAAAAAGTTTCAGATATTCAGAATCTGGTTCAGCGAAGTACAAAATCGCATGCTGAAATTGGGTACGCAGACTTTCTGTAGAAGCTACGAGATAACCACGAGAATTCGCACTTCCAGTGATTACCTGCTTTGTCTCAAACTGGAAAATGTGAAGGACTCCCGCCACTCTCATTTTGAAAAAGACAGCAGTATTACTGCTGCCAAATTGCATTATATCACGGAGCTCAGCAGAGTGCAAATACTCCTTCGGTACTGGCCTGAAAAAGTGCACCTGTAAAAACAAACTTAAAATGTTTTAAATATGATAAGTTCAGGAGATGACAGTTCTCAGAAAACTGGATTTCTAATGTAACAAATTAAAAAGCATGTGAAGATCCATACGTACTCTTCTAAAGATAATAGTTGTTGCATTTAAAATTTAGAATAGAGCATTGATCACCATCATCATCATCATCATCATCATCATAATAACAATTAATAGATTAAAAAAATAAACTCAACTATGACCACAAGACGTGGGGAGCTCATTAGATGATCAAAATAGGAGCCTGAGAGTGCTAGGCAACCAAGATAACGGACAACAAAACTTACCCCTCGCTTATTAATTCCGAGGATAATCCTCCCTGGCAACAGTCCGATAGGGTCTTCAATCCTCCGCACTCCAAAAAACACTGAATTACCGTATGGCAGTGACCGCAGGATGCGAAGAAGTTGCTGTTTGGCATCATCCTTGGAAAAATGTGCCTGTTTTCTCAAAATCACAATGAACAATGTACCATTTGTTAGACACCATTTCAATCATTTCCGGATCTTTGTAAAACCCCTTCAAAATGGCGATATGATGGATTCCGACCTATCGCTATGCCAGATACGCATAGATACAGAGGCTAAAAAGTGGAGTGCTCACCAATGCCCGATAGCGGCTCAGTATGTCCTGATCCCAATCTCGTTTATTGCGTTGTACTGCTACCGGCTTTGGCAGACAGCGATCTAGCAGTGCATTCCACTCCCTGCGAAAGTAAAATTCGTAGAACCTCAGTACAATGTATTAACGCCTCACTAGAACATAAGAAGTTTTAACTGAATAAAGAAAAGATAAAAATTCACAGTACAATTGGAAGATTACTAAAAAACGCAAAACAATTTGATCTTTCGTCATCAAAAATTGGCACATGGCACAGGAGCTAGATAGACAACACATCCCCTCCTACTCAATACTCAAGAAAACGTGCTCAATCCAACAAATTTCGGCACTTACGTGCTTGTTTCAGGATTGGGTAGGGATCCAAGGTCTGCGATAATCTGCAATGCGGCCAATTGTGCTGCATCTTCCCTACCAACGGGATAATTTCCTAGAAGATAATCATGTTGGGACTGCAGGAAACCACTCGATTCATAAGGAACGCCATCTTGCAACACCAAATGAGATATTGCTACATGAAACTGAAGGCATCAGGGCATACCTGAATGTAGGACAATTGAACGAACATGGGCTCAGTGATGGCCTCGTCAGATTCTCGAAACAATCGTTTCTTGAACAGCAGCTTACTTTGGAAAAGTTCACCCTTGCTACGATCTCGAGATAACTTGAATTCTGCCACGATGTCTCCTATATACTTGTTATCGTCCAACCCTACATGTTCCTCTGAAAGAAATTGAACAGATAACAAAAAAATCAGAATTTTTCCATGAACAGCTGCTTTGCATCGCTCATACTGAAATTAAACGGAATCCATGTCAACTTCCAGCAAGAGATCCTCTAGAACGCCCACAGTTCAGTTTCATCTGGACTAGTGAATACTGGAGTCCAAGTCCCGGAATACATCTGCCGCTACTAACAACAAACAGGAGATTCCAGACACATACCAGTAGTAGCATCAAGAGATCTTGACCCATTCAAATTTTTCCGGCACTCAAATAGACTGAAAGTATTGAAAGAGGACAATTTGATAATGCTTGCCAATTCCTGAGAAAAGCATAATCCGCTCAAAGTCAAGCATATATGAAAACGAAGAGTCACAGCATGCCATATCCACACTTGTGACAATCACACATTGAACACATCAAACGAGCTTTTAATGATTTAGCTGGTGGACAACCAGTAATTTATCATCACAACCATTAGTAAACCATGATTTTTGCAAAGAAGAATAGCAACATGCCTTACAAACTAGAAGTTCCGTATAATTCTAAGGACAGCCCTTTAATGTATAAATACAAAGGAGGGGGGTTGAATGAGTAAGGCTACCTCAACTGCATCCGAAACAGTGGTTGTCATATCATAGGTAATGTCTTCAAATGTCTCATCCAAGAAGAAGGCTATAGTCGTCAGTTTTCGTCCTTCTAATAATGCCTCTATCTCTTCCTGCGCTGGATCCACCCGACGAGGCCCTCCTTTGACAGACCGCTTCAATGCATTCCATGTGTTCAGAGCAAGCATTTGCAAAGAGGCTTCTACTGAAGGTGAATTGGCCACGTCATGCACATATTCTGACAAATATGTCCCAAATTCTTTGCCGGGGGGCATTGCAGAAGAGCACATATACAGAAGCTCCCATGTCTTCAAGAGGCTTGTCCTATCACAATGTAAAAGGCCCTCATTACAGGAATCCAATGCACATGAATTACGATGACATCCAGACCACTGAAGACCGTCCAACTTTCCGTTCAAATACCTACAACCTAATCCATTACTGAACCAGAAATTCTGCATTTTTCAAAACCCACTCGATCATCGCACACACCTATCTGGATTGTTCCGCGTCTGTTTGGCCAACTGTGCAAACAGCTCATCTCGAAGCTCCGTTCTTTTCAACGTATGCTTGTATAGCTTCCGAAGAAGGTCGATCTGCTCTTGCCCGGTAGGTGGATTCGAAGGCCCTACATCGGTTATACCAGTGTACTTGAGAACAACCTGCGAAACGAGAAAGAACATCAACAAAGAGAGCTGCAGCTCTAGATAAAATGAAGGTAAAAACGAATGACATCCGGAAGTGCATCCAATTCAGAAGGCAGAAGTGTATTCCGAAAAAAATTACCTGAAAAAGCTTCATGGCACGGCTCATTAGGTCTGCGTTTATGCGCAAGAGAGATGTGGGGATCGGTTCCTGAAATTAACCATTTTTTCGTTAGTATCTCATATAGAAGATGGCGAAACAAGTAGCAAGTACTGATGTGCATGGTGAAGGGATAATATACCCGTTGGAAACATAACATGTCTTCAACTGTGTACTTGTCGCGCCCTTGAGGAGTAACAGCCCTTTTTCCAAAAAATGACCTTTTTCCTCCATTTTGCAACTGCCTGTGCATTGCTTTAAGGAAAGGTTCCACCTGCGCGAAGTCAAAAACCATCAATTTGCGGAGAACAGTGCCAATTTACGAAGTGACAGCTGCAAAATACAAACAGCAAACAAATAGAGGCAAAAAAACAATCTTATACCTGATACTTTTCTAGAATCTGCGAAGCGCCAGCCAATTCCGGAACCGGTGCACCAGGCCTGATCACACGTCAACTATCTCATGAGACAGACAACCACAAAATCGACGCCGAATCCAATTCAAAAAATATCGTCGATGCTAAATACAGCATTATTTCAAACAATATCCCAGCGGAACTAAATTAACCGCTATACCGATCGAAACATTTGATGGCAAGCGTAAAACGGTTAATCGGGATGCTCCTCCCGAGTTAATCAAGAAAGACATCAAGCAACAAAAAGCTGCCAATTCAAATATTCCACGGTTGCCATCAAATGGTACGGGTTGCCATCATAATAAACCCTAACCAAATCAAGAGATATCGATCCAAGTAAACATATCCTCAACTCGATCTTGGAAGTGAAAAGGATTTGCACCGCACTTGCTTTAAACCACATTCTCGCAAAAATTGCAAATAGAATTAAAAGAGCAGGGTTCACAAGTAATATGCCGCATTTTCATGCAGTCGCATCATAGATAACCAAATTGTGCGCATATGGAGAGGGAGATATTCGTGCGCGGAATTCTCATTCAAAAACTACAATGTGAGCTATAAACAGCATTTTGAGTTATCAATGGTTTAACACCAGGGATTTAAGTAGCAGCATTGAGCAAGGGACTTCTCTGATACTGAGTTTACGTCTGTGTGCGGAAAGGTGCAAGAGAACTAAATTACCCTCCATTGGCCTGTTTGACACCATCCTGTTGCTGATTATCTCCCGTGAAGGGGTTTGCGGAAGTGCTTCTGTACTTAGTACTGCCACCGAAACAAAGTTATTCTCAGTGAAATTTTGAATCACTACGGACTAAATTTATAGATGTGAATTCGTTTCAGATTAGATGCCTTGACAAATAAAGGAAAAAAATACGTACGATCCATTGTCGCTGTCCAAGTCATTGTCATCGGCATTCGGTGGCGCCCTAATAGGAGTCCCGTTAATAGAGCTGGGAGGCCGCCTGCTCCTTATATACTCCACTCTCACATCATTAGAGTCCGAGGCCATTGTATATTCTCCACCGCAACCACCCTAATTCCTACTCGACTTCTCGCTTGTCCTCCTCCCTAAAAGCTACCCCTCCGAACGTCATATAACCAACAGCGCTCGATATCAAATTTGAATCTTCCTACACCACCACTGCATCATGGAAGCCCTAAAACACACACCTACAACTACAAACCGATCAATGCCAGGATCCGGAACACTCGCAAATCCCTCCGTCAAACGCTCCCTCTCCTCAAGAAAGCGCGCTATCTCCAAAAGGCCACTCCAGGTCGGACGGCCGGACCTGCCTGTGCTAATCACCAAATCCTCATCACCAATCATGACGCACTAATCCCCCGCTCCTTCCAGCACACATCACAATATCAAGATCCATTACGCGCGGCCACCGAACAATCTCCCGCGCCCTGCCCCTCTCTCCTCCCCGCAGTAGTCTGACTCCGGATCCACGCCCGATCCGAACAACTCCACCGCAAACAAACTCCACCTTATTTCTCTCGATCTACTCCCTGTCCTCACAATCTAATCCTCAAAACACCGCCACCTGCACAACATTCTTCACCATTCAAAAACACACAATGCGCCCCCTTCCCTCCCTTCCCTTCCCTTCCTCCTCATCGTACGCACATCACAAGCACTCTCGCCGCCTCGCTCGCTCTCGCTCTTCCTTCTCTTGGCTCCCTCTCCGGCAATATCAAATCATTAGCGCGCGGTAATAGTTGCCTGAACGGGAAGAGAAAGCTGCCTGGCCCGGCCTGCACCTGCACCTGCCTCGGCAAGCGCGCCTAAGAACATGGAATTTGGTTCCGATGTGTCAGAAGAAATTTCAGCAAGAGAGCTAGACCGAAATCAGCGTCCACATGATCGCCATCTGCCTTTCGTCTTCTTGCCGGGACGCCCGCAGCGCCAGACAGAGCTATTGCAACAAACAGAACTCACCACGAGCCAGACGAGAGCTCCGAGGTCTGTGACCAAAGGCAGCGGCGAAGAAGACGGGAGTTTGGGATGCCCGGCAAAAGTGACGCACGCTGTAACTTTTTCCGAGGCTTTCACTTTTTAGGGGGTGCGACGTTACTTTTTCTGACGGGTGCCAATTGGCTTTCGGGTGGTCACGAGATCCGGGAAATGGAAGGCAGCCAGTACCAGTGTTACGGTAATTCAGTTTACCCTACGCTAAAAATAATTAATTCAGATTCGTTAAAAAATAATTCAAAATATAATTAAATATGACATCTGATGAAATTTTCAGAAATTATAACATGGATTAGTTCAATAGCATAGAAAATATCAATGAAAATACTCTAAATCCTCAAAAAAATAATGAAGGTGAAGTCATGAGTACTAGTAAAGTCGCAAGTATCAATAAAGTCATGAGTATCGATGAAGTTGTGAATATTGCTAAAAATCAATACTAATTTTAAATTGTGAATTTTGAAGGATGCTAAAGGTCACAAAATATTCCAAACCCTGTAAAATGAACTTCCAAAAATTCTAAATCGAGTTAATGAATTAACATTCAAACGAAAAAGAAATGATTTTGAATAGGGCCTAATAAATCTAACCTCCAATAATATAGTGTATTAGGACTACGCCTATTGCAAAAACATCCCCTTTTATAAGAAATATAGTATTTTTTGGGTCTTTTATATCCTATTGTCAAGGCAATGTAGTCCATAATTAATTGTTTTGGGATTTAGCTTTTAATCAATTAGTAAGAATATAAAATTATCTAAAATATAAAAATATCTCTCCAAAAATTTCTACTTTTTGAAAAAAAAATTTGGATTAAAAAAATTTAACAATAAATGGATGTCTTTAAAAGAAATGAATTTGTCATCAACTAGATCAATAGATGAGAGTAACTTCAAGTGGCCCTAAGACTATTGTGAATAAAGAGTCTACTAGAGGTAGAGTTAACTTCCTAGGCTAAATTGCAATTACCTTCTGTTTGGGGCTATACTATCAAACCCTATAGTATAGATATTCTCTTTTGATTACAAAAGCACTCAAGAAAATACAGTAAAAGAAATTAGCATGATATAATCGAACAACGATTCCTAGAATACAAGGTAGAGAAACCAAAGGGGCCATGTATATTAGCCCAAGTTTAGAAAAGAAAATAAAATAAAATCATTTTTTTAATTTTACAAAAATAAATATTGTATCTAAGTTAGGTTTTCCTTTAAGCTAAAATTATTAAGAAGTTTGCTTGGACTTCCATGACACTCTGGTGAATAGATTTAAGCATAAGAATGTTTCCAAATTTTGGATGAAAATGTGTAAAGATGAATGTATGATCATTCAAATTGTACAATATGAAATTGAAACAATAGGTTGTAATATTGTACATTTGATATAATGGAGATTAGAATATCACCTTCATCATCACTAAAGACTCTTCTAATCAATGTACCAAGGACTCATGAGCACTAAGGACTTCTCTACCAACATAGTAAATATACTAAGGAGCCATTAGTACTAAAGACTTGGGCAATAAAAACACAGTTCTAAGTAATAGCACAAGACCTAAGGATATAAGTGCCTAATAATTGACCAAGGAATCTGAGGAGAAAAGTATCAATTTCAACAATCCTTAGTACAAAGTACTTCAGACATATCAACTGAAAAAATCCTAAGTACAAAGCACTCAAAATGTATGACTCTAAGCACAAAACATTCCAAAAGTATCAACCTCAAAGATTCTAATCACAAATTACGTATATAGTTATTACAAAACAAGATTGTCCAAGGACCTACAAAGAACAAGCAAGTACAAGGAAACTCACCTCCAATGTTTGAAGATAGTGTGTTGGATATTCATCATATTACTTCACTCCAGTATGGTGCCTAATAATGTCTTTGCAATTTGAAGAAACAATGCATTCTGAAGTGCAATACTGGATGACCACTTTTTTCACTAAATCAGGCAATACATCAGACCAATATATAGATTAGTAGTCATCCAAAAGGCATTTTGTTGAATATCTAGTAAACAACCTTCTTTCCATTGATCAGTAGTTTAGCTAGAAGGCATTTTGTTGAATACCCAATATCAACCTTTTTTCCATACTTCTCTTAAGATTTCTCCTATCTACTCCTATCAAGTTGGCAACAATCCCCTGCTTCTCATATTTGAAGATGATGTAAATATACAAACAATATCCACAATTTTTGATTGACTTACTCCTATCATTCAATTTACTCCTATCATTCAAGTAATCTATCATGCCTTCTTTCTTGAAAGTTATTCAAAACTAAATGTCTAGTTTAACTTTGCTAGGATCTACTAAGAAATCAATAATCATTCCAACAAGCAATTCTTGCCCAAGAAACTTCTCAATTATCAAGTATTGTACAATTGAACCATAGCTTCTTATTTTTCATCATAATTATATTGAAAGGACATTGGTCACTTGGTGTAACAAGTAGTATGAGCAAGAGCCTTATATATTAAATAGGTACACTAGTTACATTGGGCTTTACATTGGATTCACTATGCTAATACAACCTCTATATAAGCTCTTAACTAGACAAATTTTTAGTCCTTTCATGCCAAAAAGAAAGAATGTTGAATTAATTGTACCTAACATTACAATGAAAACAAAGCACAAACAAAGCCTTCCGAGGGTTGCCTAAAGAGTTTTTTCAAGATGTAAGCAATAATAGTGCCAGCTAATTCTTTTATAATTAAAATAGTAATAAATTAAAATTTTAATAATTAATAAAATAATAAAATTGAAAATTAATAAAAGAATTGCAATTTGACGTGGTAATTTTAGATATATTTTAACACTAAATTTTTTTTTAATTTTTTTTTTTTTAATTATTTAAATAAATTGTTTTATAATTTCTAGCCTTGCAATTTGTAGAATTTTATTTTTTTGAATATTTTAATTTTTTTCGGCCAATGTTCTCTTTTATTCAAGAACTTGCAGCCTTCTTTAGGCTTCATTCTACCTCTAATGGAGGCCTATAATGATAACGTTGAAATGTTTTATGTTCCATTTGGATCAATTAGTGTTATCAGTGAGGAATTTATATTTTTGAAATTTCAAGACGATGGCTTTAGTGGAGAATTTATTGTCATAGAGTATAAATTAGATGGTATGTTGATGTAAATTTTTGTTTCTTGAAATAGTTTTTGATAAATTTAATGGGTCTTTTGTATAGAGTTCTTAGGAGGGAACAAAAGTTGTTTTTGTAGAGGTAGTAGAGGGAGGTGCATGTTTGCAATCTTTTTTAGGTACATGGTGATCTTTGTTGTTATATGAAGCATTTAGGTTGTATGCTACTTCATTGCCATATATATTTGCATGTGCTTGGATTTTGTAAATATAAAGAGATGATGTAATGGATTGTAGGCCGGAGCTTAGTGATTGAACAAATGATAGTTTTATTTGAGTAGTTGTTTTGGAAAGCTAGACTTTTGAGGTGGTTGAAGATGAGCTATATAGAATTTACTCTATTTATAAAAATGATTGTGGTAAGAAATATTAGTAATTTATGGATTGCTATGATTTCTACTTGTAATATATTTTAGAATCTTGGTAGTTGAATGGAGACTTCAATTTTCCTTGTAGGATTACAGATTCTATAGCCAGCTATTTTTGCTAGCCAGTTAACCAAACCTCGTAGCATTTCTCAGGATTGAAGGATCTGTCTCTATAGTATTTAATTTTGGTGAGTATATGAGTGTAGAAGGTGGTAGAAGAGGTGTCAAAGGGGGGGATAGGAATGTTGGGATTGGTAGAAAAAGGAATTGTTTGCCAATTTTGTTAGTTTTAGAGAATGGCTTTGGGAATCTAGTATTGTCAACAAGTGTATCTGGGTATTTAAAGTTCAATTGCTGAACAAAGGATATTTGAGAATAAAGTGATTTTTCTAAGTGGGTTCAAGGTGGTAAATGGTAGATGCAAAGATGCCAAGGACCTTTGGTTCAGTATTTATATATATATATATGTATATTGGTTGAGTGAATTTATGATAGGCTATTACATTTGCATGAAAGTATGCTAGATCATATATGCTTGTGAATGGAGGTGTAAGGTGATGTATTCTTATACAAGAAGGAGTCTGGTGATAAGAATATTGTTAAAGTTGTTTGAGTTGGATTATGCATCAAGTCTAGTCCAATGAATTGTTTGGTCTATGCTTTTAATTTAGGATAGATGAGCTAGTCTATATCCAATCCATTGGTGTGGGCTCAGGTGTGGGGGCCATAGAAAATGAATATTTTATCACTTGTATATGGAGGATGAAAGGTTTAAAGTTGTAATAAATATACAAGTAGAGAAGAATATAAGAGCGTGATGTGAAAGAAGGAAATGAAATGTAAGATGAGATGAATTGAATTAGATTGGATTGGGTTTGCAATGTTAGTTAGTATGTATCTTATTTTGTTTTGGTGTTTTGTAGAAATATCTTTTCTACAACAGAGATTATTTTGGTTTCAAAGGAGTCTTGAAAGGATGGTTCAACTGCAATGTACATTTGAGTGTAGATGTGGTATTGAATCCATAGACATTGTAGATGTGTTTTTGTAAGGATTGTGACAGGTTTTCCAATCTCATCATAAAGTATTGTTATGTACGATTGACAATATATGGTGAGGTATGAAGTTTGAATGGCTTTGTTTAGGTCCTATTTATTTGATATGTAGATTAGTACACTACAAGAGAATGGGGTGTTTTAAGTGAGTTTTTAAATATAGTACTAAACAAAGATTTTAAGTAATGACCTTTAAGGCAATTTTCAGCAAAATTTATTAGAAATACATGTGTTTTCTAGTAAAATTCTGCACGAAATTGCCTTAAAGATCACTACTTAAAATCTATGTCTAGTATTATACTTAAAACTCACTTAAAACACCCCATTTTCTTGTAGTGGTAATAAGCATAGAAGTGGTGCTATGTGTCGTGTGTCCTAATATTGTGGAGAATAGAAGTGATTATTGATTGTAGATTATATGTATTAATTTTGCAATATTTTGTAGTATAGGTGGAGTACGTACAAACTATAGTTAGTCGTAGTAGTTTTGTTTGTAGGGTCTTATTTATCATAAGTTAAACATCTTTTTTGAATTATGTGTGGGATTTTTGTTTAGCACAAAGATACCTTGTTTATTCAAAAAATTCTAGAAATTTCACATTATAAAATACAAAAAGGAAGTCATTGTCATTATGTAAAGTTGTAGTGGTATTGTACCCTAATGGAATAATAATTCAAATTCTACCATTGTTTAAAATTGAAATTTCTTATTAGATACATATTGAATTTACTTCTTTTCATTTTTGGAAGGATGATGCAATATTTTGGATCTAAATATTGGAAATTTTTTACCTTGAAATTTTCTTCATGAAGGACTTATTTTAATATGGATAACAGTTTTTTAAAAGCTATACAATGAAAGATTTTATTTCTAATAATTGCATCTTTTTCCAAATTGAAATGAAATTAGGAAAAATGTTTTTTGAAAAGTGTTCTATTTAACCTTCAAAGATCTAAATGTTCAAACACTTTGAACAATAGATGAATGCAAACAAGGTCTAAACATAGAAAGAATTTTGATATTTCATCCTTTTACATATTTGAATTTATCATTTAGAACTTCAAAGAAAATGAATACTCAAAAAATTATAAATATTCAAATGATTGTAAATCAATTTATGAAGAATTTTTAATTCTAGATTTCAAATTTTATTGAAATTATTGATTTGTGGTGTAGAAGATCTAGTCATCTGAATATGATCTATAAATCATACTTCACTACTATTATTCAAAGTCATCATGAAATTATTATTTTGCTATTATTGATTATTTTGTTGCATTGATACGTACATGTTAATGGCTCAAATCTCCCATTCTTGCTAGTAGGCATGATAGTACTGTTATTTGGAGTATGAAGGGGCCCCTCTTGTGCTCTTTCGTTTAGTTTCTTTTTGTCTTTGTTTCCTTTGTTTTGATTTTATGCTCATTATCTCTTCATTTGCCAACCTTTGGCTTGGTTGGTGTTATTTGTGGGTTTTTTTAAATGCAATGCTATTTTTCATTTGTTCAAAAGAAAAAGAAAAAGATACGTACATGTTAAGTGGTGCAAGTTTGAATTAGATGTTTATGTTGATCTATCAACATTGTTTGAATTAATTTATATATATATATATATATATATGCAATGTCTCACTTTCATTTCAATTAAACTTATGGGTTTCAAATAATTGTCAAATCCATTAAGGATATCATTATGATTGCTATGTCTACACATAGCTTTGGCTATTTACTTTGTAAGCATTCAAAGTTAGACTTGAATGAATATATTTCACAAATGTAATCCAATTTGATCTTCATTCTTCATTAGTGCTTAATTTAATTGTAATCTTATTTGAATTAACATCTAATGCCATATTTTTATGTCATAATCAAGCTGCCCACTATTTAAATATTGAAGATTTGTATATTAAGTTGTCAAATTGTTGTTACCTATCCATTCGAATTAGGAATAATTTTAGAGCACTTCAAGAATAAGAATGATGTTACTCTAGAAAAAGAAAAAACAATAAAAAAAAAAAAAATGATTGTGCCTTTGAAAGGCTTCTAAGGTTTAAATATAAATTTAGATAACAAAAATTAATATTTTGGCAATATTTAGAATTTTAATGCACGATGATAAGATTGTATTCTCATGTGCATGTGATGGTTGCACAAAAGAATAGATTGGATTAACCCCCACAGGATCAAGGCCTATTTGTTCGTTCATACTTGTTCAAGTGCAAAGAGAAAAAAAGTTACAAATGATACTTTTCTATATATGTAGTTACAGGATCTTGCAATAGACTAGTATAAAAATGTGTGTGAAGAATTCTAAACACTTTGATTGCATAGATTGCAAGATAAATGTATTCAAAGTGAAGAAGTCATATTTTTTTGCACCATGGCAATCTAATTTATGAGACTTTGAATCTTCTTAACTTAAAATGTTTGCACTATAGATTTTGATTTTAAGAAAGTTATCATGAAGAATTGAGTTGAAATATAGGAAAAATTTAAATTAAAAAATAAAATGATTTTCATTCTTTCATTAAATGTTGAGAAGAAGAAGGTACATAATAGAAAAAAAATGAAACCGTTAATAGTTCTAAGATGGAAGAAAGATACAATAATCCCAATAGTAAGATTGTTTTAACAATCAAAGTTAACCATATGAAATTTTTTCCTCAAAAATGTGAAAATTGAGCTCAAAAACATATCCTATATGTTATTTTTTCTAATAGATGCTTTGATTGCCTAAAAAATAAGATGCTCTATAATTTTTACATCACAAATCCAAAAAGAAGGAATTAAAGCATTTTATGTATACAAATGGTATTATTAAAAATATTATTTCTAATTTTTGTGGATTTTCCACCAAGTACAATTTTGGGCTCATTATGTACGGAGCATAACTTTTGCTCCTAGGCAATAATTGAAATTATAATTACATTTCTAGGAAGCCAATTAATGTTTCTATCTTATGAGCACTACAAGAAAATGGAGTGTTGAAGTGAATTTTTAAGTATAGTCCTAGACATAAGGTTTACGTGATGACCTTTAAAGGAATTTTCAGCAAAATTTTATTAGAAACACACATTAGATGTTATTTGGAGGCAGTAAAGGGCTGTTTCAAGCCCGTTCCCCAATCTGTTCCCAATACAAGGAAGGAACGTCGGGCTGTTGTCAGAACCCTAATTACCCAAAAAAAAATTCGCTTCTGAAATCCAAAAAAAAAATTTTAAAAAAATTTAAAAAAATTTAAAATGACGTGGCCAAATTTTGGCCACATTACACTGCTGCGCTGCTCTGCTATGGCGCAGCGCAGCACGTTGCTTGCAGTCAGGAACTTGCAGCCCTTTGGAAGGGTCAAATCCGCTCTAATGTGTATTTCTAAGGGCCGACTAAGGGCCGACTTCCATGTACAATGGATACAGTTCAGTTATGAATTTAGCATTGTTTTCACTACGAAGTCTAAAAAGTTCAATAAGTCATTTCATGCTCAAAAATAGTCTGCAAGTTGCGTTAGAATTGTAGAGAAGTGTATTTTATGGTCATGATAAATATGTATATGTGAAGTCAAAATCATACAACATTGTGGATGTTTTTTATACACTATCTACCATCTAGTGGCACCATTCTTCATCAAAAATACAACTCGCATTTGCTTGGGCATGTTTGAAATGAGAGTTTGTAGTTGTTGTAGAGACACTTCATTGCATACCTCTTGAATTTTTTGGATCATTTCTTGCTTGGTCTTCACTCCATTGCAAAAAAATTTGACCATCTTCCAATGTTTCTCTATGAAATGGTAGATAGTTCCAAATTGTTGTATGATTTTGAATTGTTCATCTTTCACTTATTATGAGTTGAAGTGCACTTAATTGCAATTCCAATGAAATTTGCAGTTTCAAAATCGGTTCATTTTTTAGCATGCTAGAGCTTCATAAAGTTGTTGAACTTTTTAATGAGCCTGACTGAAGAATTCGTAAATGAATTGTTCCCCATTGTACAGTTGGGGCCGGTGAAGCCCACTAATCAATTGTAACTTAGAATGGAAGTTTCAAAAAAACTAGACTCCTACTCCATTGTTGATCGGTAGGCTTCACCAGCGACGACTACACATAAAAGTTGGCCCTAATTAGGACCGCCATCCAACTTAAAAATTGCCATTCCAATTTGGGCATGCAAAGGCAACTACATAACATCAAATTTCTACATCAACTAGGTAAAAAACAAACAAAAATTGAAAAATTGAAAAAAATAGTATGAAAGAAAATCCAATTGTAAATTAGTACCTATCTACATGGCATCTTTTCAAAATATCTCTCTTTTCCAAAATAAAGTAATGATATTTTGCTAATTGTTTTTTATTCTATTTAAAATATTAATAAAGTTGCTAAGCTTGGATGATAAAATATATGCATATAATTGAAATTTTTTTAGGTTGAGAAAGTAGATGAATAGAAAAATATATAGCTTCATCAAATTTTATCTGATTGCCATCTTAGCAATTTTTTCAAGAAATAGAAAAGAGACCTTTGTGCTCTTTAGGTAGATGGCATATTGCAAATGAATCAATTTTTCTTCTTAAAACTAATGGTAATGTACCCAATGGTCAAGGTTGGCAAAATATATTTTGAAAACAGATACCAAAATTCTTGAAATTTCTTTTCTTTCAAAAGAATGAAATTGTATGGAATAAAATAAATCTTTTTATTTAATATATATTGTCACTTTTTTCAACTTTAATTAAATCTTTGGCAAGAAATGATAATTCTAACTATTGAATATGGTGATCTATTTAGGTAGTTGCAAGAAATATTAGCATGTTTTTATAGCGTTTAGACAATTTTTTGGGGAGTTCTATAAAATTAACATTATTTTTTAAATATAAAAAACATGACCAATGTATATACCTTTAAGAAGAAGGTATCCTAGGAAGAAAAGAATAGAAATGTTTTCTAAGTAGGAGAACTAGAAAAGTACAAAAACTCGAAAAAATAGGTATTTTGATATTTTAATTTGTAATAAATAAGAAAAAATCATTTACAAAGAAATTAAAAAATTTCCATTTGTAAGGACTTAATGGTGATGGGATTGCACCAAAAGAATATACCGGATGACAACTCTATCACTATAAATAAGATGCAAGAACGGACCCCGGAATGGACCTGTCTTTCTTGCAATAATCCATTTCTAGTAGAAGATTGTTGGAAGTAACTCTTATCCTATTTTATATCTTTGATTTTTACAATCGATGTTTATTTTGCTATTATTTTTTTATTATACTTACAAAACAAATATGGTTGATAATTAGGATCCAGAGGATTATTATGTACCTTTTATAAAATTTTGATTTACAAATAATTCAATTTGAAGCTCAAATTTGGTTTTAATAACATATATTAAGTATATTAATGTCTATTTTAAATTTTAGTATATTTTTTGAAAATATAGATATCAAAATATCTATCATAATCTTTAGTGAAATCTTTGTGGATGAATTCATTAGTAGATTAACTAATTGATGACAAGGTATTCACAAAGTGTACTTGGTTATCATAAGTATAACAAAAGTTGACTAAAGATAGACATTTTGTATTGAATGAGTTGTGCACCTAAAATAGAGAGTTATGGTCAGATGACAAATGCACCAGTATTAGACAATTCCAAGATGAGAATGAGCACACTAGATAATGTACTTATAATTAACTTCTAAAGACCCTAACACCATGTTTTGGCAACATAGCATTTTTGGGCAGCTCACTACAAATGGAATGTAGATTTTTTTTCTTTGAAAATTTCATACAACACGTGTCCAGTTAGTAGATTTAAGGCCCAATGATTTTCACAACTTTTGACAACGTGGTTAAAATGTTATTGCTTGATACGTAATTTTCATTGTTTGGCGGACAATTCAGGCAGCTCAAAAAAATTCTTTAAAAATCAATTTTTTTAAATAAAAAATTGAAATTGGCCTTTTAGATTATATATACGTGGGAAGCTTTGAATTATCCAATTTGATCAATGAAATGAAAGTTATGAAGAGTTTTAGTTTGCGGGTATTTATGGATTTTAGAGACTATATCTAAACTCTAATACATTAGAAGAGATTCGGGGGGACTAAAGGGCCGTTTCAGGCCTGCTCCCCCGATGCTATTCCCTTGGCAGATCGGGGAACGTTGGTTGTCAGAATTCTTTTTTTCTTTTTTTAAATTTAAAAAAAAAAATCTAAAATGAAAACAAAAGAAAAAAGAAAAAAGAAAAAAGAAAAAAGAATAAAAAAATTGGTAACATAGCAGTCATTCTGCCACGTCATGCAGCAGCTTCAAGGTTGTTCCCCCGACCCTGACAGCCCAGGAAACTTGCAGCCCTTCAAAGAAGCTCAAAACATCTAATGATATAAAGATTATAAATTTGAAGAAATTGATATGATCCTAATAAAGATCCTATAAGCCTACTTCCAATGTGTGTATCAGTTTATTTGATAATATAATTGCAGATGGATTTTATACATAAACAAGTATATTTACATCATTAGTGTTTTATTTTTATAGTATTAATTCAATGTTGATATTTGTCGCAAGGCATTTGCAAAGTGATTGAATACTATCAAAGTTTATAAACCCCTAACAGACCAACATCCTTTTTTGGCAACATAGCGATTTTGGGCAGCTCACTACGAATGGAGTTTTTAGTTTTTTTCTTTGAAAATTTCATAAAATATATGCCCAAGGAGTAGCTTTAAGGTCCAACAATTTTCATAACTTTTGACTTCACGGTAAAAAGGTTATTGCCTGATATGTAATTTTCTGCGTTCGGCAGGCAACCCAGGCAGCTAAAAAAACTCCTTCAAAACTCACTTTTTCGAAAAATGAAAAAGTTGGAAGTGGTTCTAAGGAAACATTTAAGAGTAAAAAAGTTTGAATCACTCCATTTTGTTTAATGAGGTGAGGGTTATTAGGAATTCCAGTTTGTGGGTAGGTATGGAGTCTCTGGATTCCAAAGTTAAGCATCTTTTGTGGGATATTACTAATACAATATGATCAAAATAGATACTGTGGAATGTCTTTTACTTCATATAAAAACAATACAACACTTATGAAATAAAAGCCTTTAGCAACTTTTTTTATTTTATTTATTGTAAAGAAAATTTAAAGGTGCATTAAAATTCATCAAGTCGATATTAAAATTTTATGATTGTTAAAAGAGTAACGCAAAATTTGTAACTTTTTTGATAAAAGTTTATAATTTCTATTTCTACAAGTGAAAGAGCCTCGAATTATAATTGCAATTAATATATTTTGACCCATTCTAATTGCATTTAAGAATTTATTTAGCTATAATTTGTTCAAACCCTAGCATTTTTTTAAATCATATATTTGACAATGTTTTTTCTTAACCCCTAAAGGACCAAGGTGATTTTCCTATCAAAAACCACTCAAAACTGTCATTTCTATTGCAAAGAGAAATGAGCTTTAAAATTTGTTCATTTTTGCATACCCAACTATAAGATCTTATACTTGACTAATATATCAATACATGGAAGAAATTTCAGGAATTTTGACTATGTAGATTGTAAGATATATGCATTTAAAGTGAAGAAAATAAGGTTTTTGGTGCCTTGCTTGATTAGATTTTTTGGTTTTGAATCATTTAAGTTCAATTTTTTTGCACTATTGATTTTGATTTTCTACTTATTTATATTAAGCGGCTGTGTTGAGAATCTATATAAAAAATTTAGGAAAAAAACACTTAATTTTCACTCATTAAAAAATTGTTAAATAGGGGTGGGTTCAAAATTGAAGAAAAATCTAAATTTTTAATGGCTTTTAGATGGGATTGAATCACAATAATGCCAATGGTGAGATTGTTTTAGCAAAAAAATCTAACCCTATCTAACAATTTTTTTGAAAAGTTCTAACAGTTGCATTCAAAAATGAATTCTACAAGTTATTTTTTTGAGAAGATGCTTAGATTGCCCGAAAAAATAAGATTGTCCATAAATTTCTCAGTATTAGTCCAAATTAAATGAAACAAAGCTTATATGTAGACAAAACATAATCTTTGAGATTAAAATTTGAAAAAAATATATTTTGACTTTCTGTGATTTTTTTTGTGCTACCCACCAAACTCCATTTTTGCTTATTGTGCCATAACTTTTGCTCCCAAGAATCAATTAAAATAAAAATTATACATTCACAAAGCTCTCGCAAAATTACACAACCTCAAAAAATTCCAAAAAGTCTTGCTAAAAATTGAGACAGTAGGAACCTGCCCGGACCCAAATTGTCCCCCAAGTGGACAAATGGTCCTTTAGGGGTTAATGGATGAAATCAAACAATTGCTACCAAAATTCTAGAATGGTTTTAATCTTTTTCGAGTGGATAAATTATAAAAGTTTGGATGAATAAATATATTTTCCCTCCATTGTCAAAACTCAATATTATTTGCAGTGTACTTACTTACCCTATTTATTGGAATGAATAATTTTTAGTTTGCTATTATTTTCAAGTGATGATATCACTTATTTCTTGTAAATTTTCAGAGTTTTTGGTGATAGTTAAGAAATTCCTAGGAATCTTTGACGAAAAAATGAAAAAGATTTATAGCAGATACAAAATATTATTGAAAAATATGAGAATCTCAACACAAGTGTATGTATTTGAGTGAAGATTACTATATATAAGAAAATCATTGTCATTCTGTAGTTCAAAAATAGTCATGTTGGGTCAATAAGCTTTGAGCTCATATTGCAATAAAGTATTTAATGCTAGGAATTTTGAAATTTTGAAAGTAGAGTAGAAACAAAAATTACCTAACTTCAATTCAAGCATTGGTTGTGCCCAAATCCAATGAAGGTTCTTTTTTATGGATAATCAAAGAGCTAAAGTTGTGATAACACATTAGAGAAAATATCTACAATGATCCATAGATTAAGCATCTTTGTTTATAGAACAATCAATAATACTTTAATGAAGGAATGTCTATTGCCATCTACAAAAACACTCAAAGAAGTCTCTCAAAAACAATAATTGCAATTCTTCATCCTCAAATTCATGACTTTTTATTTCATTTTTGGGAGGCAATGTAGAAAGCAATCTTCACTAGAGTCATGAAGCTCTTTACATCTATAAACAAGGATGAAGCATGTCAAACGTGGATTATAACTAATTGATTCATTAAGTGTGCCTACGTTTATTCAAAATGGAACAATAGTATATAGAGATTTTGTAGCAATTTAGAAATTTCATCTATTTGCAAAAAATAAATCTATTGCAAGGTATTTTGTTCTAAAAATTTGTCCTCAAATGTTCAATTGAAGTTGTATGTAAGCCACTTTTGGCTTTTGCAACCACAGAATGAAGATCCATGTACACAATATCAACTAAAGCCTTATAAATAAGACAAATTTTGGAATTCTATATGGAAGTGTGCAATAGTTGCAAGAGGAAAATCAAATTGTTGTTAGGCAAATTTTAAGGGGAAGCTAGAGAAAAGCTAGGAAAGCAAGTATACAATTTCCGAAAAAAACTATTTTCAACATTAGGCTTTAACCTCTTGGTTGCTTGTAGTTTGACAAGAAAACAAGTTGCTCCTAAAATGTAGTTCCTCTCTACTCACATAAATGTGAAAGCATCATGGACCTGAACAAAATCAATTTCAACTATTCAAAAATAAAAAATTCATTTGTGGTTCCGACACACCATAGAAGTTTGTTGTTAGAAGCAAGTTCCATTCAAGTTTTCTAGAATTGAGATTGCATCTCCGACTTCCTTGATGTTTACACTTCTATGTAAGGAAGAGAAAACTTCTAACTTTACAACTTGTAGCTTTGCCTTGACTGTTGTCAAACTAAATGCAATCCAAAAGTTCAAGTCCATTGTTACATAAAATTCATTTATTGGAAGCAAGAAAGTTGCCTCCTTCACTTTTGACGAGCCTCTTCCTAAATTTTTGTCAGACAACAATTCCAATCCTCTTTTTTACAAGGCTTGCATATTTCTGTATACTATGGTGGAACCACCCATTCCTGACCAAGGAGCCATACCCAAACTATAGGATGCAGTTATTTCCAACTAAGGTTGGAATAGATTTTCAACCAAAGTCTAGAATGTGTTTTTTCTCTTTTTCAAATTAGTTGGAACTAATAAGATCATGATACATGTCCTGAAGTAGTGCGCAAGAAAATAGGAAGTAGTGAGCAGGAAAGTAGTTATGGAATGATCGGAATTGGAAGATTCTATACTTTGGATATTGATTCCGAACAACTTTGGGCTTCCAAAACTCATAAGGAGTAGTAATTTCAATTCAAGGTATAAAATTACCAAAAAAATTGCAATCTTTGTGATTTCTATCTTTATATATGGCAAAAAGTTTACATTGCCTTATACTACTTCCAAACATGCCTAGGATTGCTTATTTAAGTGGTCAACTATAGGCGGTTCTACCATAAAATTTCAGAAAGTTTTTGTCTTTTATTTTTTGCAAAGTTTGGCCAATTTTTAGATATAGAAGTAAGGTAGAGCCACCCATTCCCGACCAGTGACCCATTCCCAACCTATAGGTGCATGTATTCTTGACCAAGCTTAGAATGTGTTTTTTTCCATTTCAAGGTTGGAACTAATAAATACATGATACATGCTCCAAATTGTGAGAAAGAAAGTAGGAAATAATGATTAGAAAAAAAGTTATTGAATGATCGGAATAAGAAGAGTCTATATGTTGGCCATGGGTATGGAGCACTTTTTGCCTCCCAAAATTCCTAATAATTTCAGGTCAAGCGATAAAATTACCAATTCTTTTGCAATCCTTGTCATTTCTATCGATGTACCTCTGAAAAATATTTGTTTTGCCTTCACTACTCCAGATCATGTTGGAATTCCTTATTTGGTTGGTTATGGGTGGCTCTACCCTAATCCCTAAATGCCCAAGGCCTGTTTTGGGCTTCCTGGAATTTGCTCTTAATTGAACAAAATGCCAATATTTTGATAAGCTGTATCAATTTTTTTTGAATTGTAACCGTACAAATTCAAACTAGACATGTTAGAGATCTCATAGGAAAAGAAAACACAACAATATCACTTATGGAGTCAAAGATTATAATGTTTGACCATGAGGGTGCTAAAACTGCAAAGAAACTTTCAATCTTCTTTACACATATCAGATCTAAACAGTTGGTGACCAAAAAAAATGAGGTTAAAGGGCCTAATTTGTATAATCCCGATCAATTTATGGCTTCTGAAAATCTACTCTACAATTTTTTTTAAATGAATTTTGAATGTGATTTTTTCTCCAAAATCTAGTGTATTTGAGGCTCATTTCCAAGAGCTCTCAATACTACGGGAAGTCAAGATTGCACTGGGTACCCTAGTACAACATCATGAATAGAAAAATCACTATCATTCATTTTCAAGATCGGATTTTTGATGCTAAAATGAGACTTCAAGAAGAACTTTCTAAAAATATAACCTACTAAAAATAGCAACCTTGGTTAGGTTTTATTTACCTTCAAAGTTTTGCAAGCACCACATTTGGATGCCTCGGGCATTTAGGGGTTAATAAATACATGATACATGTCCCAAGTTGTGAGGAAAAAAGTAGGAAATAATAATTAGGAAAAAAGTTATTGAATGATTGGCATTGGAAGAGTCTAGCGTTGGCCATGGGTCTGAAGCACTTTTTGCCTCCCAAAATTCCTAGTAATTTCATTTCAAGCGATAAAATTACCAATTTTTTTGCAATCCTTGTCATTTCTATGGATGTAGCTCTGAAAAATATTTATTTTGCTTTCACGACTCCAAATCATGTTGGAATTCCTTATTTGGTCAATTATGGGTGGCTCTACCTTAGTCTTTATCCTATAGGGTTATGAATGGTTTTAGATCGTATCCAGCAGGGCTGTTTTTTGGCTTTCTGGTGCCACATTGAAAAAAAAATCTGGCTAAAAAAGGTTATAAAAAATTTCAAAAAATTGGATGAAATTGCCAGATAACTTTGAAATTAAAAAAAATATTAGATGAAATCGCCTAATTGTGGATGAAAACCATACTATACATCCAATAAGTGGATGAATGTTGCAATTTGGAGCACCACTCTAACATTTTATATCGGCACTATGGCACTTCTTCAAAAATGAAAAAAAAAGCCCTGGTATCCAGTATGGCCCCCCTTATCCCTTCTGAGTCCTGGCTCTATTTCAATCAGTCAAATCCAAGGCCATTTATTAATGAAAGCCTCACAAAACATGAGAGTGACAAGACAGGGCTGAATTTATTGGAAGGCCGGAGGGAAGGGGGTGTTCCCTGGGTTGGAAGTTAAGTTATGGCTCCCTCATAATTTATCCCGCTCTAGTGATCAATGTCCAAAGTTCCAGCCAAGCCGGTGCCGACATCTGGATAAGCCCCATTAAGGGAATCATGTTGAAATTCCGTTGAAAAAGTTGCAAAAAGTTGGGAAGCTTTAAAAGTAAAAAGTTCGAACTTAAGTCCCTCTGTCGAATTTGAACCCCCGGCGGATTTGGTGGGGGGAAAGCTCCGGAGCGGGAAGTAAAGATTCGAATTTGAAAAAACGAATCGGTGGAGAATCGAGTGACGAGTAGGAAGTTCGGCAGACTGAGTCGGTCGCTGCATTTCGAGTGAGAGTGGTGATGCCATTGACGAGATTGGTACGAAGAATCGGGCAAAGAGTCTCTGACTGGAGTGCATACAGGAAGGGCTGTGCAAGGAGAATGCTTGGCGAGGATTGAATTGAATTGATTTGGAGATCGATGGAGTTTGAATTGTCCTCGGAGAGATTGTGAGCACAGGAAATGACGGATCGAAGCCAACTTTTCAAGGTTTTCGATCGTTGTTGTACAAGTTTAGAGCATCAGAGTGGTGAGCTTAAGCAGGGTAGCCAGGGAGGCTCGTTAATTCGTGTCTACGGTAAGAGCGAGAATCATTCGAAATGGCGGAGATTCGAATAGAGAGAGACACGAATGTGTCGCCGTGAAATTGTTCTGCATTGTTTTTTTGTTTTTGTTTTTGAAACAAATGAAATGGAATATCATTGCAAAGGAAAAGTACAAATGTTCTGCATTGTGATTTAACTTAGTGCACTGTGTGATTCAGTTCTGCATTTTGCTTCAGTACCGGAAAACGGAATATTCCCGTTCTCACAAATCTGTTTTATTTATTTGACACAAATGAAAGAAGTTCACTGCAAGCCAGAGTAAAATACAACCACCTGAACCGAAAACAGGCAGGGCGCAGAGAAGTAAATGAGGTTCTCACAAATTTTCAAATTGCGTTTCAGACTGCGATTTTTTCGGTTTGATTTGAAAACAGTACTCTAGCACGTACACACACACGGTATATCAAGACTGACTCAAAGTTCTGAAGAAACCTGAGAATGAGAATGTTCCGTTTCCCTGTAATAATGATACGTGTACATTTTGATTCGACGCAGTTACTGAATGCGATGCAAGCAATCTCAGCTGCAGCAGATCGAAGCCGGTGTGAATCAGCGCTTGATTATGGCTTTCCAGTTTCTGGTAATCGTAATAGGAAGTGGCACTCGGAGATTTAGAACCGCCAAAGACGACCTCCTCATCGAATTTGCACGTAGAGAGGTTTTCATACAGGTTAACCCCTAAATGACGGACCCATGACCATTGATTTCAAACCTCACTGTCCATCACTCAAATTGCTACCATTTTGCAACTAGATATGTATGAAAAAGTTTATATTTATTTTTCAGAGATGAATGTACATGTCTTCTCTACTTCAGAAAAACTTTAAATTTTTTTATGGAAATTTAATTTTTTAAAGAATTTTTGAAGAAAAAGTGAAGAAAAATCATATTAAATAGAAAAATATTTCAAAAAATCTGAAAATTTCACCATAAGTGTATTTCACAATGACAAACATCATGGTGTAAACTCAATTTCCGTGTCATTCTATAATTAGAAAGTAATAGACATTGAAAATACACCCAATGTTCAAACTGCAATAAAATATGCAATATTAGGAATTTTTTCAAAATTCAAATTGGAGTAGAAACTAGAATAGATGACCTTCATTTTGTTAGTTTGACTCAAACTCAAAAAATATCATTTTTGTGGAGAAATTTCAGATTTAAAGCAAGGAGCAACAACTTCCCCAAATACTCTAAAATAGCATATTTTTTGATCCGTTTTTTTTAATAGCTTCTCATTTCCGTGAAGACAAAAATTGGAAAGAGTACAAACTCAATTGGATACTCTTCATAACCCAATGAGAAAAGTCAACAAGGAAAAGGAGGATGAAAAAATGCTTTTGAACTATTCTAAGTTCAACAATATTATCATCGGAACGCCACAGAATGGCGTCCGCGGCGTTTAGGGTTAACTTGGAGCAACTCCACAACAGGGCGCCAAAAGGACTCAACACGGGAAATGGGCGAGCTGAGGTGGCTTAGAAATTGCCCCACGGCACGCACGCAAGTGAAAAAACATGCTTGACCACTTCAAAAAGTGAAGAAGGCATGGGCAAATGGAGAGTTTTGAACGTAGCTCACCCAGCTATTTAACCCCTAAAGTCCATTGGTCCTACGGGGGCCAAAATCCGACTTTGGGTAGGCTCATACGGTCTCAATTATTCATCATAATTTTTTAAATCTTTTTGTGAAGCTAGAAAAATACATAAGTTTCTTGGGAATATCATTTTTATTTCAATCGGTGTCCGGAAGCAAAAGTTATGGCACAAAAAGCCAAAAATGGAGATCGGCGGGCAGCCCCCAAAAAATCACAAAAAGTCAAAACAATTTTTTTTAAAAGTTTTTTCTTAAAATATTATATTTTTGTATACATGTGAAACTTTGATTCATTCTATTTAGACTAGTGATGAGAAAGTTATGGACAATCTTGTTTTTGGGGCAATCTAAGCATGTTCTTGAAAAAAAACTTTTTGTCCGACTTTGAATGCTAATATCTTCCAATTTGTATAGTCAAATTGGTGAAATTTTTACCACATGATTTCAAACAAGTGAAGTATAAGATCCTATGGTTAAATTCTTAAAAAAAATATTTTTTCTGCTTTCTTGGGTGAATGCAACAAAAATGATAGTTTGAATGGTTTTTGATAGAAAAAAAGGCCTTGGGACTTTGTGGTTAATAATCTTTTCAAAGCTTTTGAAAGCTTCTCTTCAAAAGTTGAAGGAACTCTTTTTGAAATAATAAAATAGGAAGTATGGTAGGCCTTTTGGCCACTTGGCAAGTTTTCTCTTTGGGACGTGACTCTTCAATCAAAATGGCGACACGCCAAACCATAAGAATTCCTTGTTTGGTGCCTTGTTGTTAGAGGTAATTTTGGGGTCTTGGGAGATTGTGAGTTCCCCTACATTCTCAAACTGCGGGAACACAGCTGGAGCAGCTGGCTGACGTGGCACGGTGACTGCCACGTCATTTTTGGAAAAAAAAAACATTTTTTTTGCTTAAAATGATATTTTGGTAATTTTTATTTTTATTTTTTGAAAATTTTTTGTTGACACGCCCATACCGCTGTTCACTAAATCTAGCCAGATTAGGGAGCAAGCTTGAAACTGTCTTCCAAGGCCCCCAAATCCCTTCTAATGTTTTTACGTTAGTTGTGGGGTTGCCCTTAGATGATGTTTTCCTTGACGATGCCAGTTTGGTAGAGCAACTTTGGTAGAGCTTGGAAGAACTTTATTGAGTGTGTCCTTTAGACAAAAACTTCCCATCAACTTCCCATCAACTTCCCATCAACTTCCTCTAATATAAAATCCATTTCCTATCTACAACCCTATTTACACTCCTTTTGAACAATCCAACTTGTCGTGAGTTGTTTGGAATCTTCCTTAATGGAATTCCAAGGCAATTGCTCTCCTTAGGATGTTTAGATCCCCAATTCAACCTCTAAGTCCAAAAAAGCTTAAAAGTTTATTAAACATGAGCCTAAAACCAACTTCAGTTGAACTTTTTAGGCTAAAAGTCAAATGAAAATAATTCTACATAACACAAATTTTGACACTTTAAGCCTTACCTAAAAGTCAATTAATACTCCTTTAACACCAACTTTGATACCTTTAGCCTGGCCATTGATTTAGATTTAGATCTATTCCTTAATTAAAAATAGCTCTAATACCAATTTTGACAACTTTTGAGTTATCTTTGTTTCATATATAAAAAGAGAACCACACACAACAATTTGGAATTATCTTCATTTTGTATATTAAAGGTAAACTATGTAATGCAAATGATCTTCACTTCTCTTTTTTAGCTTTTTAAGCTTTAGGTTGTTCGGTACATAGTGTTGCAAAACTAGGAATTGTCAAGTTTGTAGTACCCTGCTTGCTAATACACGTTTGTGCTTTCTCATGGTCTATTTGCAATCATATTCAATCTACAATTTCAATTCTAGGTTTGATGAAATTGTCAAATTTCACTACAAGAGAAAGGGGTGTTTTAAGTATAGTCCTAGTAGTATTGTCTTTTAAGTAATGACCTTAAAGTAAGGTTTTTAGTAAAATTTAAAGGTCCTTTTAAGTAAATGACCTTTAACTAAGGTTTTACTAAAAACCTTATTTAAAGGTCATTACTTAAAAGACAATACTACTAGGACTATACTTAAAACACCCCTTTCTCTTGTAGTATGTTAATTTGTAAATGTAGTTGATGATTCCTCATCTAACAAATCTTTGTTGAATTGATTCTAAGATTTTGTGCCAATTCTTTTGCCTCTTTCTTCAATTAGTCTATGCAATTTTGTTTTAGTAGTTGCTTTGATAACACAAGTAGAACCATGTATTGAGAGAAACAAATTTGGAGTGACATCTGAATTTTTTGTTCTGTAAAACATATCAAATTCAATGCAAATGTCACCCAAATTTATTTCTCTCTACACGACTTTTTAATAATTTTCTATAATAAATCACTTGTTTTGCTTTAATTATAGATTTTTCATCAAATAATTTCTTTTTGAATTTGATTTAGGATTCTTCTAATAGCTCAACCCAAATTGATGCATGCATATATCGATAAAAGCAAATATGTTGACCTTCCATTTTTTATAAATATATTGACTTGAGAAGTGTATGGTGTTTTAAAACATATATTATACTTGATTCTTGATGCAAAATTCTTGGCAGTTGAGAATTATAAAATGAAATGTACACAAGTATAATAGGTAACAATTTCCTTCGTTGGAAAACCACTGGAAGCACAAACTGTATGTCAATTATGTTCTTGGAATCCCATTGGATGTTTGCAATTACAAGTGGATAAGTTCTTTGTATCTTTGTATCTTTGTATCTTTATATTTTTTATAATTTGTAATATTTAGGTTACCATAATTTATTATATTTTACTAAATATTATATATGTTACCAAAGATTGTTTATTCAAGTGAATGACATTTTAATCTTCCAATAGAAAATCATTGTATATATTAAGAGTAAGTGCTATATACCATTAGAGCATTATTTAAGAACAAATAAAACAAAAATTTGACCTTTTCAATTTTATTGCCATAGCTATTGGGAGTACAATGGTAGAAATTCAAAATTGTTAGCTCGTACTATAAGACAGTTCATAGTTACAAAATTACAAGAATTTTAGAGGCATTTACATCCAACTTTCATGTGGCTTTCATTTGAATTTTGTTCAAAGGTTCACACAAATTTGATCCCATTTCACACAAAAGTATTCAACTTTTCAAAATATTAAAACCTTTTCATTTCTTGAATTTACTTATATACTACCTATCGATAACCTTTCAAATTCCCACTATATATGTCCACATTTTATATCCTAAATTTATTGATTATCCATTTGAAGGGAAAAGATATCACACATCATTGACAATTGAAATAGTTTTTAAAAATCTTTTGCATAAATCATTTCAAGAAATTTATATTAGATTTTTTTTGTGGATAAAGTTTGACTATTACTTTAATTTCTCTTTTATTCACTAGACAAAATTTATACTCCATTATTACAATTTTTGGAATAGAGCTTCATGGAGTTGCCACTCTAATTTATTTCTAGCTCAGAATGAACGAGAAAGCATTGAAATAGTTAAGCCCTTTTCTTTTGAGTTAGTAAAGCTTTGAAACTATTATTGTGCTGATAAGTGTATAGTACACCTAATTTCAATTGTGTTATTAAAATGGTCTTAATGAGATTTTTGCCTAAATTATAAACATTTGAACATGAGACCCTTATAGGTCAATTAAATTTATAATGAACCTTTCAAAAATTCATAGCTTATTCATATTATGTCACAATGATACGAGCTAAGAGAATATAAAATTCTCTTTCATTTGTCAATAAGATTCAACAAAAATTAAGATAATGTAATACTACCAATCATATTTGAATATTTATTTGGACAACTTTAGGTGTAAGTTTAATTAACCCCTGCCTTGAAGTACGTTTTTTGCCAATATAGAATTTTTGGTCATCCATTTACAAATGGGATTTTTATTCTTTCTTTGAAATTTTCACACATGTGCCAAAGAGTAGCTTCAAGGTGCAACAATTTTCATAACATTTGACTATGTGGTTAGAAAGTTGTTGTATAATATGTAGTTTATTTCAAAGCCTAGGCAACCCAAACAATTAAAAAGAAATCATCTTTTTTTTAATTTTTAAATTTAAATTAATTTTCTATATTTATATATACTTGAGAAGCTTTAAATCATTCTATTTTGATTAGTGAGATGAATGTTATGAAAGTAATGGAATCTCTAACCCTAAATAAAGTTTGAAGTCTTGTTTTGAAGTCAATTTTCAATATTTCTGGAAAAAAATTATAAGACATGATGAAGATTTTTTATTACAATATTATAAACATTGAAATTGAAAATTTTCAATTTTGTGACAAAATGATTAGCAACTTAATGTTTTTAATTACACTTTATTTTTTTCTATTAACTATTTTTTCAACTATGAATATGATTTTTTTTTGAATTTTTTAAATATGTATTCCCATTTATTTCTTCAACACGTTATGGAAAGTTGCAAGTTGTAGGATCTACACATTTTTGAGTAAGAAGTTTTAAAGATGAAATCTAACCATTTGAAAAGAGTTGAAAATACTTCTCTTAGAAATCCAAGCATCTTGATCTTGCAATTGGTAAGGTTTCTTACTTTGAATTTTTAGAAAGGTATACTCCACAGTATACTCTAACAAGTTAACTTGTACAACCAACCCATTTCCGACCACCCTTCCATTGGAGTAGTAGAGGCTGCTATATTTCTACACATGGAGAGATGAATAGTGATCAATTATAGCTCAGGTCCCGACAAAATTCTGCTACATTATAATTGGCCACAAGTCTCTCAATATTGCAACCAATCCTTGGTCGATTTTGTTTGCAACTTGTGGTTGGAAACAAGAAGGTACATATGACTAGTATAGATCAACTATATATCTTTAGCAAAAAATTTAGCGTAATTATGTTTTGAGGAAAAAAGTTCTGGAAATTTTGGAATCCTTTCAAACTATATTTCCGTACACATGAAAATTTTGTAGTCAAGAAATCTGCACTCCAGATATGGGTAATTCTTCAAGTGGTTTGAAATGGGTTGTAAGCTTTTAAAGGATCCTATGGTTGGATTTGTTAAAAAAAAATATAGATGAAGATTTCAGCTTTGCTTTAGGTGATACAATTTTTGAAGCAATTTTAGGTCCAAAAAATGCAGCAGTAATTTAGGGTTTAAAAGCAAAAGCTTTCAAAGCTTGCTAGGGCTTTGCAGGATCTTGGGTTGGTCCTGCTAACTCCTGAGGTTGCATACCCTCATCTCCAGCCACCCTCAAGTTTGAGAGTGGGCTCCTTCCATCTAGGCCCTTCAGATGGAGGGACGACTTGGATGGAAGGTGGGGAGAATTTCGAGGAGGAGGGTCTGGAGTGTGGCAGATGGGAGCAGTCCACCCACTTCCAATGCCCGATTCCATTCCAGTACATTAGAAATTTACATTTAAGTCATGTCATGTAAACTGACAGAATGAACAAACTTCAAGGCATTGAGGACCAACTAACTAAATCATGTCATGTAAGTTTAATTAGCATGTCATGTAAGCTTAATTTCAGAAATTTGGTAAGATGGGCTCAAGCTAGCTTACTAATCAGGTGGGTGGTGTTCTACAAATTTGCTCTCACTTCTTCACTTCGACCAAGGCATGGAGGGGCCTGCCGAATCCCACAGAGAGTACTATGAGGGGAGTGGTGGTGCCTCCCCCCATAGTAAGTGATGGTGGTGATGGATGAAAGAAAATTAGCATGGGGACATAGGGGGTGGGGGTGGTGGTGACCGTCACCACCACCAAAAATTGGACTTGGGAAGGTGGTGGTGACCATCACCACCACTCAAAAATTGGACATGAGAAAGGTGGTGGTGATGGTCACCACCACAAATTGAAAATTAGCATGGGAATGGTGGTGACCGTCACCACCACCCAAAATTGGACATGAGGAAAGTGGTGGTGATGATCACTACCACAAAATGAAAATTAGCATGGGAATGGTGGTGACCATCACCACAACCAAAATTTGGACATATGGTGGTCACCACCACTTGACCAAGAGGGATGTGGTACCCACTACCACTTTCAATGAAACAAACATGTGGTGAGGTTACCACCGGTTTTGAAGTGAAGGGACTCATTACCATCATTTCAAAAAAATTGGACATGTAGTGAGTATCACCACATGTACATTTTATTTGAAGAGGTGGTAGTGAGCACCACCTCTTCAAAACTGGTGGTAACCCTCATCACATGTTCAATCATTTTGAAGTGGGTATGAAAACCACTGGGCCAATGTGGTATATGGGGTTGCCTTCACTTACAAAAAATTGAATATGTCCTTTAAAGCACCACCGGGGCAAAGATGAAAGCGGGCTCTGCCACCTCTTTGCTAAAATGTGAGCATTTAGTTCAGACCACCATTGGGCCAAAAGCGTGGCGGTCTCCGCCACCTCTTTGTCCAAATTTTTGCACGTGCTTTAAGTACCACTAGATTAAGGGGGGGGGGGGGGGGGGAGACTGCCTCCTTCTGCAAAATATTGAACATGTGGTTTAGGGCACCATTGAGGCAAATTGGTCTTTAGAATAAAGATTTCGCTATTAATTATATATGAATGAAATGTGATGGGATTAATATGATGGACAATTTGATGTGGTGATTTTGGATTTTCTTCAAAATTTGGAATTGTTTGTCTCATATTAACCTTATTGTGTGTTGGTTGTGCAAATATAACAACTAATTGTTCATAGAAACCAAGAGGATGGTTGCATTGGAAGTGGGTTAAAAGTGAAAGTGGAGGACAATGGATGATATAGGAGACATTTTTGAGGTTCTTAACCTCAATGATCTTGTTTCCAGTGAGGAAATTGAGTTTAATTTGCCACCGCTTTTAGAGGATAACGAAGAAACTTATGGTGGAGAATATGTAGATGGATTTGAAGAAGGATACTTGGATCCTTCTTTGTTTTTGCATACAACGTATTATTCAACGAGGGGGTTGGAAAATTATTTTGTTGATTGGTGCAATGGAAGGATAATCCCTTTGGCGGAGACTATCAACACTTTGGATCCTAATTTCTTTAGTCAAGATGGAGCTTCATTAGAAGCATGGCCAAGGGAATTTCAAAAAAGTGGAAAAGATATGGAAGACAATTTCGAATACAAACTGGAGCAAATGGGAAAGCTTGCTTATTCAACAAAAATCATCCTCATCTTTTCATCCCATATGTTGAGGAATGGCTTTCAATTGTTTTAAAAGCCCACCACGGAGGTGAAAGACATGAACCATGTAAAAAAACAATTGCAAAAATTGGGGAGGAAGGGTAGATCGTGGGTACACAATTGAACAGCATCCCAAAACCTTTTATTGAAAAAGTCATTAGCTCATGCTCAGGTTGTCAACATGGGCATCAAGCGCATGAAAGGCTAGTTTGTCAATTGCGATAGTACAATGCAAAGTACACAATGCCTTTGAGAGATGTGGAGGACTTGTTGAATAACTTAAAAGCCCAACATTTGGTGTGTTTGAAACCGATTCATAGATACCCCCGCCTGAAGCCTTTTGCATCCAAGGTCCTCATATATGTAGGTCACCATGGAATAAAATTTCCAAGGTAAATCAAATGACATTGGAAGGTTGAATGATAGAGAAAAACAATATTTGACGGCCAAATATGTGGGGTGCAAGTTTTATGTGAAAATCATATATCCGGATGAAGAGGGACGGAATATTGAGATTCATGTGAATGAAGAACACAATGGACATGAACCAAGTTCAATGACTGATTGTTATTTTTTGCCCGCTCATCAAAGTGCAATAAATAATTGTACTAAGATGTTACAAAGCTTAAATAACATCCAATTAGCACTAGCGTATTCAAAAAGGTGTGAAGACATCTTGCGTGAAAACGTTCTTTTGCATGAACAACAAACGTTTCGTTTCTTTTTAGATCCAAAAGAAGCATCAGCCCTCTCTTATCGGCTTCAAATGCATGAAAGTTGTGGTAAAGATGACTATAACATAGTACAGCAAACGGTTCCTAAATGGATTGAAAAGAAGAGGATGATTTTTTATCAACCATACAATCCTTTAAATGCAGATCCTAATAAGCGACCGTTTGTATTAGTAATGCAAACTAAAGAGATGCTCAAGCGTGAAAATACTATAACTCCAAACTCGACATAAGTGATTGATTCCAGATTTAAAACCAATCAATGGGGCATGTTGTTATTTGCTGGAATGTGCTCCAATTTAAGTGGTTTGGGTATGCCTATTTTCATTATGCTTTGTAGTGATGATAATGGAAGAGGCCAAGTGGGAACGCATTGTGGCTTACTATAAAAGTTGTGTTTCAAAATATGGATACAACCCAACCGAACGCAATAGTAATTGATAAAAACAAAACTTTGAGAATTGCTATAATGAGGGCAATTGATGAAGATGTTTGGTGCTTGGAAGACCAAACAATTGGAGGAATTCAAACAAAATATAGATTTATGTTGTGTTGGTTTCATGCCAAAAAGGCATGAGTGGACCATTTGTTGCCTAAAGTGCCTGAGGAGCTTCGCAACAATCTATACAAAGGAATGTGCTCTATGTTGGAGGCAATTACCGAACACGACTTCAATGTAGCATATGGAAGAATGAAAATTCTATATGCTAATAATGCAAGTGTATTAAAATATATTGAACAAGGATGGGCAAGACATAGCAGTTTTTGGAAATCTATGTGGCCTAGATGGGCTAGGATGTTCAAGCACGGACATGCAAACACAATGAACCTTGTGGAACGCATGTGGCAATATGTGAAATACACCTTACTAGATGGGAAAGTCAATGGAAGACTAGATGAATTGATTTTTGCACTAATAGGTAATCTGGATACTAGACGGCGTTTTGGAGGACTGACATTAGATGAGCATTACAATAATGCTCATTGGTTGAATGAATCACAAAAGTACTCCATTAGAGGAAGAAATAAAGGTAGAACAGCAAGATTGCAGAAGGCCAAAAAATTGGTCCAACGGTATAAAGAAGACCAATTGACAAATTTGGAAGTGATTGATTCATGTCATTTGGAGTTTGCGTTTCAAAGTCAACCGTGTCAAACAAATGGTATATAGTTAGTTTATCTCATGAATGGTGCAAGCGTAACGACTGTGGTCCAATATGTAAATACATGTTGGCTGTAAAATAAATTGTTGATGAGGAATATCAACATTTGTTTGATTTGCTACTGGGCATATATGAACCTTGTGGATTTATCCATGACTTAGAAGATTTTGGTGAAGATGCATGTGCGGATCCAAATGAAGGTCCAAGTGGAGGTTCAAATGAGGGACTAAGTGGGAGTTTCAATGAGGACCCAAGTGGAGGTCCAAGTGAAGAGCGATGTGGAGGTCTAAGTGTAGGTGTAAGTGGAGATCCTAATGGAAATATAAACGATGAACCTTTCCTAAATTCCAATGATAACAATGAGTTGATAAAAAAGATGTTTTCAAATATCTCGAATATGACGGCATCCCAAAATATTCTAAGAGAAAGATATGCAAGTTTAACAATAGAAAAACTCAGTGCATTGAAGAGGGCTGAAGAAATGTTTATGGCTGTTTTTCAAGAATCTATGGGTTTGGAATTGAGACCAAGTTGAATGCTCATGCCGAGGGAAGGTGGAAGTGTCGCCCCGCTACAAGAGAATGTTACAACTACAAGACTTGAACATGGGAGTCAAAGAAAAAAACGAAGATTATTTTATGAAAATTCAAGTGGCGGGGAAGCAGGTGTGGTACAATCTCCAAGACCTAATGGTGGATTCAAGTTACAACGTCGCAGACAACTTGTGCAAAAGAAGCACACAAGGGTGAAATTGCCAAAGCTTTGTAGAAGTCGATGTCCTAATTGTGAGGGGTTGAATATATTTTTCAATGGAGTTACCGTCATTGAGTGCCACAATTGCCAGTATACAATAGTAAGAGAGGATCATAGTATACACCAGATACTCAGGAATGTGAGGAATGTGAGGTTGAATAAGATGTGGAATTGTTTTTTAAGGAGTTGAATATATATTAGGATAGTGGAAGCAAATCTTGTTTAATTTGAACTAGTTGTTTGGTATTATTTATTTAATGAAAATGAAAATTATAGCAGATTTAACTGCTAGTTTATTATGGTTATTGTATTTGCATACATTATGCAACATTTGTATAGTTTTTTTATTGTTTGCTTCAATAATATAGATGCATCATGTATATATTCAAAAACTTATTTTATATGTGTTTATGGCAATTCCAATGTACATTCGTGAGTATTATTTGAATATGTTTCAAAAAGTTAAAGAATGTTTTAAAGCTTATTAATTCACATGTGACTAATGTAACTTACCTCAAAAGTAAGGCTAGTCACATTCGTAAAATGTAAACTAATTTTTGGAAAGCTTAATCTTATTTAAACATTTAAAGGAAAATGGAAGTGAAACATTTAAAGTAAAAAAGATTATGCATGCAATATGAATTTAGTACGAAAGTGTAAATGAACTTATTTTCAAAACCATCCCAAACATTAGCTCGTAAGTGACTAGAGGCTTTAAGCAATATCGAAAGTGCTTTTAACATTTTTGTAGCTTCAACTCCAAAGAGTTTATATATATCATCCTTATTAAAGGACATCCACAGAATTCAATTTCAAATAAACTATGCATAGATATTTTTCAAATGAATTTATAGAAATTCTCAAATTCACACAAATTACAATTTGAACACTTTCATTTTGTAAATTTTTATGATTGGTTGAAATAATAGTGGAGTAGTTTATCTGTGATTTAGTTCTATAGAGGTGTCTTCAACTTTTCTTGAATGCAATGGGATGATAGTTTCATAGATTGAAAAGTTGCACATTATGCAAAACATGATTCAATGTTTGTCATTGAGTTCTTTTAGACAATCATTCCAACATTCATGAGATAATGAGAATTTTTTATTTTTTATATAATTAAAATAATAATATTATACATATAACTCGATGTATAAATAAAAGTTGGACATTCTTAATTTTAAATTCTATCCATTTAGGATCTATGATTGCAATCACCCAAATTTTGTATAAATTCAAATCCTAAATTTTTTAATCATACTTAGATGAATGATTGCAAATCACCAATATTTTGCATTAAAGAATCTTTAAAGATGGTCTTGCATTAGGACAATAGTATTGTAAGTGCATGTTAATTAATTTTAGATAGGTATAAATTTTCATTATTACATTGTTGTGTTTAGACATTAAACCTGAAAGTCAATGTCAAGTTTGATTTACTTCATTGATTCCTTAAATAGAAGTCTGTAACATTAGTCACAATTATATAATGGAGAAAATAAAATCGCATTAACCCCTAAAATTTTGAATTCTATTATGTTATGCTTTTTACATGATAATGAATACAATATTGACAATCTATGTATGAGATTTATTGTAATGGGTTGAAATGTAATACTCTAAGAATAGTAATTTTATGCACACTTTTTATTCATTGATTGAATGGCGTAATTGAATAGCACTATTCCAATTTTTAATCTTAGATTTTATCTCTTCCATTATTAATACACTTCAAAAGTATAATTTAGTTATAAAATGGAACTATAAAGGGTAAGGACATTTGGCATTGTACAAGTGAATTTAGTAAGAATCAATCAAAGAAAAGATACTCTTAAGATGTGAAGCAAAGAACATTCAAGAGTATTCATTAGGAAAAAAATGAATCCTAGAAGGGGCTGCTTTGTAGTGTAAGCTTCCCTTCCAGGGAATTCAAGGGAACTCAACAGTGATTTACAATTAAAAAATATTAAAAAAATTAAAAAAATTAAAAAAAATTAAAACTAATAATATAAAATAAAAAATAAAATAAAAAAATAATAAAAATAAAAAAATAATAAAAATTGTAATGATTGCAGTCTGACATGGCATGTGTAGTGCCATGTTAGATCTGAAAATTTTGTAATTTTGAATTTATTTTAATAAAAAAAAATTTAATGTTTTTTTAAGCAGTTCAGCTGCACTGTTCCCTGCTGTTCCGCGCTGTTCCGCGCCTACAATTCGCTGTCGCAAAAAAAAATAAAAAAAAATTCGGCTTGCGTTCCCTGCGTTCTCAGGTCTCACGGCCTCTTCCAGGGTTCAACTTTTTCCTAATGCAAGAGCAATCCAGAAAATCTTCTTCACTATAGTAGGGATAGAAAGTTTATGGATTAATAACGTAATGATGATAAAGTTTATAATTTCAGTAAATATCTTGAAATCATATTGTGATTTTTGTTGCACCTTTATATTCAAAAGAACATTCAAGAGTATTCAAGAGCATTGGAGAAAATCTTTTACACTATAGTAGGGATAGAAAGTTTATAGATTATTAACGTAATGATGATAAAGTTTATAATTTAAGTAAATATCTTGAAATCATGTTGTGAATTTTGTCACACCTTTATAATATTGATGACTATGTATGAAATATTATGAATCCTACAATGTGATATATCTTTATCAATACCTTTACCCTAAATTCCTAATGTATATTATCAATTGCTCTAAGCTTAATTCAAACAACATTTTTTGAAGTTTTTCTAAGAAGTGTTCAAATATTTTCACAGACTTGGGCCATAGGTCTAACTTATAGTGAGAACAGGCCACAAGGTCATACCAAAGAAGGAAGAATCAACCATTTGATAACAATAAAGTAATTCTCCAAGGTGATTGCACCAGGTTGTAATCACCCTAACTTAATTTTAGTTAATTTTGGGTTCCCAGCTAGGTAGGACCTTGGACCTCATGACCCATCCCAAAATGATGATGTGAATGATTTTTTATTTATTTTTTCTTGAATCACATGGACCAATTCCATTGATGATGTGAATGATTTGAGAGCCCATCTGTAAGTTGCAAATACCAAGGATAATCATAATTAACCTGCCATCTGAAACTGGAGGCCACCCAAGCAACCAGGCCTGCCAGCTCCCTCCACCGTCGATCTAATGGAAGGGCTGAGATGCCTGGAGCCCACCCTCTAACTCGAGGGTGGCTGGTTGCTTGGGTTGCATACCGTAGTCGGGATTGCAATGTCTGATGTAAGATTCTTCTTCAATTTCTGGTGCTTTTATGACTTGCATGCATCGTGAGCTCTGCTTGTACTTGATTCCTTCTGTTTGGTGCTATGGATTTGGATGGGCCAAGTTTCAAGTACACAATTAACAGAAACAGAGTATAGTTTAGTCTCACAGACTCACACCGTCTGTTTGAGCCGTTTTCGGAGACACATTTGTTGAGCACCTGGATTTACAGAGGATGCTGTTGCACCTTCGAATGGTGAAGGTTGTGAGTACTGTATGCATTTTGAAGGTTTTAGAGTTATCACACAATCCATCACTTTTACGTAAATTTTTCGACGTGAAAAAGATGAACACGAACAGGACTCATGAGTGCGTTATTTGCTTTCATATAAATTAAGTATTTGTTTTCTTTCTGGACCATCGATTCTTACAGACATTTCGGTTCTCCAAATTCTGTGGACTCCCTCGCGGCACCGAATCGAATAGTTCATACTTCATACTTGGACGGACACGGTGCGTCTTGACTTTTCGGACTCTGTTTCCGTTATTTCCTCTGCGACACAACAAATATCTTGTTCTTCGATCTAATATGAAGACTTCGACTTCACCATGACGCCAGACGCGCAAGCCGTTTACCGCAGGTGGTGACATGTCGAGTCGTCACGATGCCCACCATCTTTATTTGGCACACTGAGAAACATTTCAAAGGCGAGGAAGAAGTGGCATCATCTTCTTCACCTTGTTGACCAAAGCTCCCGGACGATGCTTACGGATTTGAAAACCATGCGAAGATATCTGTGGAACTCAGTTATTGCTGGATATCGAAATAACCAGACCTGCTTCGCACCAGTAGTTCTTCCCTAATAAAGAGACAAAACCGAGCTCGCTGTGTAACCCCTAATTCGACCCTAAACCTGAACGATTGTGTTCCGGACTTCTCCAAGAGTTTGAGCTGTGTGAGCTTGTGAGCATGGCATGGTCCACGATCTTCAAATTTTCGTTGAACCGTCCAAATTTGACGATGAGGTTTAAATTGGGAGCCAACGATTGTCGGAGCTCGCTAACTCCGCTTGTGCGTTCCTTCGTAGTAGTAGCTCTGCTTCTCTTGTTTGCACCTCGCAACTCCGTGTCACAATTCACAGACGTGTACGATGCCGTACAGTGTAAGTATTAGCTCATTTCTTGTTGGTGTCATGCTACTGATGACCGAGAATTGAAAACTATCTGGTGCAACCGGCACGGCTATGAAGATTTCTTGCGGAACCTCAGAGCTGCGCGGTGATGCTGAAAAGTCAACCTGAGTGTACGGAAACTTATTGGACAATCTAATTCAAACTGTTTTTGTGTGGGTGTGTGTGTTACTTGCCAGTGGACGCTCTCCAATCCATTTTTAAAGCTTGGAATAACACCCCCCACATTGCGAACAATTTAGCAGGCTGGAACACCACACAACAATTTCCTTGTAAGCAGAGCATTACTGAGTACGCACCTAATTATCGTGGAGTGCAGTGTCTGACGCTCATCAACTGCCAGGATTACAATACTACGGACTGCGAGAACTGCAAGAAGTGCTCAGCTTTCATCATCGGCTTGTGAGAGCTCAATTCTTTGATTCTACTCTATTCTTGATCACTTAGACTCACTGCTGGGACTCTTAAGTGATTTTCTAGTAGAACCAGCTACACCGGTTTCTGAGTTCCTTATTTTCATGGTGTGGCATGAACAACAGAACTCTCAACGACGCATCAATCGTAGGAGAGTTGCCTGAGGCCATCGGAAATATCAACACTCTGACGACGTTGTGAGTCGATCCTGAACTACTCAACAATGCTTTGCTTCGCCATTGCGGGGGGGGATTTCATCTTTCCTCAACTTACATAGGGATTGAACAATCTCGAAACCCTGAAACCCCCCTTAATTTCTTGTGCTTGCTGCAGAGAGCTCACTGGAAACCCGAATCTGACAGGACAACTTCCTTCACACATTCAGGACACGCACCTCTACATTTTGTAAGACTCTCACAATGCAAAGATACGGTTTTCGCATGAAAATAAAATTCTGCAAGCTCCTCTCTGTTCCAATTCTGATAGGTTCTTCAAAGTATTGCTGAATTTCTTATGTGGATTGCTCTTTTAACTAGGCTAATTCGTTTCTTGTGGTGGCAGTGATATTCATGACAATGGATTTTCTGGAAACCTTCCAGATCTCAACAGACTTGTCTGGCCCGTAAAACTGTGAGCTTCTTTCTGCATATTTCCTGAAGTGCTTGTTCCTGTGGTTTGCTCCAATATCAGGATTGTCTTCAGTTTCTAAGTTTTTGGGAGTGATAACTAGCGCGAATGTGATCATTGCGAGGTAAACGCAACTGTGGTTATCACCATGCTATGTTTCCAATGTTATTTATGGCATTTTGACAGGGACCTGAGTGGCAATCGGTTTAATGGGACCTTTCCAACGGCTCAAATTGAAGGAATGACTTTCCTGCAGACACTAAATCTTGGCAGCAACCAGTTTGAGGGAGAGATTCCTCAAAACGTCTTTGTAACTTTGACACAGTTGGACCATCTGTAAGAATCTGGATGCCATTTATAGACACTTCTTTTAAGAATAATTTGTATTATTCTTTGAATGCATCTACGAGCATCTGGAATATTTTTTAAATGCAAACACTGCAGTGATAAATAAGCTTTGAACGTCTAAATTTTGGCTTATGCAGGAATTTATCCAACAACCTCTTCACTGGCTCTGTACCGACTCTCACTACCATGACGAATTTACAGGATTTGTAAGTAGCCCAATAATGCCCTGTGGCTTCTAGAGCTCTCACGCTCTTCCAGCCATTAGCTCGCCCTTCTCTATAAACTAGAATCTTGAGGAAATGTACATTTTAGTGTAAAGTGTAGGGCAACCTAATGACTTTGAAGACCGCAGTTTCTTCTAATCAATCACAATTGTACTTAATGACTCAAAGAACTGAAGACATGTGAGCACTGAGTTAGTGAAGACAATGTTGGGGTGTTGAACAGGGATTTGTCAAGTAACAAGTTCAACGGATCGCTTCCTGCTCTTTCTAATATTTCCTCCTTACGATCTGTGTAAGTCATGGTAGCGCTGAGAACATGTCTGAACATGTGGTTTTGATCAAAAAATTCAAGCTCGAACTTGGATGTAGCGTCCAATTGGATCTAATGGAAGCGGGTACGTTTATTTGCTGCAGGAATCTGAGTAGGAATGAGTTTACGGGATCATTCTTACTCTCTTCTATATTTAACAGCAGTCTCTCAAACTCTCTTTCTGTTTTAGACTTATCTCACAATCTGTTGAGAGGCTCTCTAACCAAATGGGACGCCTTACAACGCGGGTCACTTGAAGAACTGTAAGTTACACGATTTTTTTTCTTAATATGTAGGATTTTGATCAACTGTAATTGAGTACTATGTTGTGACTTTATTAGAATATGTATAAAATTCTATGAGACTTCTGAACACCGCAGGTACTTAGACGGCATTGTCATTGATGGAACACTTGATATCGGCCAACTTTCTGCGGATGGCTTTCTTCAAATGAAATCTGATAATACATCAGGATCGTTGAAAACTTTGTCGCTGATGAACAACAACATCACCAATGTGCTTTCTGCGGGAATAAATTTTTTAAACATATCACCAATCATCAGGTGAGGAAACCTTTGGAACTAGTGGAGCCCTCTCTTTAGTTGAGAACATCTTTTGGCAAATGGTAACAGAATTTATTTCCTGCATAACAAATGTTCATGATTTGTCTGATGTATTCATCATATTTACAATGTCAGTGGCATTGTACAGATTACAAGGCAATCCATATTGCAACAATCCGGGAGACTATACAGACGAACAAGGATGTTTTTGTCAGCAAGTTTGTCTCATATCATCAAGTAAATATCCGACCTTACTTATTTTTATGCTCACGCTCAGAGGTCTCCTTGAAATTTCAAGTATTGTGATTGGCGTAAAATTTTGACGCTGTTAGTTCCTAGATAACTCACTCTGGGGAAAATGTCTTGAATCAGGTGTTGGGAAAGTAAATAAGAAGGTAGTCATAATTTCCACTGTGACAAGTATTTTTTCAGCGCTTCTCCTACTTACGATTGGATTTCTTACTATCCTTTACCGAAACAGAAGATACAAGCGATATCTCTTGCTTCAGGTTCAACAAAGTAAGTGTTATCTCCAGATCTTCTTCCTTGAAGAGCCTATTCACTCCGTTATTTGTAATGATCATTTCATAAATGTTTTGTACTTGACTCTGTGTCTTTAAGATTCTGTCTTAGAAATTTTAAGCTTTGTCTGTGCTTGGAATGTTCAGAGTTTGAGGAATTTGATGTGAAGCCTACAATTTTCACGTATAACGAGCTTCGTACTGCTACAAGAGACTTTCATCCTGACATGAAGCTGGGCCAAGGAAGCTACGGGACAGTATTTAAGGTTGAACGTTGACACCATTTTTGAAGTATGTCACGAGAGTTTTGAGCTATACCGGTTATGAAGTAACAAGTGCGGCAAGTTTAACGTCATTATTTAATTTGTACAGGGTGTATTGGCCAATGGAAGTGTAGTGGCTGTGAAGCAATTAATTGCCCAAAGTACTCAGAGTTCCGATGACTTCTTGAACGAGATCGTTCTAATCACTGGAATGAGACACCGGAACCTGGTGAATCTGAAAGGTTGTTGCCTTCGTGAACGCCAAAAGATCCTGGTCTACGAGTATGTGGACAACTATGATATTGACCAAATTCTACTAGGTGAGTGAGTTCCTCCCTAAAGCGTTCTTGCTGATTGAATATTTTAATGCAGTTTTGTGTAACAATGGAATTACTTGCCATGAGAGATGAATAAATGCTAGTATGTATTTTTAACAATTTGTTGGTATTAATGTAATTTTTTTCTTGCACAGTGGGCTCAAATACAATGCTTGTGGATTGGCCTGCTAGGCTGAAGATTTGTTTGGGAGTAGCTCATGGCTTGCACTACTTACATGCATTGGCTCAACCAAGGATTATTCATCGAGATATCAAAGCTAGCAATGTCTTGTTGGACAAGAATTTTGAAGCCAAAATTGCAGATTTTGGTCTGGCTTTGCTATTTCCAGATAATCAAAGTCATATTATGACTGTCCATGTTGCTGGAACCAAGTAAGTTCATTTGTACTTTACTCCATGTTTTTGGTTCCCAATCATGTACATTCTACACTTTGGTGGTGATGATAGCTTCAAGTTTTCCTAGCATGAGTTAATTGTGCTCATGAAGGACTGACTTTTGTAGTTGTAATGCATTTCCGTTTGTTGTGGAGTAACCATAAATCTGGATGTATATTTGCAGGGGATATTTGGCACCAGAGTATGCGTTGTTTGGTCAACTAAGTGACAAAGTCGATGTTTTTAGCTTTGGAGTTCTTTGTTTGGAGGTTGTAAGTGGTCGAAGGAACATTGATGAGAAACTACCCGTTGATGAAATGTATCTTTCTAAATGGGTAAGAAATTTCTTTTCTCAAAGATAGACTTCTTTTGAATATAATGTCCATCTATTGAAAAACGTGACTATGGTTTCTATCTTGCTCTTTTGTTGCTTCTTCCTTAGTTTTTTGGTGTCTCTAGTTGCTCCTTTTCGGTTGAAATGTCACAATATGCCTTTTCAGGCTTGGAAGCTTCATGGAGCAGGCAACCTGATGCAGTTGGTTGATTCAACACTAGTCTTACAAGATGATCAAAAGTTGGAAGTGACCCGCCTGATCAACACAGCCCTTCTTTGCCTACAACATAACGAGGAGCAGCGGCCCACTATGGCTCGTGTGGTTGCCATGTTGCAAGGAGACACAGAGTCAGAGGTAGTCGTGGTGAATGATGAAGTTGAAGACCAGTACAAGGATAGTGCAAGCATGTTGCAGGCATTTGGAAGAATTGGTCTCGATACTGTAAATGAGGAAGGTGAATCTTCGGTTGGGACTTCATCAAGACGGGAGGTAGATAGTTCAGAGCGGAGTTCAACGCTAATCAATTCAATGATCGAGCTAGGTCATATAAGAGGCAGATGACAAATGTTTGTAGATTTTATTTTGTTTGAAAAAGGAAGCCTTCCGAATGCAATTGAGTTGTTGTCAATTGCAATAGATAAATTTCTTAGCATGGCAAAGTCCCAGTTATGTATTGCAAGTGTTGTTGATCAAGTAGCAGCCATGACTTTGGACTCTGCCATTTCAATTTCAGATTGTGATAGCACAGTCCTGCATCAACGTCAACCAATAGTCACGCGCACTTGAAATGCCAAAGAGATGTATTGAACTGATGAATGCAAGGAGTATTGTCCTCTTTCGACTCTTGACACATCTGTTGAGGACGTGTTCTGGAACGATGTGAGCGTCCTCAGTTTCTGTCATAAGTTGCCGGAACTCCGTGAGTGACCTCTTTCATCTACCTGCTTGGGTCCAAAAGATATAATGATGACATTAGATTAGGTAAGAGTGAATGTGTAGCAAATGTGTAAAGGGTGATTGAACGTTACGGTCACCCCCGTCGAATGTACAAATTAGTAAATTCAGTACAAAAAATACAAATATTGGTACAAAATTGGTACACAATTGGTACAAAATGGAGCCAAAACATTGCTTATACCAAAATTCAATGGTGGCCCATCTCAATCAAAAGGTCTTCTTATAGACTCTCAAATTTAAAATTAGAAAAACACACTTTAAAGTCAAAATTTAGGCCTCGTATTAAAATCACACATTTGCAGGGATATGTTCTTATAAAATTTTCAAAACCCTAATTAAGTGTTAAAGCATTGTATCTAAACATTAAAACATTGAATTCAGCTCTTTGAATTGCAAGAATGAACCCCTAAACTTGACACAATAAATACAACAATGCTAAAGTTGAATCTGTGACAGTACAAACATAAAATGTTTGTACTCCATACATTGAACTGATAGATGAAAGTCACTTTTTATTATGCAACTTTTAATATACATGAGATGTAAGACTTCGCCTTATTTTTTTTCCCTCAAAAAGACAACTAGAATTGTAGTAAAATTGACTCTAAGCTTTCATCCTATGCATAAATTATGCCATGACTACAATTTTGGACAACCGTAGTGTGCTTTCACCCTAAAGTGCGCAAGATACTGGGAGTATGATTTTGAAGAGGTTTCCAATGTATGTACAAATTCAGGTAATAACACCTACTTGCAAACCTGGTTGCAAAATTGATCCCTATACGGTCTTATTGATAATGTACATCTCTTGAACATGAGAGCAAAAGGACAATTTTGAGCACACTTTGAAAATTTGTAGTTTATTCATACAATACTAACTCAAGAAATGCATGCTAAGAGAATCTATAATATTCTTCACCATTTTAGGGGTTTGGTACCACATAGGGTTTGGGTGCAAAGGCTAATATTATGTTGATATTATATGGAAGGAAAAAATCTGATATGGCACCAAAAACAATCGCATCCATTAGTTGCTGGGAGAAAAGAGCTTAATTAGTACCATTTCAATAAAATCGTGAAGGAAGGATTTAATGTTCACTATAATTATTAGAAAAAGTAATTGAAAATTGAAAAGTTCATTAAAAGCTCTTTATTCTTCATTGAAGGAATAATCTGCCTTTTGTCTTGTTAAGTCCTAGTGTCTAAATGGATTTGTGGTCATAGAATACCATCAAAAAAGTAAAATTAAGAAGTTTCATTTTCTTCATTATAAGATCTCTTTTCATAATCAACCGTAGGAACTTGTGGATGTATTGTCAAAGAATTTTACAATGGATTTAAAAAAAATTTAAAATCTTGTAATTCAAAGATTGTGAGTTCTGATTACTTACCTCTAAAAGACCAAATAAATTTTTTTGGCACCATAGCAATTTTGGGCAGCTCACTGCGAATAAAAAATTTACTATGTTTTTTGAAATTCTTTTGGATGTAGGGGACATTGGAACAAGGAGTACCTACCATTTGACCATTTGTTTTTACAATTGGATGTACCCATGAGGAGTTATGGGAAAAATGTCATATTTCATAGACAAGGGATAGTACGGGTATTTGGGTAGGATAATTTACACTATTAAGAGTGAAATTTGCATTGCAATGCCAAAGGAGCTTGAGCAAGGCCTTAGGTAGCTTCTCGGCCTAGGTTCAATTTGGATTACTTCTCTAACATTTTTTTGGATTCATAAATTTGTTACAATATACAGAAGATGGTGGTAGGGAGGCAATTGCTCTATGACTTCTTTTACTCTAACGGGGCAATTATTTCTAAGTTTTGCATTTGAAAATAAAGAAATTCAAATGCCCAAAGAATCCATTGAGTCTGTTATCAATTTGTCATTTGACAAACCACCATCCAAATTATTTTTGATGAAAAAATGAAACAATTGCTTTATGGACATTTGTAGAAATGTAGGGTGGAGAGGTTGTTTTTATAATGAGATCCATTGTTTGTCATGAATCCTCAAAGGGTATGGGATAATTTGAAGATGAAAGCTTAACTGCTTATTGTCAAAACGTAGAATTGTGTTGAAAGTAAAATTTTAGACTTCATTTTGGCACAACAAAATAACTTTTTCAAAAGAATTGAACTATAAAATGTTGTAAAATAAAACTAACTTTCAACTTCAAAAACCCTTTTGTGATTTTGAGCCTCTTAAAAAAAGTTATGGACAAAATTCTTAGAAGATGTTTGAAATGTTAAAGAAAATGTCCCTTCCAATCCCTTTCTAAATTTTTTCTATAATTTTTGATTAGAAACTCTAATATTTAGAAAAGAAAGTTTATTTGATTTTCCAACTTTCTATAGGTCAATTTGTTTTTAAAAGTTACTCTACTATGCCAAAATGAGGCTTGAAATTTTAATTGAACACAATTCCTATTTTTCACATAACCTCTAAAGGATTTGTATGCGTTATTTGAAATTTTGCGCAGATACACATGACTAGAGATTTGCATGGTTAAGGCTCAAACTTTAATAGAAGTTGTAGATGAGGAATATCTTTCAACAAAATTTTATGACATTTGGAAACATAAGTCAAAAGTTATGGCCTAATATGTTACTTTTTTCCTTGGCCGGGAAGTGTAGGTAGATTAAAAAAATCATTTTTTTCTAAAAAAATTTAAAATTGGTGTATATATATATACGTGAAAAGCTTTGAATCATTCCATTTTGATCAATGAGATGAAAATTATGAGGAGTTTTAGTTTGCGGGCAGTTATGAATTCTCTACTCTAAAATAAACTTTGAAGTCCATTATTTAACTCAATTTTCAATATTTTTGGAAAAAAAAATCATAGGATGTAGATTGTTTATTGCAACACTACCACCATTGGGATTGGAATTTTTTAACTCCATAGTTAAATTCTTAACAATTTAGTATTTTGAAGCATTCTATACTTCTTTCTACTTACTATTTTTTTCCTATATGTTGTACAATTCCAAATGATGCGAAATTTCTCAAGCATATAGCCAACTTGCCTCGAAAATGAGTTTAAAGAAGCATCACCATTTTGGACATTTTTTTCATAGAAAAGTGAGCTTGTGAAGTGCAGCTGCCCGATTTTTTGCAAGGCCCAAAATAGCAATTATGTGATTTCAAACACTCATATCTTTCAATCCACACCGTGGAAATGTCTGAAATTATTTCCACATGTTTTCATATTAGTGTACAAAAAGATCTTATGGTTATATGTGTTCAAAAATACTTTTTTTTCAAAAGTTGGTACCTCTACTACAAATGGCAATTTTAGAGTGTTTTTGGTGAACACATAGTCATGGAACTTTAGGAGATAACTATAAGTGGTTGACCTCCTAATAATTTTAATTTACATATTTCACATGGGTTGTTTCACCTCTAAACACCCCACTTGTACAAAGAGGTTCTCTTCTAATCTCTAGGCATACAAATAAGTGGATTTAGAAGTTATGGGAGATAGACAATTGACAAATATTTTGGTTTCATTTGAAATTTAATGCCGGATATCCTAATATGTTCATGGAGCACTAAACATCAAAAGTAAGGAGAACATGATCCAATGTCAATGATTCAAGATAAGTCGAACTTCACTAACCTTGATCCAATCTCCTCCCTTGCCAAGCCCAATACGTCCAACTGCCTTTTCTTTCAACTTGGATACATTTTGCTTAAGCTTGCTGTAGATTGATCAAGCTTGCCAAAGTTTGATTTTTTGGGGTGCAAGTTATGGTTTTGAAAATTGGCCCTTATAATTTATCCCACTCTAGTGATTAATGTCCAAAGCTTCAGCCCAACCGGGGCTGACATTTGGATAAGCCCCATTGACCCCTAAAGTTGCACAACTACGTTTTCACCAAAAACACTCCAAAATTGCCATTTTTAGTACAAATACCAAATTTTGAAAAAAGATAATTTTGACACATGTAACCATAGGATCTTGTAGTACATTGACTTGATAACATGTAGAAAAAATTCCAAACATTTCCACGATGTGGATTGAAAGATATGAGTGTTTGAAATCACAAAATTGCAGTCACTTTTTGTCCCCTATGAAAACACACGGAACTGCATTTCACAATCTAACTTTTCTATGAAAAAATGTCCCAAATGGTGGTGCTTCTTTGGATTCATTTTCCTAGATAAGTTGGCTAAATGCTTGAAATTTTTTTTCATCATTTGGAATTGTACAACATATAGGAAAAAAATAAGAAATAGAAAAAAAATAGAAAATACCTCAAAATACTAAATTGTTAAGAATTTAATTATGTAATTGAAAAATTCCAATTCCGATGGTTTCAATGTTGTAATAAAAATTTACATCCTATAATTTTTTTATTTAAAGAAATATTGAAAATTAAATAACATAAAGGACTTCAAGGTTTATTTTAGAGTAGAGAATCTATAATTGTCCGCAAACAAAAACTCCTCATAACTTTTGACTCATTGATCAAAATGGAATGATTCAAAGCTTTACATATATGTATAACTCTAGAAAACCATTTCAAGTTTTTGTTTTTGAAAAAGTGTTTTTTTTGGATCTTCCTAGACTGCCCGCCCAGAAAAAAACAACATATTAGGCCATAACTTTTGACTCATATTTCCAAATGTCATAAAATTTTGTTCACATGAAAGATATTCCTTGTCCACAACTTCTATTAAAGTTTGGGCCTTAAATATAAAAAATCTCTAGTCACATGTATTTGCCCAAAATTTCTATGTTGCCAAGATACGCATACTGATCCTTTAGTGGTTAATGGAATAATGTTAGACACCAATACACTAAATAGTGAAATTAGGTTGCCTTACTCCAAGAAAGTTATTGTACAAGTTACCAGAGTCAACAAATATTTCTACAAATATTTCCATTTGTACACATAGAGGTTCATAAGTCCCAATTACAACAACACCTAATTCAAAAGCTATGCATTCTTGTATAGTAACAATAAATATTTATACAATATCAGATGTCAAGAAATTAGTGAGGGACAACCTAATTTCACTATTTTGTGTAGATCGCAATAGAAAAAGTTGCAAAAGTTGGGAAGCTCTAAAGTAAGAGTTTGAAGTCCCCTGCCGAATTTGAACCTTCAGCGGATTTGCCAGGGTGAAGGCTCCAGAGTGACAAATATTAAGTTCGGTAGGGGAGGCAACCCATTCTCGATCACTTAAGGTAATACAAAATCTGGAATTCATTAATTCATAGCAACATGGTTTTGATACCAAAATATCTGAAAACTCCAAGAAGGGTCCAAACACTATTGCTGCACACGAGAAAACTTTCCACCGAAGAAGCCGTCCTCTTACATGCCTGTAATTTGTGAAGTGATCGGAAATGTGTCGTCGATCGGGAATGGGTTGCCTCCCCTATACGTAACTGAGTCGATCGCTCATCGCTGCATTTCGAGTAAGAGTGGTGATGCCATTGACGAGATTGGTACGAAGAATCAGGTACAGAGTATACATATGAAGTGCTGTGCAAGGAGAATGCTTGACGGGGGTTGAATTGATTTGGAGATCGATGGAGTTTGAATTAATTGTCCTCGGAGAGATTGTGAGCACAGGAAATGGCGGATCGAAGCCAGTTTTCTCAATGTTTTCGATTGTTGTTGTTGAGTTTTTGAGCACCAGAGTGGTGAGCTTAAGCAGGTTATTAGCCAGGGAGGCTAGTTCGTGTCGACGGTAAGAGCGAGAATCATTCGAGATGGCGGAGATTCGAACAGAGAGAGAGAGACACGAATGTGTCGGCGTGAAATGTTATGCATTGTGATTCAGTACCCGAAAACGGAACATTCCCGTTCTCACAAATCTGTTTTATTTATTTGACACAAATGAAAGAAGTTCATTGCAAGCCAGAGTAAAATACAACCACCTTAACCGACAACAGGCAAGGCGCAGAGAAGTAAATGAGGTTCTCACAAATTGTAGACTGAAAATTTTTCGGTTTGATTTTAAAACAGTAAGGTAAAACAGTCCATCAAATGACCCATAGTGGACACCTAGGGAATGATCCCATGATGGGTTTTTCAGTATGTGAGATTTGGGCCACAATGTATGTCTTTCATGACAGTCATGGAGTGATTAGTGACCTCATTAGGAACTTCCAACTTTCCAGTGTAAATTTATTGTAAGTCATTAACTTTTTAGGCCTTCCATGTTAAAAAACATTATAACAGCTTTAGAAGAACAAAATGAGCATCATGGATTCAGATTTTGTTGGTTTTGGAGTAGTCTACAAACTCTTTTGGACCATGATGCATTGAACACTTCAAAAATTCATTGCAAATTCATACTTTGTCAAAAAAAAAAGACAATTTCAATTGCTCTCACTATTTCTCACACTTATCTTTGTGTAGGAAAAAACTTGAAAAATTTCAGCAACAGCATGAGACCGAACTCCTAATTCTAACCACAATGGGTTGTTTTACCTTACTGCAGCAAGTACACATAATTATATATCAAGACTGACTCAACGTTCTGAAGAAACCTGAGAACAAGAACATTCTGTTTCCCTAGAATAATGAGACCTTTATTTTGATTAGACGCAGTTGCTGAATGGGGTGCAAGCAATCTCAGCCGCAGTAGATCAAAGCCGGTGTGAATCAGCGATTTTATTCAAGTTTCAGCGCTTGAATTATGGCTTTCCAGTTTGCTTAATCGTAACTAGTGTGCCCTGTGTCGTTGCCACATCCAAAATCATACCCTTCTCGCCAAGAGCTTTCCAACGCTACCAAAAACGCAACCAAAATCAAAGGAAAAGTAGTTTTCTAAGTTTTTGATCCATAAATACTTCAGAATTCAATAACTTCCGCACTGTAGGTCCAAACGGCACAAAACCAAGCCTGTGCACCCCTCCTCATCGAGAGCTTTCCGACGGTACCAAGCACGCAACTGGGGGACGCACGGTTCGGGAGATTTCAACGTAACAAAACAAACAAATTAGGTCTCTAAATATAGGTAAAAAAACCATGCAAACTTAATGTATGGATAGTCAGCTGTACTCGAAGATTTGAACCGCCAAAGGCAACGAGCTTCTCATTGAATTTATATGTAAAGAGGTCATCATACAAGTTAGACGATAGGGGTAGTTATACCTTCTCCGACTCTGGAATTTCTCTAAAGAATGAGAAGGTGTGGAGAGAAAAGGGAACCAAATAGGAGCCAAAAATCATGAAGAAGGTATGACACTGCTTTTATGTTGTTTGGAGAACAAGAGTGGAGAATGCACCATGAGATTTACCATTAGAGAAAAAAGAAACCCAATAGAAGGCCCCTTGAGAAGGGACTCAAGGGGCCTTGGATTACATTTAAATGTGTATTTACATGCTACATGATGAACTAATCCCCTATACCCACCCAGGTAAGTTAGCTCAGACAATTATGAAAATAGGACATGGAAGGTGGATTCCATTGGTTGCTGTACTCAAATCCAACTCTTTTTTTAATCCCCGAAGTTGTCACTCCCAATACGTTTGCACTTCCAATTAATGAATAGAATCTAGTTCTTTGGTACGTCCGAAATGGTTTTTAATATAACCATGGTATCAACTACACTCAGTTCCAAGTTTGATGTTGACATGTATACGTGTAAACATAAACTAAGCCTACTTTGCACCACCTGCAGACTGCTATTGATTGGTGATTTAGAGGAATAGTTAATTAATCAATGGATTTGTGCCTAATGATTGCTACATTTGAATTGAAATCATTTTGTCTACAATACCATTAGAAACTACGTCACAGGTGTGTGACAAGACCATAAAAATAAACAAGAAAAAGGCATATTAACCTAGCGACCAATTGAACTTACATTGGAAAATTCAAATGAGATGGTGACATTTTTCTATCAAAAATTGTATACTCTAATAGCCCCCTATGCTACAATAAATAGCCTTGCAATGTCAAACTATGGAGGCCCTCTCTAGGATTCCTTTTATCTCTAATGAAGCGCAGAATATGCAACTGGTGAGGAACACAGTATGAAGGCGTAGAATGCGCAGGCTGTGTGGAACATAGGATGAAAATAGAATGTGGACTTCAGCACAAAAGAAAACAGGATATGCTAAATGTGAGCTCCAGAGCAGAGTATTATTCTTGTGCAAAGGGTTCTCTATGTCCATTATTCACCTCCAGAGGAAATAATGAATGTAGAGAACCCTTTACAAAAGAAGAATATTTTGCCAACGGGAAGTCAATCCTAAACCGCCACATCCCCATTCTTTAGAGAATGGGTTTGCAGTGAAGAAGGCGTGACTACCCTGATGTTTTCCTTTACGCTACCAAGTTAGTTTGGTAGAGCAGCTTTGATAGAGCTTAGAAGAACTTTATTGCTTTTGTCCTCTAATTAGAAACCTTCCATCAACTTTGTCTAATATAAAGTCCAATTCCTACATACAACCTTATTTACACTTCTTTTTAATGATTCAATTAATTGTGAATTGTTTGGATTCTAGTCATTTTCAAAGGAAACATCGATATTATTATGAAGGAGAGGGAGTACCAAATATGGGAAAACAAACAAAAATCTCATGGCTTTACACTAGAATTTTAGCTAATGGTTCTAAAATTGTTCTAAACCTATCACTTTTAGTGCATTGAGTAAAAATTGTAAAAAAATGATTATTTTTCAATTTCCTTCATACACTATTGACCTATACTAATATCAAAATGTGAAGAAAAAATTCAGCCTATTGAGCTTCATAGATTGTGAGATATAAGCATTCAAAGTTAATAGAAAAATATTCACAATTTACTTGATTGTTTGCCTAATTGTTTGCCCTTCCTATTAGCATGTTGCTTAAATTGTCTCTAAATTTTTAAGTCCTATAATTTTGCTTTGGACATCTAATTGAAAAAAACTTACAACTAATCAAAGTTAACACAAGCATGCATGTTTGGTAAGAAAATTCACTTTCAGTATTCAAAATGAACTTGTATGAACCTATTCAAGCCTTCAAAACGCTACATGAGAATTTATTGTCTTCTAGGAGTTAATAACTTCTATTTAATGATATTGTAGGTTGAATGCACTTTCTACGACTTTTAGATAGGTTTCTAGTATTCGTCAAGCTTGTTATAAAAACTTATTTTAATATTCATTGTTTTTTTATACAAATTTTATATTTTTTAAATACAAAAGCAAATTTTATATTTATTTTGTACTTGATTTGATGTAGTAATTATTTACTAGGGCTTTAAAAAACAACCATGAGCACCGACAAGGGAAGAAACATTGCAAACACACGATTATCATAAAACAAAAATAAATCTTTATTTATTTATATCCCCCACCATCACCGATGCTAATCAAAGTTTCTGAAAGGACATGACTTGTCACTAAGGTAGTCAAAAGATCCAACTAGATGGCTCAACATGTGAATTTTTGTTTCTACAAGAACTTTCAAATTCATTCATAAGACATTTTTTTGTCCTCCATACATTACAAGATGAAGCCTTGAGTGCTCAACTATCCATTCATTGGATGATGAATGTTGTGAAAAGTGAACTTCATCCAATTAATATTCATTGCAAGAAGCTATTTTAAAAAAAAAAGTTCTATTGATAAATCAATGCACAATATAGACATATTGGAGCTATTTCAATGATTTAACCTTTGAAGGATAAGGCACATTTTGGAGAAAGATTGTCAAAAATTGCCACTTTTTAGGGCATTGAAAAACATGATTTTTTTTTTTAATCTAAAAAAATTCAACTATACAAACTTGTAGTAAATTACTGTGAAAATGTGTAGAAAATATTTAGAAACTTTGACCATACAAATTGGAAGATTATAGTGTTCAAAATTTGAAGATAAATTTTTTTCCAACCTTATCCAATAGGTTCATTGAACTTTAATGCCTCCTATAGTGAAGTTTTTGTACTAACATGATTATTATTTTTGACCATTGTCTTCCTATATCATGTTAGTTAAACATATCTACTAAATTTCAAAAGTAGAAGAGGAATTTTGCACATATTGCCTGAAAAGTTATGGACAATATAACTTTTAATTTGGACACCTAAACAGGAAAAAAATTCTACTTCCATCAAAGGGAGGGTATATTTATACCTTGTATCAAAATTTTGTGAACATCTGACCAAAATTGACTTAAAAATTTCTTGCATATGTTGAACGGTGACTTGGTCCTTTGGGGGATAAATAAATTTTTGAAAGTAATTTCACTATCTATCTAAAGTTCAATCACTTGTGAGATATAATAGAACCTCTCTTAGTGCATAGTATTGAGACTATACACTAAGAGAGGTTTACATCAAAAAAATTGTCCCAGATTGTTTTTGTGCCATTTTTGATACCAGAGGCCACATTTTTGACAACAAAGGTCATTTTGGTGTCATTTTATCCAATCACTTTGATACTGAGTTGGCATGGAGGTTGGCACCAAATTATCTTATAGTGTTTCAATGCACCATCGTGACACCATATTCACATGCCTTGAAGTTCCAAATGTATGCAATTGGAAAGGTTTTGTATTTAAGTTTGGCTAAGAGCATCTCCTACACCCCTCCAAAGAACCCTTCCCCTCTAATTGTTTGGATGATAAGCAATCAATTCTAGTGTATTTCATAGTATATTTTCACTTTCCCCTTCAAATAAGGTCATATTTGAAGGGGTCACTAACCCCTCTATACGCTATATACTCTCTTGGGATTAACAAGTTGTCATAATAAATGACAGCTTACTTATTGCTTTTGCAAGTTCTATGACTTGTGATTGATTGGAAGTATATTTTAGGGAGTTGCATTTTGGAGATACAAGTGGCCATCCCCTCTACATTAGATGGATCTGGATTGAAGGAGCCTGTCTATTTGGAGGGCTGCAAGAGATGCTCTAACGTGGCCTCTCACTATAGGGCCTCCAACTATTGTTCACAAATAAATGCTTCAAAATACGACCTCTCTTACTGCATACTATAGTATGTGCTAAAAGAGTATGCACTAAGAGAGGTTCTACTATACTACCGAAATTTTCATCCATTTCACCATTTTTCACCCACCTACAGTAGTTCCAACTCTCGCGAAAGCCCTTCCGCACCCGTGGCGAGACCGCGGACTTGCAACGTGACGACCATCGAGGCATCGGCCACTCCTTCCTCTTCACTTCGGGAACAGCCCCTTCGATCTTCACTTAGTTATTCGCGTGCACTAAATCTCGCACTTTCATTTTCCATCCCCATTTTTTCTTTTTCTGTTTTTCTTTCCCGGCATCTCGGATGAATCGTGCACCCAAAAGCCTGCAACCCGCAGCGATGATTTGCTCCCCTGTACAGTAAAAGTGTAAAATAGTGCGCACATCCCTTTGACGGAAGGGCCGTGAATCACAGAGTTCAGTGATCTTGCCCGCGCGTGCAAGCCCACATTACTAAGAACTTGCGTGCGCAGCTTATTTTCACTTGGGCTGGTGTCAGATCTGCGATTGTTGCTACTCGCTAGCGGTATCGCCATCGTCAGATCCGAGCTTTTCAAGAAGGTACACGATGGACGCCGGATCTGTGGAAGTTTTGCAGAACGGAGCGGCGAAGGAGCAGACGCCTGCTTCCAAGGAGTTGAAGGTGGTCTTCGTGCTGGGTAGGTTGCTATGAGAGCTCCTTCTTCTTCTTCCCCTGTTTTCGAGCCTTTTGCTTTTTTTTTTGTAATGGGTTCCTCTTGTTTCGTATTAACACCCTTTTTGTTGCCGTCTTTGTGAGCAGGGGGACCTGGTAGCGGAAAGGGTACGCAATGTACGAAGATTGTGGAGACCTTTGGGTTTGTTCATTTGAGCGCGGGGGATTTGCTGCGAGCTGAAATTAACTCGGGGAACGAAAATGGGTGAGTTTCGAGACCGGGTTTGCTTTTGGTGAACGGTTGCTCGCAACTTGACCTAACTCTTTCTTTGAGAAAAAAGTATTTGTTGCATTCGTTTCAGGAGGAAGAGGTTAGTCTTTCGTCACTTGAAGTATTTTAACCAATATTTCGGTGTGTGCTTGTATTGGGAGATCACTTATAAAAGCTATCTGGAGAGATCGCTTTGGGTACTATGAGCGACAAACTCTCTTGAGATCAAGTTGTTTTCTCAGTCAATGTATTGGATGATTTTTTGTGAATCATTCGAAATGGGAGGTTGAAGACCTCGATTGGAGGGATAATCGATAATCTCAATTTTATTTAAAGATTACTGGTTATAGAGATTTAGCCAACGTTCTAATTGATGACCAACCAAGTGTGCTGGGAGAGATGAGCTGGTGATGGTAATAGGGGTCAGTCAGATCGAGACAGGCTATAGTTTTCCTGTCGTGTACTTTTGGTGCATGGGGACCTCATATGATTTTTTTTGCTGTTGCAGAACAATGATTCAGAACATGATTAAAGAGGGCAAGATCGTCCCTGCGGAAGTGACGGTGAAGCTGCTGGAGAAGGCGATGAAGGAGAGTGACAACGACAAGTTTCTCATCGATGGATTTCCCCGCAACTTAGACAATCGCTTGTGCTTTGAGACCGTGGTAAGTTGACAAGTCTCAGATCTGCAGTTTATTGTCGAGAAAAGAAAGAGCTAAGGAGAATCCTGGTTTTGTCGCTTAGGTTAATTGGAGTGGGGAGTGGGGATTTGAGCTCTAGATTGTTGTCAGAATGTATGTGTTATGGTTGTGGAATTCAAGTTTTGACGACATTGAAGAGTTTTGCTTGCCTGTTTTCACACTCTCGGTTTTTGTCTTGCAGACTGGCATTGAGCCGCAGTTTATCCTGTTCTTTGACTGTCCCGAAGAGGAGATGGAGAGACGTCTTTTGGGTCGTAACCAGGTTTGGGGCTTAACCCCTACAGGACAGAGATTTCGTGGTTTCAAAATGACCAATTTGATTTATCATATTGTGAAAAGTACATTTCAAACAGGGTTACATTATTTCACTGGGATCAGTGAAGAACATTGCATGTGGTGGACAAAAGCTAAATAAAAATGAACAAAAAATGTCCCCGTATGACACCTCTCAAGTGTTTAAAGAAGCGTGTGAGGCTCAATTTGAGCCTTTTGGAGCCTTCTCTTTCACTTGTTTGTGTCTATCAGTCTCTTCCAAGAAAGTGGTAGCATACATTGTTGTGTCCTGGGTTCTAGTAGGCACATGGCTGCCTTGTGGATAGCTGAGAATCAGAAGCATACGACTGTATTAACATGGCCTTCTGTGCCAGGGCCGTGTTGATGACAACATTGAGACCATCCGCAAGAGGTTTAAGGTTTTCGTTGATTCCAGCGTGCCTGTTGTGGAATACTACGAGAAATTCGACAAAGTTCATAAGGTAAAGCTTTGATTTGCAGACCTAGGGTGGCATTATGATTGCACATTTGTATTTAGTTCCTTGTCACTGAAATGAGACTCAGTATGCTAAGGTTTGATTAGACTCTTGTGATTTGGTGAAATCCTGGTATTTCTTAGTTGATCCAACTCTGGCAACACAATTTTGCTGACAAATGTTTGCTCCTTCTGTCACCAGATTGATGCAACAAAGAAAGTCGATGAAGTGTTTGCTTCAATTGACCCGCTCTTCGAACAATTCAAACCGGTGAGTGCATGACGTTTAGCGATTTCTTGTTCTTTGCAGGCAATATTTTATGTGAGCTTAGGAATGCTCTTCATACACGTCTGTCTATATAGGCTGCACTAAGTGTTCTAATAAGTTATGGTTATCACGGCTGTGCTCATGTGTCATTATTGTAGTTGTGTCATTATTGAAATTGTAGAATTATTGTAGAATTCTTGCTTGACTGATAGCTATTTTGATTCCAAGTCATTCTGGAGTTTCTTTTGCTTGTCAGTAGATCAATTGTTAACAGTATTTTCAACTGTGCAGTCGGCTCCTGAGGTTCACGAAGAGTTAGTAGAAGCAATTAAGAAGCACAACATTCGGGGCATCCCAGTTCCAGTCTAGAAAACGAAGGTTAGTTGCTGTTTTCGGCTATTCAACCCTTGAAGGATCTGAGCACGATTTTTGCAGAATTTTATCTCCCCTGATCCCGTGGTAACAAACAGAGATTGTGTACAGTTTTAGTCGTAAGGATATTGGCTGAAAGATCGTCTTGAGACATCTGTCCTGCGACTCAGAGACTCAAAGATTGCTCTTGAAGTTTTAGAAATATCCCTTGTACTTCGAATCTGCCGTCATATCCGGTTCCCTGATATCAATAATAAGAATGACCATCTTTATTGTCGATTAAATTTTGCCATGAAGATTCTGGATTTCATTTAACTCAAGAACCACATCTGGTCCACTCGTCTGTGAAGGATAAATCTTCATTAGTCTATTTGTAGTCATGAACGATTTTTCATAGGGGACATTTGAATCCCTCACAATGCTAAATCCAGAATGTTCTCATTGCAGCCTCTGATGTTGAATTGTGGTGATTGACAGGAGCGAGGTAGCTTCTATTTAATACGCATTTGATTTTCTTCTATATGGAGAGCAATTGGTAGGTGTACTTGTGGCACTATCGTATTTGTTCATGCCTCCATTTGGTTACTAAGGCAGCGCCCTTTAGCTTTGACAAACTCTTTGTCTTTGTTGGAGTTATGTGTGCTGTCGTTTTATAAGCTTTGCAGTCTATAATATCACAGTTTAAGGCTGCTCCATCTTAGAATGACAGGCATGAATTCGGAGCTTTTGACTGGCATGAATCGTATGTTATGACTTATGACTTTAAGTTTTGATCAATGGAGAATTTCTATGTATTAACCCTGCCTATGACCACAGAACTGCAAATTCCTTTCTCTGTATGTTCCCGTGTTGTGACTATTTATTCTTGAAATTTTTAATTTTTAATTTTTCAGATTGAACGCCTATTTTGTAACCGTGGAAATCATCCCTTTGGCCACTGTATGACGTCATCTATTTTTTAAAATCCAAAAGTGCTCATTGGAGGTCAAATTATTGTGTATGATCATTTTTTGCACAAAATTCCAAGGATGAATAATTACACTTCTATCCTACATAGAAAAATTCATTGTCATTCATTGGCTGAAAAATGGTTGCAAAGTCATTTAAAGGTTAAATCTAAAATCCACGGTTGTAGGTCTTGTGGTAATAGGTCATATTTTTTAAATATAATAATATTTGTTGAAAAAACATCAATCTTAGATGTTTTAACCAAAAGAATTTAAAAATTACATCATCTTTAAATTTCTAAGCTTCGAGCTCGCACAATCTCCATTCCCCATTCTTAGGCTCATGTTCATATGCTCACATCCCAAATATCTTGATCTTTAAGAAGTCCAATGTAAATTTAAATTTGTTTCCAAACTCAGACAATGAAAAAATGATTATTCTTGTAATTTTTTCATTATTCTTTGGATGAAAGTCATCCTAATCTGTAGAGATACTTTATTATATTGTTGTCCTATCTAAATGATTGGATTTGGTGATACTAGAGTGCATATTTTCTAAAACTACAAATGTCAAGTGGTTGACTCAGTCCAAATTGCATTAACTCTAGTTCAAAACTAGATTTGCAAAAATGAAGTCATAGATGTAAAGAACACAAAAATTCCAAAAAGTCACCATGTCAAGAGAACCTCATTTCAAATCCATTTCAAAAAAATTTACTCAAAAAATTATAATATTTTGCTTACAACCAAATTTAGAAGGAATTTTGATATTTTCCTTTCAGAATTTATAAAAAATATTGGTGATAGCATTAGTAAATCTAATTGTATGGATGGAATCTAAAATTCAAAATCTACAATTTTCATTTGTATACCAATCCCAAAATATACTTCCAAATAGTATTTTATTATGATTTTTCTCAAATCGTCAATTTTGGAGAAGACTCTGTATCTTTAAAGATTAAGGACCAAGGGATAGTGCAAATTTATAAATTTATAAAAATCTATTATAAAATGAAACTAAAAAGAAGAAAATAATGATGACTCTAAAACAAATTTAATCTATAGATTATATATATACACTTAAATCAACTAGTATACCAATGAATATTTTTCAATCAAATTTCATGCCAAAAATTGAAATCCCTTCTAAAATCAATAATAGATATTTGAGATTTTTACAAGAATTCTTTTCTTTAAATTCAAAATATTAAGGTCTAATCACAAGATTTCTGAAGATTTTTTAATTTTCATTTTTATTCAAGTTATTTTTGAAAAAGGGTCATTTTTTAAACTAAAAAAGTTACTATTTGAAGATACATTGGGAACCAGCACTTTGCTGTCAAAATGGAAAAATAAAATTGAGAAAATATAAAAATTTGATTTTAAAAAATTTAAAAAGAAAATGAAAATAATTTTAAAATAAATAAATAATATCCAATGTGGCAATTTCTTGACCACATCAGATTGATGATGTGGTAGAGTTCCACAAAGTTCCCTAGTCTAGGAACTTGCAGTCTTCTGAAGGCCTCAAAAATCTTCTAATGTTGGTCCAATAATCAGAATCATTGGATGATCAATAGCTAAAACAATCTTAAAAACTCATCGTAGGTGTACATTATAGTGCATAATATTATAATATAAATCAAATTTTGTGTTATTCTACGATTAGAAATCAATAGACCATGGTAATTGGCCAAAAGATCAAATGGCAATAAAATACTCAAATTCAGGAATTTTCCAAAATTTCAAATTGGAGTAGAAACCAGACTTGGTAAGCTTAATTTTAGTAGTTGGACTCAAAGTCAAAAAAAATATAGATTAATTTCAAATTGGAGTAGAAACTAGACTTAATAAGCTTAGTTTCAATAGTTGGACTCAAATTCAAAAAAAATGTAGATCAAGAGCAAAGGAAGTAGGAATTTCCAAATATACTAAAAAGGCATCTTCTGTGATCCATGATTTAGCATCTTTTACTCTAAATTTTTTTGGAATCCTTCATTGAGAGGCTTTACAACACTAACTGCTATATATACATGCAAAGAACACTCTCCAAAAAGTGTGAATGAAAGTCATTCATTTGTCAATGAGAACTTGTTGCATTTGATCATCTAAGTGCCATCTTATGGCAACTTGTTTATATTCCTAAAATGTTATGACTACTTCCACTTTCATCTTCCAAAAAGCATGTAGCAATTCTTTTACTGAAGCTTGTTGCTTGCACAATACATGTACTAATAAGATTCATCTTTGCATCTTGTAATCTTGTAGTGATATTGTTGTATTTGTGATAATTCTATATTAACCCCTTAACGTCCAAAGTCTTCTCTAGAATTGATGATTTGAGAAAATCGATTCCATCCATATGGTTAGATTCACCAATGCTATCACCAATATTCTTTTATAGAATTTGAAAGGGAAATTTTAAAATTCCTTCTAACTTCAATTACAAGCAAAATATTATCATTTTTTTAGTACTTTTTGTTGTAATGGATTTGAAATGAGGTTCTCTTGACATGTTGATTTTTTTGGAATTTTTTTATCCTTTAAATCTATGACCTCATTTTTGCAAATCCAATTTTGAACTAATCATTTAATGCAATTTTGTCTTGGTCAACCACTTGGTATACTTCCACATTTGTAATTTTAGAAAAACATGTACTCTAGTAACACCAAATCCAACCATTAGATGGGACAACAACTTAATAAAGTATCTTCACAAATAAGGATGACTTTTATCCAAGCACTAATAAGGAAAAAATGTTAGTTTCAATTTGTTTGTCATCCAAAAAGTGGACGTTGGAGAATTAAGGGTTAAAAAGAATTGAAATAACATCAAAATCAACTAGTAGTATTAAAGTTTGTTGTTGATGAATAATGGTGATTTTCAATCTAGGATGAATGCATGGTTGAGTGGCTCACTTTTTGTGTCACAATGCTATTTTCAGGAAGTCCTTGCATTGCAAGATGAAATAGACATAATAAACTCACATTATTTAATGTAAAAATTTGTATATACATAGAAAACTTTATTGTGGTAAAGCTTGTGCTTTATTTTTTCAAAGTTCATCTTAATTTATAGAAGTTAGAGACTTTTGAAGTTGGAATATGGACTTTGGTCAACAGAGAATTTAATGTAATGAAAAAATATATTATGTCAATACAAACTTACCATTTGTTTCTCTTTAGGTTTGGAGGCCTAAAATTCATTTTCTTTTGAGTAAAATCATTTGTAGAAGTATACTTATGGACTTTTAAATCCGCTAATTTCAGCCTTTTTTTCCAAAGTCCATATAAAGGTCAAAAAAAGGTATTTTCCTATTTTTGTTTTAAGAAACCTGTATAACAAGGAAATCCTTAGGTGGACTTGATGTTGAAAGTCCAATAGATGAACATGCCAATGTATGAACATCCATTAATCCATCCAATGTACCAAAAACTCATCAATATACAAATTCCTATGGTGTCATCCGTGCATTCATTCAACCTTGCATTCACCTTCTAAACCTTGAATCTTGTGTCATAAATTCTATATTACTTCAGAATTGTTAACCCCTAAAGGACCAAGCTGTGTTTTTTGGCAACATAGCAATTTGGGGCAGCCCACTACAGATGGAGTTTTTATTTTTTTTCTTTGAAAAGTTTACATAACATGTATCCAAGGAGTATCTTTAAGGTACAATAATTTTTGTAACTATTGACTATATAGATAAAAAGTTATTGTATGATATGTGATTTTCTTTGAACTTTGGGCAGCCTGGACAGCTCAAAATTTTTATTTAAAACTGACTTTTCAAAAAAATAAAAAATTTGAGCTAGGTTCTTTGGATTTATATACACATGGAAAACTTTGAATCATTCAATTTCAATCTATGAGTCAAAAGTTATGAGGAATTTAAGTTTGAGGGTAGGTATGGTTTTTAAAGACTCCATACCTACCCTCAAACTTAAATTCCTCATAACTTTTGACTTGTAGATTGAAATTGAATGATTCAAAGTGTTTTATGTATATATAAATCTAAAGAACCAAGTTCAAATTTTTATTTTTCTTAAAAGTCAATTTTAAAGAACTTTTTTGAGCTGCTCGGGTTGCCTAAAGTTCAAAGAAAACCACATATCATGCAATAACTTTTTATCTATGTAGTCAATAGTTACAAAACTTATTGGGCCTTAAAGCTACTCCTCGAACACATGTTATGTAAAATTTTCAAAGAAAAAAAATTTAAACTCCATCCGTAGTGGACTGCCCAAAATTGCTATATTGCCAAAAAATGTAGCTTGGTCCTTCAGGGGTTAATCAAGCCTACTATCAATCATTGAAGTTGTATTGGTGCTTTAATATTCTCCAACTTGTATTATTCACCAAGACTTTTGACATTTCTTGAAGTCATACATTGTTGATAAAAGATTTTATTAAATTTTAAATTCAATTCTTAGTGCTATTAGGGTAATGAATTGTCTACTTCTTCAATAATTCACTCAACATTTTTTTGTCTATGAGAGAAGGAGACTTCATTCACATGATCATTTTGGTCAACATATTTATTTTTGATGCTTGGATAATAAATCTTTCTTCGGTTTGTATGCATTCTATCTTCAATGATTGAAAATACAACGACCTTTGAGCAATTTAGAATTATCATCATACTCTAATAATGTGAACAATCAATAAAATTGTTATTTTTTTAAGCACTTGTGTTTTTTACAACTAACAAAGAAGATGATCATGAACATTGTCAATCATGCAAATATAAACCAAAACTAATAATAAGGCTATAAATTCCCAAATACCAATGTTGAAATTAGAGTCTTTTGCCATTAAAATCAACAACAAATGCAATGAAAATCTTAAAAATTCGATGATAATAGTCCCATTAAAATTCTTCCATTGACAATCAAGTGGAATGTAAGGCAAAACGAGAGCATGGACGAAAACACTAACTTCAAATTTCAAACCACCAATATCCAAAGAAATGATCTAGATCAATTCCTTTGGTCAATTTCATTTATCATGAGATCAAGCAATGAATAATCTTGGCCTATTTTACATGCAATTGTATTATACAATTGAATTCATATAAAAAAGAAGCGGTTCCCTATACTACTACTACATCCAATACAACTAAATCTTCCTATACTAATGGAGGCCATATGCTAATAAGATATGTCTAATGATGCAATCTTATTAGCATATGGCCTCCATTGCTTTGCTTCTCTAATCTACAATAATTTTGTTAAAAGTTAGTCAAACAAATACATGAGCTATAGCTCAAAGAAATACATTTCTAACTATAGTGAAGGAACAAGTCAATAATAAAATTCAATATTGCATTTACTTTAAATTGATAACAGCTCCCATTTAAAAGCATGGTTTTGCATATCACCTTTTTTTCATTCCATAAGAATGTCCATCAACAAAGCCATTTGCCAAATTGGCAATCTCCCATCCAGCATTGCTTTCATTAATGATATTGGGTGGTCATTAGCCTCTTGAACCATTGCTAAATAGAATTCTAGAGGCAATTCATCACCAATGGTACCAATCTATAATACAAATACGCAATAGTCAATTTTTGAGGGAAATCATTGCCTTCTAATAAGCTCCATTTAGGAAAATAAGCTACACTTATACTTAAAATATAATACTAACACTATATGAAGAGAGAAACAATCATACAATTTGCCTTGTATCCAGATCATTACAGAAAATCTAATCCACAACTACAATTACATTAGAAATAATACGACTAGTTCAAAAAGCTCTAGCAAAATTTATCAAAAACTAAATAAACAAACAAATCAATTACTTAATAATGATTTATAAAAGATCAAATCAAATACTTTGCAATTAAGCAAAATCTCTACAATTATACTAAAACATTGAAAACACGCAATTTGCAATTGTTGTACTTGGTAAAGTGCATTCTTGCTACATGCAATTGTAGCTGAAATGTATGGATCCCATAGAGCTCTATACAATGGTGGCCAAAAATAAAGTTTTTTTTTCTTTTCCCTCTCTCTTTCCCCTGTCTTATATTAAGAAATAGCATGTACCTGAACTGGCATTGTCTTGTGGAGATTTTCTTAACCATATCTACAATCTCATAGAATGTAGGTCGCAATATTGGATTTGGTGCCCAACATTTGGTGATCAAGTCTTCTATTACCTCATCCAAGTCACTTGGCAATTGTGGTCTTGTACCTTCAATTACAAGTTGACGATCAGCTTTGGTGTTTCTAAGTTCACCATCAAATGGAATTCGCCCTGTCACTATCTCAAAGCATGTCATTCCATAACTATATACATCAACTTTTTCCCATTGCTCATTTGTAATAGTTTCTTGATTTTCTTGTGCTAAGAATATCTCCGGTGCTCTCCAAAACCCAGTTCCCAAAACTCCAATTGAACATTCAAAATCCGCTACCATAATCAAATCTTCAATCTTGACAAGAACATTGCGAGAAATTCTAGTCCGAAGAAGAATATTAGAGGCTTTTAGATCTCTATGGAAAACACCCTTCTTATGTAAGTCTTCCATGTGCCTTGCAATCCCTAACATAAAGTCTACAGGATAAAGGGTTCCTCTATGGTAATGCTTCCACTTGTAGGGAAATGGTGGACCCTGGATACCATCCACATTCTTCTTCAGCATTGCTTGGTCAATCAACTTCCGCAAGTCACCCCAACATTTTTCCATCAAAAACGCAAATCTGCCATTCTCTAGGATACCCGCATAAGTAATACATTGTCGAACATGCTCCTTGAGTACCGGAAGGGGCCACGATTGCTGCAAATCTTGTAGCGATGTTCCTCTCTCAAAAACTTTCATCAAACGATGAGGGCTACCTACAACTTCGTAGATTTCTGCTTGTCCACCCTTCGCAATAATGCGACCCAAAACATAACGGGGTTGGTAATGCCAAAACAAACGAGGATACTCATCCATCAATTGCTTCAACAGTTCCCTGTTTTCTTGATTCAATTCTTCCTCTTCGGCTGACTGCGGAGCAACTTCAAGGCGACTCACTTCGCTCCGATGCGACGTCGAAAACTCGATCTCCATCGCAATGTCGTCAGAGAATTGGCCTCTGCTGCGCATCATCGCCTCGCAGCGTCTGGAATAGTATTCCGTTCTCCCGGAAGTGGACGCTCTCTCTGCCCCCGCCGTCTCCAATTCTGCAACTCCGTCATTTTCTGTGCATGGAGACTCTTCTGCCTTGGCAATACAGAAACAACACGAGGAACTTGCGCCCATGATCGCCTTCCTCTCGCTCGCGCAAACCCCAACAAACTGGACTCTGTGTCCGGAAGACAACCAAGACTTCAGCGTGTGCAAGTCACAGACAGATGCAGACGATATCACGCAGAAGAGTCCACCGTAACGACGCTTCCGCGGAGAGGGACTTCAGAGCGCAGCAAGACCCTGAAGAAAAAGAGGCGGACGGCAAAGAGTGAACCCACGTTTGGAGCGAAGACCTCGAGGGCTAATCCCGCCCCACTGACAATAGTTACACGAAGTTCCCTTAGAGTTCCTCGCTCCTAAATAGAGATCTGGCGAAAGACTTGCTAGCAGAACCCCAGCAAGTGGGGACAACAGCAATTGTAGAGAAGGAGACAGAATGGGAGGAGGAGGAGCTTGCATGCACTCATACGTTCATCAAATGCTTCCGAGAGAAGTAGAACGGAGAAGTCTGGGTTGGAATAAGTTTATTGGTTGGCTTGGAGTCTGCAGAAGGGGGGCCAGGGGGGCCAGGGGGGCAATAGAGGGGTCAATCCCCCCTGGCCCAGAAGGGGTGGCAATTTGATCACTGTAGAGAGTTAATTAGCGAGGCCTGATGACCAGTTCTCGCGTTCCGCCAAACACTGCCGTCGTGTTCCGCCAAACACTGCCGTCGCGTTCCGCCAAACACAGCCGTCGCGTTCCGCCAAACACTGCCGTCGCGTTCCGCCAAGCACCGCTCTCGAGTTTTCCAGGGAATCCAAGCCTGGCCATCTTTCACTGCTCTCAAGGGGGTCCAAGGTCTGCAAGACCCTGTCATCCGCGTTTTCTGCGAGCCTTCAAATGTGCTTGAAATTGGGCTTGAAACTGGGCCCACCTACTGTTTGCATACTTGACAGTTATGTAATAACAGAGGATGCACTAAGACGAGTTGTACTCTACCGTATGTTCTAAAATCGTTTCTTGCACATAGGTACACATTGAGTCTGGAGATGTAAACTGAAATATGCTCAGTGCACGATACTGAAATGAAATATACTCTGCGCGGTATGATACTGAAATGAAATATATGCTCTATCATTGGTATGCGTCCTACACATGAAGACTAGATGTATGCTTGCCAAGAATTTGGGGCTCAAAATGGAAAGAAAGAAGAGAATCTTGCAGTTGAAGTTGCGCAATTGCATACCAGCGTCGTGAGTCACTGAGGTGCAGGACCAGCAGCGGTGGAGGCGGCGCTCTTCTTATCCTCCGCAGACATGTGCAGCTCATGTGGCTGAGTTGCATAGAAGCTATCGATGTCGATTCTTTGCAATATGTGTTTCAAACTTGTCAAGTAGGATGTGTCCACCATTTCTCATAAGTCCACCTGCCAGTACCGGATAGCAATACAGATCATATTTGGAAGCTAATGAAGTAAAGACACCTTTGCACACATACCGCACATAGAACTACAATTAAAATAGTCCAATTTGAGACGCCTGGGTAATTCATTCAACTATAAGAAATCAATGGTGAATTTGATTAAAATGGCGGCCTTCCTGAACTTTGGCACAGTTCAGACAGCCGTTCTGAAATCTATACCTGCCTAGATGGTTCAGAACGGCCATTCTGAAATCTATACCAATCCTACATGGTCAAAATGGCACACTGTCAAAATGGCACACTGTCAAAATGGCACACTGTCAAAATGGCACGCGGAATACCGCCATTTTAACGAAATTCCCCATATCACTAGAATGGTGGTATATCCACCGTCAAACAAGCATATCTATGCGTGACCTTGAATTTACAATTGTCAATAATGGCACTTCCCGGCATTCTCTAGCCATGGACGTCCACTGCTTGAAATCCTGCAAGCCCTTGTGACATAAAACTGCAAGAGTACGATAACCACGGTCTCATTTTTCGTAATCAATAACATGGAAGAAATCCAAGTACATATGAGGAGAAAATTGGAGGCCAACAGGATAATTATATGTCCACTTTGGAATAAAATTCCCACAATAGCAGTTCGAAATGGAAACGGATCTTCCAGGTAACGGATCTAACAAGAGTTGCCTTGTTTTCCAGTCTGCTTGCATAATATGAAAAGGTCTACGTCGTAAAACTTGTACAATATTTTAAGCTTCTTTTGTAAGTGTTGGAGGGAATCCAATAGCACCTGTCAATAGCAATTGCCCACCGACTGTCAACATGTCAGTTGCACCAAGAACGGATAAAGGCGTCGAGAGAGCGCTTAGAAGACCAGCGAGCACTGTATACATGGCTCCTCGTTTGATGACCTCCTTGGTAGCAGCTGCAAAACACACATCATAGTTGAATTTCAGTATAACAAAAGCAAACTATTCAAGAGCAGGTTTCATCACTGGGATGTAGAAAAAGCGTCAACACAATTCAATTCTGAAGAGGAAATTTGAATCATGTTGAATTAGGTGAATCATGCAAAACACATATTACATTTGAACTTGAGCAAGTATTTTAGCTTAACCAGAGCAATATATTCAAAGATTTTTAACATTGGAGTATAGAAATAGTGCCAACATAGGTCAATTCTGTAGAGAATGTAAACCTGGATAATGCTGATTTAGGTGAAACATAATTGGGATATGGAAAGGTCTGAAGTATCGTGTTTCAGAGGCCAATACTTTAGCAAGTTTATTTGGGAATTAAAACCTGAGTTGGGTGGTATTACATCGCAGGCAAGATTGAATGTGGTACAAGGAAGAAGGAACTGTGTAGACATTCATCAAGATTTGGGGAGAATCTCATAACCGGTTGTTGAGTTTTCAACACTCACGTGGCACCGTCCCATTGGCAACCCATCACCATTACCATTACAAGTTGCAACTCATAACCTTCTCTCCTCTCAACTTGCTTCCTCTACCCTTGGATCACAAAGATCAAAGGTTGTAATTGAAAAATGAACAACCGGTTATGTCCAATAACCTACTCGCCGCTACCGCGGCTCATCGGTTATCTAATACATAATCTTGGAAATCGATGAATACACCCTCCCCCTGCCTCCCTCATCCTTTAAGGATTAACCTCACATTGTTAGACCATTGAATGAAAAAATTGGACATCCAATTTTTCCATCCAATTTGTTTTAGTCTTTTATTTATGGGCTTTCATTAGATGTTGGTCAAAATTCCTTCAGTAAAGTATTATTAACTTTTCTACAAAAAAAGATGCTAATAAAACGAATCACAAGAGATGCTTTTTCAGTGGATTTTGGCAATTGTATTTCCTTGTTCAAAATTTGAGTTTTAGCCAAAATAGCAATCAGTCTTTTTTAAATTTGAAAATGAATGATATAAAGTTAAGTACATCTACTTTCTATTCCAATTTGGATTTTCTTTAAATTTGAAAATTAAACTATTTATAACTATTAAAACTTTAGGCCTATAATCATGGTATTATGATTTTTTAATTATCTAATGACACATAAATTTGGATTACATTGTGATGCTCTATACTGTAATATATACTGCAATGAAGATTTCATAGTTTTTAAGCATATATTGTATTTGATATGAATTTCTTCACCTATATTTGAAAACATCATAGTAATTTTTAACTATTTTGTTTTTGATCTTTAAGAAAAAAAAATTAAAAAAATTAAAAAAGTGATATTGCGCTGACGTCGCACTGACATGGCACTGACAGTGCTAAAGTGGTCGCCCTTCAACCACGTCACATTTCCATTTTCTAATTTTTTTGTTTTTGTTTTTATTTCATAATATCTCCAAGGGGGTCCAGCCTCCTTGATGCCCCATATTTTTTATAATGGTTGTTCTCATAGTCATAGGCTCTATACTTTAAAGGTTAACCAAAGGCACTCTATTTGTATGAGGTAACCTTATAAGGTTGTAAGTATTAAAAAATAGCTTGTAACTTGTCAAATAATTGTTGTACAATTTGTTAGAGACAATTGTTTAGTAGTTGAAAAGGCATATGCACTAGGGAATTAAGAAATGAAGTAGAAAATAATAGAAGAGCTCCAATTAACCCCTAAAGGTCAAAGACTATGTTTTCACCAAAAACGCTCCAAAACTGCCATTTCTAGTACACGTATCAAATTTTAGAAAGAAACACATTTTGGATACATGTAACATAGAATCTTGTAGTAAATTTGTTTGAGAATATGTAAAAAAAAATTCAGAAATTTCCACCTTGTAGATTGCAAGATATTAGCATTTGAATTGACAAAACCCTTATTTTGGCCTTGCAAAAAAATGGGCAACCGCACTTCACAAGATCACACTTAAATGACAAATGTCCAAAATGGTAGTTACTTCTTGGATTTTCTCTTCAAAGCAAGTTGGCTACATGCTTGAAAAATTTCAAATCATTTGGAATTGCACAACATATAGGAAAAAAATAGGTTGTAGAAAAATGTAGAAAATGATTCAAAACACTAAATTATTAATAATTTAATTAGGAAATTGAAAAATGTCAATTCCAACGGTTGTAATGCTGTAATAAACATCCTATACTTTCTTTTTTTTAAAGCTTTATGCATATATACAAATCTAGGATGATTCAAAGTTTTACACATATATACAAATCTTTAGGATATAGTAAGGATTGAGTTAAATAAAGGACTTCAAATTTTATTTTAGAATAAGGAATCTAGAATTGCCTGCAAACCAAAACAACTCATAATTTTCATCTCATAAATCAAAATGGAATAATTCAAAGCTTTACACATATATACAAATCTAGAGAACCAATTTCAAATTTTTATTTTTTTACAAAGTGTTTTTTCAGAAATTTTTGGAGTTGCTCGCCGACCATTGAAAATGACATATCATTCATTAACTTTTTAATCATGTATCCAAAAGTTTTAAAAATTGTTGGGCCTTAAAGTCACTCCTTAGGCACACATTGTGTGAAATTTTTAAAGAAAAATAAATAAAATTTCCGTTCATAGTGAGTTGCCCAAAATCGCTATGCTGCCAAAAAATGTTGTTTGGTCCTTTAAGGGTTAAAGGACCAATGAAATGTCCATTAGATCAAAAAATTTACATAGAATTCTGCTTCAAACTTTGAACCCATTTAGCTAGCCATAAATCTAGTATTATATGACATTGCTTAATTGTTATGCAAGTATTTCCTAAACAAGGTCCCATAGAAAATTGAGATATTTCATTCAAGTATACCTAAAGCAGTTTAGTTGAAGATGGTCAAGATTTTTTGCCAAATGTAGAGTTGTCATGTTGGGAGACTTCCACATTTTGGAAGAAGACCCTCCATTGTTGGTTAACAATATTAATTATGAGTCCAAAAGGAGAGCAAAAGGGGACCTTCCAATATTAGTTAGCAATTTACCCAATTAATTTTTTATGTACATTGTTTTTGACAAAAGCTACCATGTAGAATTTTAATTAGCTATCTTATTTAAAAAGCAAATCAACGCAATGAAACCATGTGAAGGCTTGTTTTAAAATGCAATTTAGAAGAATAATTTTATGATATCATTCTCATCAAATATGACGTATACATCAAATTTGTACGGTTTGATCTACCATTGCAATTTTAAGCCAAAATTTGAAATTCCTTGAAATTTGGTTGTACACCCAATTTTAGTAAATTTCTCAAGATTTTTGCCCATGAGTTTAAAATGGTCATTTTTTATTACAGTAATTCAATATATATATATTGCATACCAAATGAAGGTTTTTTGAATTAAGATAAATTTTTGGATAAGATTTGTGTATGTTCTTTTTGAAGGAATAGTAACAAAACTACAAAAACAATAGAAAATCAAAATCAATTAAATAACACATATATGTGTCATTTTCTCATTCAATAAAAAACAATTGATTCCTATAATACCAAATCATTTTTTGGCTCCAAAACCACTGAAAACTGTCATGTTTGTTGCGACCATCCAAGAAACCAAAAAAGAGCATATTTAAAAAAAATCTAACCATAGGATCTTGTACTTCACTTTTTTGAGATTATATGGTAAGAATTTCATGAAGTTTGACCATCTAGATTGAATAATATCAACATATGAAGTTGGAAAAATAAGATGGTTTGCAATTTCAGATGATTTTGACCGCCATTTGTGGAATGTTTTACACTACAGACCATGAGTTTATAATTCTTTTTGTTGAACATTTGAGTTGAGAGACAGAGAAAAAAAATTCAGTACATTAAAACTTGATTTTCATTATTTAAAAAATTGTTAAGTAGAAGTAGGTCTGAGATTGAACAAAACGCTAAATTGTTAATAGCTCTAAGATGGAATTGAAACATCATTATTCCAATGGTGTAAATGCAAACAAACTTCACCCTATCACAAAAACAGTTTAAATTATTTTGAAAATTGCATCCAAAAATAAATTCTATAAGTTGTTTTTTGAAGAAGGTGCCAGGAATTGCTTGAAAAATGTCAAATAGAATGAATCAAAGCTTCATCTATTTGAAGCTTTGATTCATTCTATTTAGACTAAATTGCCCATAACTTTCTCATTATTAGTCCAAACAGAATGAATCAAAGCTTCAAATATAGATAGAAACATAATCTTTTAGAAAAAAATTAAAAATAAAAAAACTCATTTTTTTTTTCCTGCTCGGCAAATTGCTTTTCAAAATTAGGATGGCATAGCTTTTGCTCCTAGACACCAATTGGAATAAAAAGCTAATGTGATCATTAGAAGGGATTCAGAGCCTTTAGAAGGCCATTTCAGGACCGTTCTTCAATTTGGCCCAATTCTATAAACAACGGTATGGGCTGTCAAAATTTTTTTTTATTAAAATTCAAATATTAAAAAATTCAAATATCATTTTAAGCAATTTTTATTTTTTTTCAAAAATGATGTAGCAGTGACTGTGCCACATTAGTCAGCTGCTGCAACTGCATTCTCGCAGTTTGGGAACGCAGAAAAACCTTGCAACCCTCCAAAGGTCCTAAATCCCCTAAGGATTATCTATCTTCAAAAAATGTTTCAAAAAATCAAGTCAAAATTTGAGGTCACTTGAGTTTGCCTAAAATCCCAAGTGTCTCCTCAGGGGACTTTAGTCCTTTAGGGGTTAAAACAAATTCACAAAGGGGTACACTAGTCTCTTTTTAAAAACAATTTCAAAAAATTTATTCAAACAAAAGACACCACAAGTGTTTAACCCCTAAAGGGACCGAAGGAATTTGTTTTATATACGTTTGAGGCAAAGGAAAACAAACTCATGTATAGAGTATCATTAGAAAGGTATAGTATTGAAGAAGCCTACTATAACATGGATTTTACATTATGTCTAACTTGCTCATTAGCAACTACAAAATGATACATCCATTACTATCAAGTGCTACCACCTTGAGTTGCTATCATAGCTTCCATTTAGAAAATCAACTTTTGGATACTTTCTCGTCGTGCCAATAGTAATGCTCCTTCACATACTATCTCTACAAAGCCTGGAGCAGTGGGTTTGTTAGGAATTAATAACACCAAATAAGACTTAGTAGAGCCAATGAAAGCATCCATCCTATAATTGAAGTCCTTTTGGATTTGAAGGAAGGTGCTACGCAATTCCAATTATAGTAATCACAACTATTTGCAACTCCAAAGCTGGTTGAAATCCACTACTAGTTGAAGAAATGTATTGATCAGATTGCAAAATCATCAAGAGGGTGTTATGAAGAGTACTTCCTAGTTGTTTCTTCAATTATCTTATTCTTACAAAATGTTGCAACTTTCTCAATGAGGTTCTCTTGAATCAAGATGATTCTATTTTTTGCAAACAATGTATTGTACTTTACATATTCCTCAACTCCTTGTACAATTTATTATGGAATCACATTCTTGTGCACATTCAAAGCGTTCTTCCCCTTTGTCTTTGATGCAATACCCCAACATTCCAATGAATGTGTACAAACTAGTATTATGGTGTGTTTTGGCTAGAATAAAGTGCCCCACTAGAACATTTTGACCTTTGCCCCATCCAAGATATGCTCAAATGTGTTTGCTCACTGTGCATGGTAAGGATGCCAAAATACAACACCATTTGTATGTGCAACCTCAAAAGAGCTCCACCTCTTTCAATGAAGCAAAGTCCAAGTATATTGCAAAGTAACATATTAGGGCATAACTTCTTACTCACATTTTCAAATGTCATAAATTTAGTGCATATAAAAGATACTCCTTGCACAAACCTTCTATAAAATTTCAGCTTAAAATATGGAAATCTCTAGTCACACATATCTGCCCAAAATTTCTATACAACCGAAAAACGCATGCCAATCCTTTAGGGGTTAACATTGTTGATTCTTACAACAACACATATACAACAGAAGCATAGAAATACTTGATGGTGGTATTGCTACTATTGCAACTACTGCTACAAATATGCAAAACTCAAGAAATAAGCCTCAAGCCTCAAAATGCAAAAAACAAGAATGACGTCAATATGCCATGCTTATTCCAACAATGCAACTCATTCCAAATGTAGCGTTTTATCAAGGATTCAAGGAATATAAATCAGAAACCACAATGACCAAAGGCTTTTAGTAAAGAATATACACTATATACAGTAGAACCTCTCTTAATGCATAGTGCAGGGATTATGTAGTAGGAGAGGTTTATGCATTTGGAGAGGTGCAGTACTATTCACTACCTAACGTGGCTTCTAACTACAAGGCCTCCAATCACTATTCATCAATAAAAACTTCAAAGTACTATCTCTCTTAGTGCATATTATACACTAACAGAGTATGCACTAAGAGAGGTTCTACTTTACCATATACTTTACTCATATATACCATGTATTATATAAGAAAACAAAAAAACATCATGAAACCTTACCAAGAAACAGACCTAAACGGGAGGACTAGGAAGAGGGGTACAAGTGAAGAGAGTTGTAGATGGAAGTGTATAGGAGTGTGAAGAGACAGAAAAACAAAGTGCTATAAATCCTAATATGAACAGTCGAGATCTCACCTTGTCTCTTAGTGCAATGCTTATCAATAACAACTACTTTATAAGATTGATGGCATTAAGGGGGTTCAGTTAAATTGGTCTAATTAGTCTGGGATAAAATGTACTTATGTATTTTGGACTCTGTAGAATATTTACAAGGAATCAATCGATAACCTAAACCATATAATATTTGCAAAAAATAAGCTAAACCTGACAATTGTTAATTCAAGAATCTGCCAACAATTGGGTGGATGAAAACAATCAAGTTTCCATGTATACAACACATTAGCATTCATTCATTATTCAAGTTTCACATTGCACAAGAATTCTTGCCATTGCTAGGCATATTCTTCAACTCACAAAAAAGTATCCCTCACAGTTTCAAAATTGAAAACTCCTCAACAGCTATCTAACTGGAGACTCATTTTCCTCTATCAGATATTTGAGGCAAGATGGGTTATCAAACCACTCACCACTTCATCCCATTCCAATGTTGTACAGTACAGTACATTGGAATTGACCCCTACGGAGAGCTATGGGAAAAAGAAATATAAGATTAGAATATTCGGAAGCATCAGCTGTCAGAGACCAACCACAAAATGTCACTGGAGCAGTCCACTTTGTACTGCCAAAGTAATACTCAACAAAGGAAGAACAGCCTCACACCATGGTCACCAAGTGGAGAGCATCCCAACCCAAGTGACAGGATGACGATTCCACTGAACGGTAGAACTCTGCACTTGCCGCAAATTTCCATCTTGTCTCAAATTGTATCCTCATTCACTATCTTTCACAGAAGCAGCAAATGCTTGAGCTCACTGATCTCCATTGAGCCCCATTGAACGAAAATTGGAAATTCAGTAGAGCCACTACACCATGTCGATTCCGACCTACCCTAAAGATTGTATTTGTTGCATAATATAGCACTCTTCCAGGAGACAACACATTGACCGTAAAACGGCGACAAACGATGGACCATAAGCATTATTAAGGTAACCAGTGTCGCCTTCGTCAACTCATATATTCCAAAAAAAAAGGGAGAAACAACAACACATCAAGCAGCATACGGAGGATCGATCATCGCCCACTCAAAAACCTGCTCATACTGCAGCGCAGACCGAGTCCACGACATATCTTTCTCCATCCCTCGCAACTGCATCCTCGCCCACCCTTCCTGATCATTCCTGTACGCAAAGATCGATCCCCAAACACTTGTCACCATCGCATCTTTTGTCAAGGGCGAGAATGTCCATCCTGTCCCACTCCCTTGGCCATTGTCAGCATCCGGATTGTAATTATCAATAGTATCTCGCAGTCCCCCTGTAGCATGTGCAACAGGAATAGTCCCATACCGCATAGCGTACAGCTGGTTCAACCCACAAGGCTCAAACCTGGACGGCATAAGGAGAATGTCACAGCCTGCAGTAATCCTGTGCGCCACAGGGATGGAGAATCCCACCCAGCCTCGGAACTTCTGACTGTACTGCGTCTCCGCCCACTTCATCCACTTCTCCATCTCCGTTTCGCCACTCCCGAGCATGACGAGCTGCACGTCGTCGGTCATAAGTTCAGATAAGCCCTCTTGCACAATGTCAGGTCCTTTCTGGTAATCCAATCTGCCAATGAAGCCGATGAGTGGAACCTCAGGACAAACTGGAAGCCCGAGCTCTCGCTGCAACGCAGCTTTGCATTCTGCTTTCCCTGCTAAATCCCCAGCCGTGTAAGTTGCAGTGAGGTGACGGTCTGTTGAGGGGCTCCAGTCGTCGACGTCCACGCCGTTCGTGATGCCGTTGATGACTGCTGCACGGCTGCCGAGGAGCTTGTCGAGGCCGCATCCTCCTTCTGGAGTTGTAATCTCCCACGCGTAGCCTTGGGAAACTGTGAGAAGGCGATCAGACGTGACGACCGCGCCTTTGAGGTGGTTCACAGCTTCGCCTTTGTCAAGGGCGTGGAGACGCGCCCATTCGGGAAACACCCACTCCAGGGCGCCATACCATTCCTGCGGGATGCCGAGGTTGGAGAAGCTCGTGGCTGCCTCCACGCCTTGGTGAGCAAGGTTGTGAATTGCTAAGATGCAGCGTGAGTTCACGTAGACGCCGTGACGACGATACTTGGACGCGAGAAGGACTGGCACCAGGCCCGCGTGCCAGTCGTTCGCGACGAACACGCACTTCTCCCCGTAAGTGTACCCCCCGAGGGCGAGCACGAGGGGCGCCTCGCAAGCTGCGTGACAGAGGAGCGTGAAGCGGAACTGGTTGTCGCCGAAGGTGCCGCGCGTGTCGCCGTAGGGCGTGCCTTGGCGGTGGTAGGAAGAGTGGTCCACGAACACCCAGTCCACGCCGGCACGAAACTCGTGGAAGAACGCGACCTCATGCGTGGCGCCGAAGCAGGTGATGGGGATGCGGCACTGGCAGTCGAAGGCGCCTTCGAAGTAAGCGTCCGTCACGCCGTTCATGTAGCGAGGGGAGACCACCATGACGCGGTGGCCGCGCTGCGCGAGCGCGATGGGGAGCGAGCCGCAGACGTCGCCGAGGCCGCCCGTCTTGGAATAAGGGGCCACTTCGGCGGAAACGAAGACGATGTTGAAGAGGGTTTTAGCGCGCTTGGTTTCGTCGGAGTCGGCCAGGTCCTTGAGCATCTGCTCTTGCTCCTCGTTCCGCTCCGCCGGGCTGGTGGAGAAGGTGAGCGTTTCAGAGGTTTGGGGCCATGTGCCGATGGACTCCACTGCGCTGCACCAGACGCGGTTGGTGCGACTACTGGCAATTAGGGCATCCTTCGGGAGCCGCTGATACTGCACCAGAGGCGCAATGCACGATTTCTTCAAGCGGAGAAGAGAGGCCGTTGCGCCATGGCCAAGGACACTGGTATCGATGTGCTTGGAGGAGGTTACCCCGATCGACACGCTCCTGCCGCAGCAGCTCATCACCTGGACTGCAGCCATGGTCGCTCACAGCATCCGTTCTTCCCTCAACCCCTGCCCCCATGGCCACATCCCGCTCAGCAGCGACGCAATGTCACATCCACATGCCCATCGGCCACAACCTAAAATTTCTTCTCACAAATCAAATGCTCGTCGTCTCGGCCTTGACTGACGAGGCTCAATTCACAACTATCCTACTCAGAGAAAGGGAACACCTTCGTAATGATTATTAAAAAAAAGGGGGGCAACCCTCAAAAACACAAGTGCGTTGAACACAAAACTGGCTTCGCAGCGACGGGAGGATCTCCCAATCCTAATACACACACCGCACAAACCCAGTGTATGACCAAAATTTTCTTATCGACATCAAATCCTCACCACCTTGTCAACATCTCAGCCTCGACTGAACAGGCACAAAGACGACAACAACGGCAACAACGAGGATCAACTCATATCAAAACCGTCGCTACTCAATTCAAAGCTATCCGCTCTCAAGTAAATCAACAGAAGGCGATAATCTCTAAACACAAGTGAGAAAATCAAACTAGCTTCCCAGGGACGTATCGAACTCTCAATCCTATCGCACACCGCAGAGACTCAAGGTCAATTGACTTCTGAGCGCCACCACCGAGTGGCAAACGTCACATACAATGCATGCACTGTTCCACATTCCCGAACGTCAGCCAAAGCCCAAACTAGCGCAATGTCACATCGCTCCACCACCAAACTTCGCAAACAATCAAACGCAACAATCATCTCTCCAATTGCTTCTCCAAATCAAAAAATCAGAAAATCACCCCTAAAACTTCATACACGCAAAATTGGCCAAACCCCACCAAAATTCCCACAAACCCACGCTATTCCCTCATCACCACCATCGACACCCTCCGGCAAGAGTGCAATCTCATCACCAAATCATCAATGCACGCTTGCCGGCCTACCAGACTCCCACAAATCACTATCAACGCACAAACTTCGACCAAACCCCACCGCAATTCTCACAAAGTCATCACTACCTAAGACCCCGCACCTCTTCCAGATACTAAACCACGCCACCCACCTAGCAATCTGACGACAAAAGCATCAATGCCGACACCACAAACACGCAATCCAACAACATGCACTCGCGCTCACGCATTTCCTCGATTTCAACTCCAGCGGTAGCTCTACACATACCAGCTCGCGCGCGTTCCCTTCCAAGCTCCACGCCGCCACGACCTCCACCACCAAGCTCCAACGTCCCCCCCACGCATCAAAGCATCATCAGAACCTTTCAAAGCACCATCAAAGCTTCAAAGTACAATCAAAGCATCGTCATTGACGTGGTGCCCGCTCTTCTTCTTCGTCTGTTTCGTGGCTAATCCAACCACAGATCCTCGATCTTATCGTCACCAAGTTGCAGCAACTAGCGTAGCAGCATGGATGCTCTCTTCTCACGGCGAACCTTTCTTTCCCTTGGAGCTCTCTTCTTCTGCCTTCCTGTCTTCCAATTGCTGCCAGGGTACCAAGCGCTTCCAACATTCCCTTCGGTAGTACCTACCAAGTGGGCCACGTAGCGACAGACCAGGGAGATTCTGGTGTAGTCCGGTAGGTAGGAAAGCGAGGAAGGCGGAGTGGGTGACAAGTGGTGCGTGGGAACCGCGGGTCTCGCGTGCCGGTGAGACTTGTGAGGTGTACCACGACACATAACATGAGGAATGTGCACCCCATAACCGTCCGAACAAATAAGCATCTGGACTTGTATTAAATAGTCTTGGTTTTGGTGAGGTCTTATATATTGGCAATTGGAAGAGGATTTCGGAGTTTTTTTAGTTTGTATTTTTTGAACATCATATAAATATATTATGAATTTTCAAAAGATTGTTTGCCTACATTAGAATCAATTCTAGGTTTTTCATGTTCCAGAAGGTTTACGTTGAAGGCAAGAATTTTCCAAACGACGGTTGCAGAAAATGAAAGAACCCAGTAACTTTTACTCTGAATGGAATACTTGAAAGATGCTCGTTTTATCATTACAATCCTGAGACAAAAGGTGAAAGAAACTGACTGGAGCTGTTGGAGGTGGAATTAGTTGAAGATGCTTTTTCTATCATTAAAAAAACTTGAGAGAGAAAAAGGACAAAAAACTGTCCGGAGACAGTTCGAGGTGGGGATTGAGTGCCTGAACTGAACGAAGGTGCTGTTTTTATTATTTAAGTTCTCGAGAAGAAAACGTGACAAAAAAGTGAAAGCCAAGGAACTGTTGGAAGGAAGAATTTGAGTGTTGAAGAAGCCATTTCATGATTACAATTTGGGGAGAAAAGGTGGAGAAAAAAGTGACATCCAAGAACTGGTGGAGGTGGAATTGGTGAAACTGCATTTTTTTTTTATCATTCAAGCTTTTGAGAGGAAAGAAGAGAACAGAAGGGAATTCGTTGAAGAGTCCTGTTTTTTATGATTGAAGATTTGAGAACAGAAGGTGGAAAAAACGGGTGACTGGAACTGTTGGAGGTGGAATTGGTTGAAATGCATTTTCTTATCATTCAAGCTTTTGAGAGGAAAGAAGAGAACACTGCAAGTGACTGGAGACAGTTTCCCTTATCAATGGAAATTGCCCATGTGTTTCAAGAAAAAGAAAAAAAAAAAAAAAAAAGAGAACACCAATTTGCAAGTGACTGGAGACAGTTTGAGGTGGTACTGCAATAGCCGGTACTTTTGAGAACAAAGGTGGAAAAACAGTGACTGGAACTGGTACTGTTGGGAGGTGGAATTGGTTGAAGCCAGGCACATGCCTTATTACACTACGCTAGGGGTCAGATTTGTTCAAAAGTACTCCCTCTGCTTCTGAAAAAGACCCATGTTTTCTTTGTATTTTACAAAGAAAACATGGGTTTTTTGAGAAACAGAGGTAGTAATTCAAAGTATGATTAAATATGACACTTAATGAAATTTTCAGAAATTATAACGTGGCATAATTGGAATAGTGTAGAAAACATTAATGAAAATAATCTTCATCCTCAAAAAACCACAAAGCCAAAGGGTGAGCACCACTAAAGCTACGTGGACTAGTATAGCCTTAAGTGCTAAGGGGAGTTGAGTGTGAGTAATGCTAAAAGTCACGAAATAGTCCGAACTTTGTAAAATGCACTTCCAGAAATTCAACCAAAAAAGAAACGATGTCATATGGGGTCTAAAGAATCTAACTCCAACTTAGCTTAGAAACTAAGCTGAGCTGGAGATAAACTAAGCTTAGCTTAGATAAAACTGGAGACTTCGGTTGTCGAAGTCACAGATATGGACGGAGGTTGGCCAGGGGCAATGAGACTCCCATGGGTCTCCAAGGTGTGAGTTGGCGAAGTATGACTTTTCTGCGGAAGGTGGATACCCTCCAAACTGCCACTTTCTGCTCCTGGGCGTAGTTAATTTTATTAGTCTGGTCATATTTTCTTGTTGGCAAGTGAAAGGAGATTCCAATGCATCAAAGAATGTGATATTTCGATATCGTATGCAATAGTTAGGAAGGATCAACGTTTTTCTCAGTAGAGGTTTTGGAATCGTTTCTTCCACATGGGTACATGTTGATTTTGGAGATGTACATTGAATGATGATGGCGGTTTGAGGTGAGTGGTGCATTTTGGAGTGCCCACCTTAAGGTTGGTGTAGCCTTTTAAAACTTTGGCAGATTTCTTACCAAAATTTTCTTACCAAAATTTTAATCAATAAAGGTTTGTAGGGAATTGTATTGTATGACCTTTCATTCCTAAAATATGAATTATGTACTAAAATATGGCAAGGCATACATCATCGGATTTATGTTTCAACAATTAGTGTCATTCATTTGGATGTCACATTAACATCTAAATGTTATCATGTTCAAATACAAAAACAAACTCGATAGAATACATGATAATTTTGAAGCTTTTGAGAAATTTAGGAGGTGCAATAATGATCCAAATAAGAACTATTATGTAGCATAAATACCAAAACTTTTGCAACTATTATATTCCTCAATTCATATTTTTTTTCAATGTCAAAATATACAAATAAACACCATGTTGCATCCAAAATTGGGCTTTTCAAACCTTGAAGAGTTAAGGTAAGTACACTTGTAATCTATACTAATAGCAAGTAAAGATCCTCTCTATTATAAAACACAAAATGTTCTTATTGGTGTTATTGGCAAATGAAAGATGATTCCAAAATATATTAGCATGTATTATTTTGACATTTGATTAATAAATTAATAAATTCAAAGTATTCTATATATATTTACCAAAGAATGGTACTAGACTCTCGTGGGCTTTGGTGTTATGATGGCATACATCTTGTACCATCAATATCTAAGTCTAAATATCATCCAGTTTGTTTGTTCCAAATGTTGTTTTTACATTTTTGTCAATGATGATTATGGGTGCTAATATCTTATTATTTTTGGTACTAGCTACCAAAAGTTAAGAAGAAAATGGGGATGAATTTGCCAAAGTCACCTAAAGAAAAGACTCATGAATTTTTTGATGAAATTTACTCACTCTAGACAATATTGTGGATGAAAGCACATAAATGATGAATGGTTGTCCCAAAATGGATGATTGTTTGGACTTAGTTGCACTTCAGAATGCATTTCATGCTACCACTTAGAAGAAAACATAATTTCAACATTAGATAGAAGACCTTGTATGTGCTAGAATTTAGAAGTCATCCTATTTGTACCACTATATACCTAAGTGATAATATGAGTGGCCCTTCTAATGGGAAGATCTCTCAAAATTGAAATATCGTTTGTCAATTGTATGTAATTTTTACACATTTTGATTTATATTTCAATTAAGAATGACACACTTTGTAATGGCATATTAAATGTAAAATTAAAGTCCACAAAATATTCCAAGTTGTATATGCATCTTACCATACAACTTGCACTTCATAGCTATGGAGATGGGCAATTTCATTAAAATGGCAATATTTTCTTAAAATGGAGTGAAAATAGTTCAGAACGGCCATTCTGAAATCCGTACTTGTCTTAGATGGTGAAAATGGCACACCATCAAAATGGCACTTGGAATACCGCCATTTTCATGAAATTGCCTTGGAAACATGTTTGTCCATTTAGATAGTCTATTTGTACCTTGTAGCAATGTCATTTGAAAGGACTAAACGTACAATAACAAAGTAATGGAAAGTTAGATTAGCACAACCTATCATTGAATTTGAGATGTCCTTCAAAACTCCTGCAAATTGCAAACTTTCTAGTGAAAAAATTTGACATGTATTAAAATTCATTAAAAGCAAGAGCCTACAAAATGACATGTAAATTATATACATTTACATTAGTTTTGATACTCAAGCAAAAAATGATATTTAAAAGATGGAATTTGATTGTAAAAATGTTGAATTTAATAGGTAATTGAATGCTTCAAATCATCAATCTAAATGATTATCTAAATGCTTCAAAGCTTCAATCTAAGGTTAAAATAAGCTGATAAATCTAAATCAAATTCTAATGGAAGGTAAGGTTTCTTCATTACATTGCTATATTTTGCTATCTTCTTTGAGCTTCTTAAGTGGTCCATTTCAACTCCGATATGTATGTAATCAAACATCATGGCTACAAATGCTTTTTTATTTAGGCTTCATATTGTCCTAAATTTGTCACTATATATTAAAAAAATTCAAAGATAAAATTAAATGTCTTTTGTAAATCATACTCCATAATGTTTTTAGATTCATTTGTGAAGAAATAACTAAGAGAAATACATATGATATACAATGTATGCTTTAGTAGTTTGAAGATTTTACCATAGTTGATTTCCATTCCAATATGTATTAGCAATGCAATTTAGGGCTCTCAACTTCAAACTACAATGAATTACTCATTCAAGATGGATTGTATAAGATGGCACAAAAAAGGAAATTTAAATCTCATCAATAAATTTTGTATATAATACGTATAATAACCTTGTCTTGAAAAAACACCAAATAAGCTATTGATCATTGCTTTTGGTATTAAACTAGCTATTCTTTAGTTAAATCTTGATAGAAATTGCAAAATGATTTTGACGCAACCCTAGCAAATATTTTGGGTCACTTGAATAAGATTAAAAAAATTAGAGAAAAATACTAAATTACTATGAATTGAGATTGTATTGAATTCATAAATATCAAGGACACTTTCTTTATGTATCTTTTGAACATGAAAAGGGTCTTGCCGTGGTCATCTTTGCTTTCTACTATACATATATTTACATTTGATTTTAAATGTTGTAAATTGAGTCAAAAATTTTGACCACTTGATTAAGCTTCTTACTTTGAAATCAAAACCATCTTCCGACTCCACGTAATTTGTTGAATTGATTTAGATAACGCAACCAACTAACAGACACCACTCAAATTATGTATTCTTTTAAAGAGTGTATAACCAAGTACACCAATCAAATGAACTATTAAAAATAGTGCACAACAACCAAACACTTGACCAAATTTTAGCACAATTCCTGGTTGGATCATAGAAGAAAAAATATGGTGTTTCTTCATCCTTGTAAAATATTTGCGACATAGAAGATACTTGAAAAATGATATCAATATTGATAAGTAGTGATTGGAAAAGAGTGTGAGTTGTAGGCTATTAGAAATGCAACAAAGGGCCTTCATTACATTTACAATTGCAAAGAAGTATAACAAAAGTGTTGTCATTTGTTGTTTCTTGGATGAATATTTTGAGTTTTAAAGAAAATCAAACAACTCAAACTTCCTAAATTATGTCAAGTAATGACAAAGCTAGCCATGTCATGAAGAGCAAGCAACTTTGCATGAGAAGCTTTGTCCTTATATCAAAGGCTTGCTTATCACATAAGATCCTACTCAAACCTCCTCATATGTAGCTTTGGTCCGAACAATCATAGTTGACCTTAAATTTTGGATTTTCAATTTTATTTTAGCAAAAATCAACAAATCAAGGAATATTCGACATGTACTTTTGGTCAACTCATTTTGACAAGAAAGGTATTGTCTAGCCGGTCACAACAAAATCATGAAGCTTCATTGTGGATCCTAAGAGGGGTACTACTCTTGTCTTGGATGCTAATGTAACTCTCAATTTTTCCACACATTCAGTTCCAATGGTGATCCAAAAAAATCCCATCACATTATTCCATAATGAATGAACCATTTGCCATGTGTAGAAGCCACATGATAGTGTTCAGTTCATAAAATGATGACTTTTCAATCCAATTCCAACCCCTTGAATCCCAATTCCACACTGCCTTTTTTTTCCTCCATGGGAAGCAAGAGAGCTAAATTGGATCATGAACTGGAGATCCCAATTGTGTCCATAATGGGTCTTCTTTCCTTATAAAAACTTAACAGAAAAGCCCTCATTGGAGTTATGAAGCATTTATTCATGTCTAGGTTGTCAACAAAGTCTCAAATAAATATATAAATAAACAAATAAATAGATAAATAAATCCTCGGGCTTGTAGCCATTCAAAATAACAAATCTTCACATAGATCAGCAAGTCATCAACAGCAGCACAAGCAGTGACATGTTCGACAACATCAAAACAAGGTACCACGATACTACCGTTCTTTCAATCAGTGTAAACATATAATTAAGCTTATTGACAGAGACATTCAACAGGAAGCTGTAAGGACCCAAGCTGCATCGCTCAACTTCCAATTGTTGAATTATTGAAATAAATGGTTCTACAAAAATGTACAGTACAATTAAAATCTACAAAAAAATCTCACTAAGAAATGAAAAACTCCTATTCCCGGGGTAGCATGTGACCAATAGTTTTGAGAAGCTGTTGAATGTCAAAAGGCTTTCCGAATACTTAGTAAGCAAGTAAAACCTGCGTTTGGTAACCAGATGCAAAAAAACACTGCTTTACTTTGAGAATCACAATCAACACGATTACCCCGAAGATTAACCACATATAGCTTTCTAAACTTAAATTCATTGAGCATTCTTCTACTCTCATCCAACTCCTGTTGGTGACACCTACTAAGTAAGCAAGTAAAACCTGCATTCGAAAGCCAAAAAGAAAAAAAATTACTGCTGTACTTTGGGAATCACAATCAACACGATAACTCACAGGTGTACTGGCTTTCTAGACTTGAATTTGTCCTACTCTCGTGCAACTCCAATTACTATATGCAATGTTGATATTCATGTCATGAAAACAAGCCTAAATACAAGTATTTGATAGAACCAGAATGACAAGTTCGGATTCGTGGGTGCTCTCAAAAGAATGGTATGAAACCTTGAAGCAGAAAAAGGGAAAAAATCAAAATTACAAAAGCATTGAAACTAGCTTACCTGGACATCCATGAGGACAAGGTCGAACTGGTCATGCTGCGTACAAAGAGTTTCCAGAGCTTGCTGCCCATCTCCCACAATAGTAACCACATGACCATGTTTCTGAAGCTGCCGGCACGCCACTTTTTGGTTGATGGGGTTATCCTCCGCCAGCAGGATCCTCAACCGAAGCTTCTTCTCCAGCAACAAACTCTCCAGCTCTGTCGAAGAGTCTCTACTAAGCTCTGAAAACGGGGACGAGACTTCAGACGAAATTTTTCGTATTAACCTGAATGGCGGTGTACCAGAGCCTGCTGAAGTTCCTGCCACAGCCTCTGTTTCGTCATGATCAAGTGAAGGAGCTGGTGCTACTACCGAGGGCAACACTATTGAAGGCTCAATCTCTAGTACGGAAGGGGATTCTTCAACATCATTCAAACCCGGCCTTGGATTAAAACGATCTCTCCTTGCACTCCGCAGCTCTTTGACTGCTTCGAAATCTGAACTTGACGATCGCCGTGCGCGACTGGAGGATTCATCTATTATACGAAATGTTGTTGTAGGGGCTTCATTAATACTCAGTCTAAGTTTGCTGAACGGCTGTAAGGAGAATTCCCTTTTTCTTGAGAAGTAGGCTGAAAGGTCGTCCATTGAAATCACGGTGCTTTCTGCTCGTGGATAATATTCTGGATTGAATACCAAGCCGTCCACCAGGCTCCATGGTTTCTTGTACACCTTGGTTGGAGAATTTCCTCTTGGAGAACACTCGGCTGATGGAGTAGCAGAGCTGAGCACTAGAGGCAAGCAAAAGTGAAAGCAGCTTCCGGCTCCTTCTTCACTCTCCACCCATATTGTGCCGCCTAAAAGCTCCACAAACCTGGATGACATTACACAAACTGGATGTGAAAACTAATGTGATTTTTAAGGTAGAAACACCTATAAGCGCCATTTTCCATTCTCCAACACCTAAAAAAGGGGCTAAAATGACACTTCTGTCAAGTTATTTGTAACGTATTTAAATTAGTGCAGGCTGAAATAATTGGATAATTTCCACAAAAAAAACAATTTTGTTTGCAGTGACACTAATTTTTCACCCTCACGAAAAAAAATAATCAGTGTGGGTAACCATCCATGTTTCAAGATGTCATACACTGATCGGGATTCAGAATATAAGCTAAGGAATTTCTATTTATTTATTTTTCATATATAGTGCATTAGTCGCGTTTCAAAACCCAAAATCTCTACAAATTTGAAAACAGGGAACTGCGAGCCTCGAGGCCAATGAGTAAGGAATTCCAAGGCAGAATTCGGAGTTCGTAGTAGTACCTGTGGACTATACAGAGACCAAGGCCAGTCCCACCGTAAAGACGAGAAGTGGACGCATCTGCTTGAGTGAAAGGCTTGAACATATCCTTCAGCTTCTCCTTGTTGATTCCAATGCCAGTATCACGAACTTCGAAGTGAATGAACATGCTCTCTGGAGTGCCAGCGACTCCGGATTCGTACTCCGACATCGTATCCATTCGACTGCTGTGAGCTGCAACCAATCCTCAACAGACTCTTCATTCACGGTAGTTTCGGATCAGAGTTAAAGGTCCTGGAGGAGTGTGCAAACATTTCTCTACTCTAGTGCAAGGTAAAATATTGAAGTTTTCAATGAAGATTTCTGGGTAGGGACACGATTAGAGCATACCATTCGAATTTAAAATTTTCATAAACTAGTTCATTAAGAGGCTGAAAGATATGGGGCTGTTCAATTTCAAAGTGGGTTAAATGCATTTTCTACTTGTCTTTCAAGAAAAATCGACTGTTTTGAAGAAATGCAACCCCTTTTAAAATGTGGATCAGCGCTTGGGACGACGCTTGATAAACATCCCAACTTAGTCAACTTATGGAGGAGAAACCAAATGAATGAGATCTTGTTTTAATGTCACTTTGAAAGCATTGAAAAGAAAGAGAGACAACACAGGAGAGTGTCTTACCATGCAGTGCATTCATCCTTGACGCAACCAACGAATCCGAAGCCACCCTCACGTGCACGGAGATGCACCCTGCATGCGTACACTTCAGTGCATTCCCAACTGCAATCCCAAAGCCCAGAAAACTAATGACAGGCATCTTCGAAACACTGAACGAAAGCCACGAATTTTAAGGACACAACCCTCTCAAATGACACCTCGGGGGCTTCTAAATACTCTCGCTCACATGTGTTCACAACTTGGCACGTGGAAATTGTCAAATCAGATGTGTACACTACAGTTTCAGAGTCTCGAGATACACATAGAATGCGCAATTACAGAACACACCATTAAAGAAATTGAGTGTACATTAGCAAATCAAAATTGCATTTGCACACAACATGACATACTCAGGATAGAAAGAGATTACGGAACAATTACGGAGCGTGTCAATAGCGAATTTGAGTTCACATTTGTATACAACATGACACATTCTCAGTTATAGAGTGGGCCATGAGAGAGGCTTGAGTGTACACAAAAAAAAAAAGATAAAGGAAATGAACAGGAACAAAGGAACATAAATATGAGAAAAATGCAAACCTAAGTTGATCAAGCACTGCTGGAGCTTTCCCACGTCGCCAGCAAGCGAGGACGGCACAGCCCTATCAACGTCCCAACAGAGCTTGAGACCGCGCTCGTGCGCTCTCGCTTCCATCATCCGAAACGTGCTGGACACCATTTTGCGAACATTGAACGGCACGGTCTCCACTTCCAGTCGTCCCGCTTCAATCTTCGCCAGATCCAGAACGCTATTAATGATGTGAAGGAGATGATCTGCACATCCCTTCACTGACGCAAGGCTCTCCTTCTGATCCCCAGTCAGTTTCGACTCAAGGAGCAACGCAGTCAACCCAAAATCCCATGAATCGGCGTCCTGCAAAGGACCATGTGGTGTCAGAGTTCAGAGCTCTGTGGGACGCAATTGGAAAATGACGCAATTTGAAATCAAGGGATACTGTTTTGAAATGAGATTATGGGACTCAGAACCGCAAAATTTGAAAACAGGGGCTACTGTTTGAAACGAGATGATGGGTCTCAAAATCGCAAATTCGAAAGCAGGGGTAACTGTTTTGAAACGAGATTTTGGGGCACAGGATTGCAAATTTGAAAGCAGGGGCTATTGTTTTGCAACGAGATGATGGGACTCAGAATCGCATGAGGCTGGATTTAGAAGCAAATGGTAGAACGAGTTGAGAACTGTAATAAACCCTAATTGGGGACTGTGATAAACCCCATTGGGATTTCGTTAAATGGGAGTGAGAGTTGGGAACCTGATCTCGTGACTCATGTTGGCTAGAAAATCCGTCTTGGCGTGACTGGCCATCTCCGCCTTCTTCTGCGAAGTTTGAAGCTCCTCGTTGGTTTTGAGCAACTGCTGGGTTCTGCAGTCCACTGTGCATTCCAGATCTCGGTTCATTTGGTGCAGTCTCCGCGTCAGGCTCTTCTTCTCCCGCACCGCCGCTGCCAGCGTGATGCTCACCACCCCCATTACAATACTGAACAAGCAAGATATCCGTGTAACAAGAGATGCTTCTTAACGAAAGAGCAACATATCCTTGTAACAAGACATGCTTTAGTCCTTGTCAGCATGCCCCCTTTATTTCGAGAAAATCGGAATCAGAATTGATTTGTTTCTGACATGACATTCTTCAGCCGTTTTAAATATGCAGCCTTGGCTTTGAGACTCTTCCTTAAGACTAGGAATTATTTGGAATAAAATCGCATGCTGACATGACATGACTGGCACATAATCGGCTAGCTTTCTAAACTCTAATTCTTTTCAGTGATCTCCTACTCCAATACAGCTCGAATTGGCTCATATTAAAGGGAAGACAGCAAGCCGGAATACAAGCTGTATGTTGACATAATGATGAATTCAGATTCTGAGGTGCAAATGCGGGCCTGTGAAGAATGTTTTAAGCTTTGAAATCCCTAACCTCTCCAAAAGAAAATCCAAGAAATGTATGTGACGCTGTTGACAGAAACTTACCTGAAAGGTAAGCTGGGCACTCCAAGACTTCGGCAGTCCGGCGATAGCCTGCAGCGCCTTCCGCCGAATACCCCTCAACGCCGAAACGTACGCCACCGCCGTCACAGTAACAGCCCACCCCACTCGATTAAACCTCAACGCCGTGTACGTAATCAGCGGAAAACACAAATATGGCAAGGGCCGAAACCAATTGAACTCCAGGAGAACACCGCAAACAGCAACCTCAGCGTAATCCCCGCCGTGACCGCAATCTCCAGCAACTTCAGCGGTCGTTCCAAATTCGGCGAGCATTTCCACGTCATCCCATGCACAATCATCGGCGTAACGTAATCATGGACGCCAGAATCCCCAGCCACCAGATACTCCAGAACGGCCAGAACAACTGTCGATTCGCCAACGGCGTGAACGTCACGCACAGCGCGATGACTGTCACGAATATAAGGGACGTCACCGTCACAATAACAAGAAAACACACCGCGTCCGCGACGGTGTCAATAGTCGGGTACTTCTTCTGGTTCCGCCCCTTGCAGAGTCCCTTGTGAAGGTAGAATGAGACCACATGGCTGTGAACTGTCGCCAGCACGCTCACCAGGAAGAGCAAGGCTTCCACCACGGACGTCATCCCTGCGCCGCGCTCAGTCATGTAAACTCTCACGAGGTAGAGTCCGACGAGGTTTCCTGGAATAACCGAAGAATGCCAGAGAGCCGCCATGGAAGTGGACACGGCGTGAGGGAGGTAGAGAGGAAAGACGATGGTGTCGCCCCTGTGCGTTTGAAACTCTTCAGTGGAGCTTTCCCACATGACGATCCCGGAGAGGACAACTGTAACCACGGTGATGAAGTTGTGGAGGAGGAAGTGGCAAGCCCAGGAAGCGTCGCGAGGGTGGCTGCACCAGGCGCGTTGCATGGATTCACCGCCGCGGTGTGCTTGCTCAAATATCAGGAGGTTGGGCGTGAAGTGGAAACGGGGGGAGTGCAGCTGTCGATCTCCACTGCGACCGTCGCACAGTGACCGCTGCGACTGGAGTTCATCATTTTCACTCCGACTTGGAGCGCTTCGGAGTCTCGAGAGAAGGAGCCCGTTGTTACGATGCCGTACTCATGGCGGTCGATCGTGATTCGCTCACTCACCATCGCTCATACGCCGAGTGCGCCACGGAACCAGTCCGTCAGGCAGACAACGAACTCAAAGATCGCTATTCAAAACACTTCAATTCTCTAAAACCGGGCGAATCTCAACCCAAACTTCAGACTCCCCAAAACTCTGCAATTTTCGCACGAAAAACTCCGAACCAAAAACTCACATACCAACTAGCTCCAGACAAAACATACCCACACCAGAAATCAGTCTCTAAAAAACGCCATCTCCCGGTAACCCAAGTAAACTAACGCGAATTCAGAACTAACAACCCCGAATTCAAAACCCACGTCTCCACGACTCCACGTCTCGCCCGTAAATGTGAACCCAAATTCGAAAACCCCTCAAATCGTCACCTTCCGGTAGAACCTTGCCCGCATTTCACAATCTGGGCTGCAAACGAACGCTTTGATTTCCGGAAACGCAATGTACGTCGCGAGGCGAAATCGAATTGAAAATCTTCGCCACTAAGCCTCGATCACACAATTACGAACCCAAATTCGAAAGGTTTCCCTAGCTCCCGAGCAGTGTGGCTTTGCCCGCATTACTTTCGCAATCTGCTGCATTGCGAAAGAGGATTGCAACACGGCTGCAAATAGGCCAAACGAGCGCTTTGTAGTAGACTTGGGGGAGTTCCCGAGAGTCCGCCGCCGCTTGCGTCGCGGATTAAGCGACTGGAGGCTGTTGGTGATCGAAAGTCGATTGAGCGCAGTTGACATTTGCGAGTTGCGAGTTGCGAATTACGAGTTGCGATTTTGCGAGTTGCGAATTACGAGTTGCGATTTTGCGAGTTGCGAATTACGAGTTGCGATTTTGCGAGTTGCATGGTTGGAAGAGTATTTTTTGGAGGGTGGGCCAGACGGGAGTATGGGTGGAATTTGCTGGGCGTCCTGTGACGTGGGAGACCTGGCGTGGCGAGTTGTGGATTCGCCGGCGGCGCAGGTTGCGACGAGGAGTTGGGCAGCACTGCTGGGAGTGCACGATTGTATCAGGGAAAAGGGGAACCGCAGAGAAAAGCTCAGCTTTACAATTTGGGCTCCGTCGGTGGGCTTGGCCGGGGAAGGTGGGTTGCTGTTGGTCAACTGTGGACCAGTGATCTTAGAACTAATTTACGGAATTTAGTGCAATATGCTACCTTCAAGACAGACAGGCATCAGCTTTGAGAGTGAAGAAAAAAATAGAAAAGAAAGGATTTTGCAAGTTGTGAAGGATTATTGGGAGTACTACAACACAAAACTGACTACATCGATGCTAATTCCTATGTGGAGGAGGTTGCAAATTGGCTATCAAATTTTGTTGTTTGTTGCAAATTTGGTTAAAATGTTTCCATTAACTCCTAAAGGCCTAAGATTTTTTTGCCAAAAAACACCTAAAACTATCGTTTTTATAGCAAAGAGTAAAAAAAAATTTAAAATATTTTTCTTTGCACTTCTAACCGTAGGATCTTACACCTAACTAGTATGAAAATGTGTGGAAAAAATTTCAGAATTTTTAACCGCACAGATTGCAAGATATTTGCGTTTCACCCCTAAAGGACCAAGGTGATTTCCTATCAAAAACCACTCAAAACTGTCATTTCTATTGCAAAGAGAAAAGAGCTTTAAAATTTGTTTTTTCTTGCATATCCAACCATGAGATCTTATACTTGATTGCTATGCAAATATGTGAAAGAAATTTCAAAAACTTTAACCATGTACATTGCAAGATATATGCATTCAAAGTGAAGAAAACAAGTTTTTTTTGCACCTTGCTTGACTAGATTTTTTTGGCTTTGAATCTTTTTGGTTCAAATTTTTTGCACTATGGACTTTGATTTTCTACTTCTTTTTGTTAAGTAGTTGAGTAAAAAATCTCCCAAAAAAATTTAGGATAAAAAACACCTAATTTTCACTCATTAAAAAAATGTTAAATAGAGGTGCGTTCAAGATTGAAGAAAAAACTAAATGGTGAATAGCTTTTAGATGGAATTGAATCACAATAATCACAACGGTGAGATTGTTCTATTAAAAAAATCTAAACTTGTCTAACAATTTTTTTTTTTAAATTCTAAAAATTGCATTGAAAAACAAATTCTACAAGTTATTTTTCAAGAAGATGCTTAGACTGCCCGACAAACTAAGATTGTCTATAACTTTCTCATTATTAGTCCAAATAGAATGAAACAAGGCTTCACATTTAGACAAAAATGTAATCTTTGAGAAAAAAATTTGAAAAAAAATTATTTTGACTTTTGGTGATTTTTTTTGGGTTGCCCGCCGAACTCCATTTTTCTTATTGTGCCATAACTTTTGCTCCCGGGCATCAATTAAAATAAAAATTATATATTCGCAAAGCTCTTGCAAAAATACACAACCTCAAAAAATCCCAAAAATATTATGAAAAAGTGAGACAGTAGGAACTTGCCCAGACCTAATTTGTCCCCTGAGGGGACAAATGGTCCTTTAGGGGTTAAAGTAAAAAAAAAAGGATTTTCATCACATTGCGGGATTAGATTTTATGACTTTGAACATTTTTAACTCAAATGGTTTGCACTACAAAGTTTTGAGCTTTAAATCTTTATAGTGGAGAACTAAATTAAAAATCTAGGAAAAAATCAAGATTGTCCATAACTTTCTCATAAAAAATCCAAATGAAATTAATCAAAGCTTTCCAAATAGACAAAAATATAATCTACAAGAAAAAAAAACTAAAAAAAAAAATTGCAAAATTTTTTGGCTACCCCGCAAAGGCTGTTTTGAGTTGATTTGGGCATAATTTTTTTTCTTGGGCACTGGTTGAAAAAAATTATATTTGTGCAAAGCTTGGCATTTTTTCTATCTTCCAATAATAAATTTGGAAAATCACGACAAAAATTCAGCTCGTAGGTACTTGCCTAAAATCCCATTTGTCCTCTAAAGGGACAATGGGCTTTTAGGGGTTAATGACCCTTTTCTACAATAGACCAAGGATTTTTTGGATAGAAATTAAGCTAAATTTAGCCAATTTAGGGATAGACTCCCTTTGACGCAAGATGTTGTTGAGTATACCAATCCCACAAAGTTGAACCAACAGGATGAATTTTATGTTCTGGAGGTAAAAGTAAAAAAATAGCTTTTGATTGTGTGTCTTGTTTAGGGTATGTTCTAAACCCCTCCATGGCTAATTCCTGGCCTCTTGATTGCAAATAAGAATTCAAAATTGCAAATTTTAAATGTGTGGCAAATTAAAAAATTCTTGCATTTTCCTCAAGGTAAATCCACCCTATTAATTCCACTTCATGAGACAAGTTTAGCATCACCCTTTTGATAGACCAAAATAGTTAAAGCTATCTAGCAAGGATTTTTTTCCCACTTATTTTGGACAAAGCAAAAAAAAAAAAGATGATTTTCTTTGGAAGGATGCAATTGTTTACATCTATAGAAATGGATTAAACATGCAAAATGTGGATGAAATCTTAAAAATTATTCATGCAAAATGGTACATTCATCCAAAATGGAGGGCAATATTGCCCTTAGATTATGCAACAAATTAGTGATTTCATCCAATGAAAATGGGGGGAATATATTGCCTAATATTCTCTCAAAAAAATTTGATTTGTTTTTGAGTGAAACACAAAATATTGATGTTGTCGAGTACAATATATCCAAATGGTTATTTAATATGGATATATAATTGGTTGGTGAACAACTCCACTATTACAATTGATGTCAAATAGTATGTCCTTGTGATAAATAGTTTAGACCATTTTAAATAATCATCTTGGTAGAATGTGACATGCCTTTCACTTAAGCTAAGATTTTTTTAACCATGCTACAGAGAAGAAGAAAAAATTCATTCAACATTTGGGGTCCTTAATATTTTTTTTTTATATCAAAACCTTTCATATTGAATTAGAGTTTTGTGATTCCAAATAAGAATTCAAACTTTCCCAAATTAAATCATATATGGTAGATAGTTTACTCCTAAATTTTTTTTCAAATTTTTGTTTTTCCGAGGAAAGACTTATAGCACTAATATAAGGATCTTGGACGTAATCAGATCTAATCTTAAAGAGTTTTCTATGGGCCACAGAAAAAATGCAAGAATTTTTTAATACAGATGATAAAATTTGGAGACTTTGAATTTGTATTTGGAATCAAGGATCTTGAATTTGTAATCAAAGAACATTATCTACAAAAATTACTCCTCAAAAACTAGGGTAAATTTCAAATTCCCAAAATTGTAATGACGTATTATAAAATGTAACTTAGAATACTATATTAATGATGACTCTCAAACATGATCCATAATCATATCCATATTGTTTGATCAATTGATACACAAACCAATATTTTTCAATAAAATTTGAAGCCAAAAATTAAAAATTCCTTCTAAAATTGACTGTATATTGAATGTTTTTCAATTTCATAAGAATTTTTTCTTTTTAGTTCAAAACATTAGTTATCATGGGTCATTGCAAAAAAGAGTGGTACTTGAAAATTGACACAAAGAGTGTGCGGAAGTTTCCTTTTGCGATAACTTTTCAAGCATAACTCGCATGAAGTTGAAATTTTATTGGAGATGTCTTTCTTGAGGTTAACCCCTAAAGGACTAATGTGCATTTTTTGGCAACATAGAAATTTTGGGCAGATACGTGTGACTGGAGATTTGCATATTTTGGGCTGAAATTTTTATAGAAGGTGGGGACGAGGAATATCTTTTATATGCACCAAATTTCATGACATTTGGAAATACGAGTAAAAAGTTATGGCCTAATATGTTGCTCGTTTTTCAACTCGGGCAGTCCGGGCAAATAAAAAGAAATCTCTTTTCTGAAAATTAAAATTTGAAATTGGTTTAATAGATTTATATATAGGTGGAAAGCTTTGAATCATTCCATTTTGATCAATGAGTCAAAAGTTACAAGGATTTTGAGTTTGCGGGCAGTTATGGATTGTCTCCTCTAAAATAAACTTTGAAGGTGTTTTATTCACTCAATTTTCAATGTTTTTCAAAGAAAATTAAATTGTAGGATGTAGATTGTTTATTACAACATTGCAACCATTGGGATTGGCATTTTTCAATTCCATAATTAACTTCTTAATAGTTTAGTGTTTTGAACCATTCTCTATTCCTTTCTACTTACTATTTTTTTTCTATATGTTGTACAATTTCAAATAATCTGGAAATTTTCAAGCATGTAGCCAACTTTCCTTGAAGAATGAATTCCAAAAAGCACAACCATTTTAGAATTTTTTTCATAATAATCTGACCTTGTGAAATGCAGCTTCCGAATTTTAGAAGAGCCCCAAAAAGGACTTTTGCCACTTTAAACGCTAATATCTTCCAATCTACACAATGGAAATTTCTAAAAAAATTTCCACACATTCTCAAACCAGAGTACTACAAGATCTAACAGTTACATGTGTCCAAAAGTGGTATTTTTCAAAAATTTGGTACTTGTTCTAGAAATGGCAATTTTGGAGCATTTTTGGTGAGAACATAGTCAAGGAACTTTATGGGTTAATCATATTTCATATTTTCAGATTCTTTTAAACATCATTTATATTTAAATTTAAATTTAGCTAATTTGTCACACTTGAGGTTTAGGAGTTTTGAGTAAAAAAGAGTCTCTAAATTTAATAATTTAGAAATGAAATTTCAATGTTCTAATTGCATAGAAAGAACTCATGTTTGTACCAAGGGGAATTTACAAATATTTTATTTTGTGTAAGTTGTCTATGTCCATGCAAAGAGGGGTTTTTTGCGTGTGTGCAATTTTGAACATTTAAGATGGTTTCAAGATCAATATTTTGGTCAAATCTCTTCATCATGAAGTCTTTTCAAATTCTCTATATTTAATTTTTTTGAAAATTGTTTTTCCTATTTTTTACAAATTAAAACGTCAAAGTATGTATTTTCTTCAAATTTTCAACTTATTCTTTTTTGTGAATAACTTTTGACCTAGATTTTTCTTAGATCTCAAAATTTTGGAGATATGCTATTTTTTATCTTTATCTTGTATTAATTATACTTATTTATTTTATTTTTAGAAACTCATATGCAAAAGCTCATGGTATTGGAGTACTAGCCGAAAACATGCCAAACTAGAATAAAACAGACACTCTTTCTTGCAACAAACTAAATAATGAATTTTGAAGATTTATTTTTTATTTTTTTATTCATATTGTTATTGGAGAGTCATTTTTAACTAAGAGAATCTTTACAATGCAAATGTTAAAGTACTAACACAATAATATATTCTAAATAATCAATGGATGAAAAATGCATTTTTGTATACTTGGAATTTGCAGTTTGCATTCATCTGATGTTCAAAATTTGAACATAGAAGTACAAATGGATTGATAGTTCCACAATACTGAGTAGATTTGTACATTTATTTGCCTCGTGAAAACATCGGAGTTTTTGCACCTTAGCTAGTACAAGACCAAATGTAGTTCAACCTTGACCAACAAAATGGGCAAATCTTTTTAACCTCTAAGAGCATCTCCTGCAATCCTCCACCCAAATTGTTCCTTCAATCAAGATCTATCTAATTTGAAGGGGATGGCCACTTGAATCCCCAACAGTACAACTCACTAAATATACTTCCAACCAATCACAAGTCACAAAACTTGCAAAAGCAATAAGTAAGCTATGACAATTGCTAATCCCAAGAGAAAATATAGAGGAGAGGGGCCGTAAAGGTCTGCACCAAATATGGATTATTTGGTGTGTGAAAGTGAAAATATACCGTGAAAACACTAGAATTGATTGCTTATCATCCAAAAATTAGAGGTGGAGGGGTTCTTTGGAGGGGTGCAGGAGATGCTCTAAGCCCACTCTAAGTGTTGAACCATCAATACTATAGGTGGTAAATGTTATGAAATGCGTACTTCATTTAGTTACTATTCATTGAAGAAGCTTCCAGAGAATCATGTAATACCACTAATGGGAATTCACATTAAAAAAGAACATTGTAGATTATGGTATTGAGTTAAATCTTTGTTACTTTAAACACAGTTGTATTGATTTCAATGTTATTTTGAACCTGATTGTGTTAAATTTGCGTTATTTTAATATAGCTTTTTAATTCAGCCCAAATTTAATTCAAAATCACAATCTGAAATATGTAAATTTCTATTAGTATGTCAGTGTGGTTTAGCAGAAATATTCAAACAGTGTGGTCAATTTCTAAATTGTTCAGATGTTGTGAAGCTATATTAGAAAAAAAATGGCAGCCCTTTGGAGGGCTGCTGTAGATTGACATGGCCAAGCTATTTCAAGCTTGGCCTGTAATCAATCTCAAAATGGCTGCTTGTGAGCAGTCAACTTAGCTGACTGCTTGCCAAAACAGTCAATTTTTGTACCTTTTTTTAAAATTTTAAGTTTTTTAAAAAAAATTTAAAGATTAAAAAAATATATATATTACTTTTTTACTCGCATATTTGGGTTCCTGTGCCATTGTCATAGCAGAAACTGATGCGCAAAAATAGGACAAAAAATAGTTTTTCAGCGCTCCAAAACACTATTTCAGGGTTATTTGGAGGCCTGTGGAGCAGCCCTTCGGAGGTCTGAACTTTTTTCTAATGTCAAATGATGTTTTGACATGATTTATTGAAAACACATGGCAAGTAATGAACATCATTTCCTTCAAAATTAGCCACTTGAAAGACCTACATTTGAAATATCTTGAAATGTGGTGTGCAACTTCATATATACAGAAGTTGTGCACACTACTATTGTCTCAATGCAAGTGTTGTTTTTAAGCTTTCTTGTGCTACAAAAGGTTTTTTTATTTCAAAGATGTTAGTACTGAATACTATGGCTCCTAGAAAATGTAAAAAAGAGCAAAGGATAGTTCTTGAGGTGCACAAGCAAGGCAACTCATATGGTGAAATTCCAACAGTTTTGGTAATTTCTTGAAGCAATTGCAATGACAGAGTGCAAAGTTTTGGTGAGAGAGGGAGTCTGAGAGATAGAGCTTTACTTGGTAGACCTAGAATTATTTTTGATGAGCGTGGAGACCGTGAAAAAGCATTTTTGTCAATTCAAACGCTAATATCTTATAGTCTATACAGTGGAAAATTTTGAAATTTTTTCCCCATCTTCTCAAACCAGTTTACTACAAGATCCTATGGTTATATATGTCCAAAAATGTTTTTTCAAAATTCGGTACTTGTTCTAGAAATGATAGTTTTGGAGCAGTTTTGGCGACACTTGCCATGTGGCAATTCTTTATATGGCAATTGAATTGCCACATGGCAGTTGTCTACATGGCAATTGGATTGCTATGTGACAATTTTGAATTGCCTACATGGCGGCTACCATGTGGCAATTTTTGAATGGTTGTTAATTTTTTAATTTTTAATTTTTTTTCCAAAAAAGTCTTAATTTTTTTACAAATGTGACCAAATCAACAAAAAACCAACACTTTTTTGTTCACAAGTATCTAAATCAACTCGTCCAAATTAACAAAAAAAATCAACACTTTTCTATTGATTTTTATTGATCTTGGTCACTAAATTTTCTACTAGTGTATTGATGGACTCTCATCCTTTAGATTCCTACTTTTTGAAAAGAAGTTTTAGCACATGTCTATAAATACTTCTAGGAAGCTACTACTTTTCACTTCAAATATCTATAGAAAATCCAAAAGAAACAATTATATGGGATTAAAAGAAATTCATTGAGTTTTTTTCTTCTTGAAAGGCTAATCAATTCAAACTAATTACCTATGACTCTTGATAACAAAAGAAGGCAAATTTTGTAAAGGGATGGGAATAGATTGTGTTATTTTAGAGGAAATATGGTATAAGTACAATAACCAAGGAAATGACCACAACTAAAGACCAAATATTGTAGTACAAGGGAGTCTGTTATACTAATTTAAGTCTTCCTTCTAATGGAGGTATTACAATCACAAAACTTAGTAAAACAAAAACACACTCAAAATTGGAAGTGGTTCTTTTTGCCAATGTTCAATATCTTTTCAACAACATATTAAATGCCCCTAAATGATCAAAACTTATTGTAGTTGCAAAACAAAAATGAAATATCTATATTGTTTAGGAATTGCACATAATGGTGGTCTAGTGGTGCTAGTATGTGAGCACAAGAATGCAAGCTTGTGAGCATTGAGCCTACAATATAGGTACCTGTATACCCTATAATTATAAACGGTTATTATAGTATATACACCTATAACATAGGTGTGTATTGTTCTAGGCTCATGGGCTCTCACTCCTATGCTCACATAATAGCAATCCTCAATGGTGGTAAAAAGTACTTCACCTAAATTTGAGTACATATGTTTTTTACAAGGTTTTTGTTATAGTGTATGTAACATTATGGTAGTGCTTAAATTGCCTACTTTATACTATAAAAGGGAGCAATGAGACAAAATTAAAAGTGACTTTTGTTTGATATAGTTTTTATTGACAAGCTTTTGGACATGCTTCAATACTTCTATAATTACATCATCTTACTTTATTAATTTTTGAAATTAGTATAAAGCTACGAAGTTCAATCTTGAATGCAATATAGAAGAAGATAAGTACAAAAGAAGATGCCAATGGTTGAATATGCACATGTTTGATACATTGGTTCTTTAACCCCTAAAGGACCAAGTTATGTTTTTTGGCAATATAGCAATTTGGGAGAGCTCCAATTACAAATGGAGTTTTTATTTTTTTTCTTTGAAAATTTTACACAACATGTGCCCAAGGAGTAGCTTTAAGGTCCAACAATTTTCATAACTTTTGACTACATAGTTAAAAAGTTATTGCATGATATGTAATTTTCATTGGTCGGCAAGCAGCTCAGGCAGCTCAAAAAACTTCTTTAAAAATTACTTTTTCAAAAATAAAAATTTGAAATTGGTTCTTTAGATTTATGTAGAAGTGTGAAGCTTTGAATTATTCAATTTGGACCTATGATTCAAAAGTTATAAAAGAATTTTAGTTTGTGGGTAGGTATAGTTTTGAAAGATTCCACAACCACAACATTTCAATAAATTAGCACATTGTCCATGCTGATTTTGAAGATAGTAATCCTAACACTATTAAGCAGGACAGTTCCATAATAAATGACTAGAGGTAGAATATTTTGTAGTTGTTTGACTCTTAATCTTAAGCAAATAGAGACCAATAAGTTGCTCCCATTTGAATTCATTCAGTTGCATGGGTGGTTCAAAATGTTATGACAATCTCAATGAAGACACTTTTCTTGATTTATTATCCTAATTTTAAAAGGTAAAAAGAAAAAGACCATTTAACCTCTAAAAGTTCCATTGTCTCCTCGAGGGACAAAATGGATTTTAGGCAGGCTACTACGGCTTCAATATTCATCATTATTTTCTGAAACTTTTTGTAAAGATAGAAAAACACATTTGCTTTTTGGGAGTATAGTTTTATTTCAATCGATGCCCGGGAGCAAATGTTATGGCACAAAAGGTCCTTTTTTTTGGTACGGCGGGCAGAAATCTTCTCACACAAAAAAAAAATTTTAATTTAAGAAAATTATTTTCTCATAGTTTGTATTTTTATCTATATGGGAAGCTCTATTTCATTCTATTTGGATTTGTTATGTGAACGTTATGGACAATCTTAATTTTTGGGCAATTAGAGCATCTTCTTGAAAAAATAACTTGTAGGACTCATTTCTAAATGCAATTTTACATTTTTTCAGAAATAATTGTTTGACAAGGCTAAGTTTGCTTGCTAAAACAATCTCACCATTGGGATTATTGTGTTTTAATCCCATCTTAAAGCTCTTGATGATTTAGTTTTTCAATCTTGGACCTACTTCTACTTAACAATTTTTTAACGAATGAAAATCAAGTGTATGTTTTTGGAATTTTTTTCCTAGATTCTCAACTCAATTATTAAACATAAAAAAAAATTAAATTCAAAGTCTATAGTGAAATTTTTTCTTACAAATGGCAGTCAAAGTCATCTGAAATTGCAAGTCAGTGTTCAAAAAAACAAAATTTTCCAACTTTGAATGTACAGATTAGAAAATTTTAATATCTTCTAATCTGTACGGTCAAATTTTATGAAATTTTTATCACATGATCTGAGATAAGTTAAGTACAAGATCCTATGGTTAGATTCTTAAAAAAAAAAAAATTCTCTTTTCTTAGATAAACGCAGCAGAACTAGTAGTTTTGAGTTCTTTTTGACAGAAAAATGACCTTGGGACTTTAGGGGTTGAGAAACTTCAATGAAAGTAACTAAATGAATTAATGAAAAGAAAAAATTATGTCCAACATAATTGAACTATTGAGGTGCATTTTGGAAGTCATTGAAATCAACTTTTATCTCATAAGTGAATTTTTTATTCTCTATTTCAACAAATAGGTTCCAGATTGAATTGTCATTTTCTAACTGGTCAGTTTGAAGACAGCTACAATCTATAGCTCTTCTACTCAATGCAAGGAGAAAATGGGATTCTAAAATGCCTCAGGAGATAAAATGGGATTCTAAAACGCACTCTCAGCAAACGTGCACAATAAAAGCTATCCAAGTCGGAATTTTACACCACATGGCACTTTCCCAAAATATAAAGGGATTATCAAACAATCACGTTGTGCAATTAGAGAGTGTTGATAGTGGAAATAGCCCAATCAGATGTACAACACTTATAGAATGCACACTGATTATAGAGGAATGACTGTGGAAGATGTCCTATCAGGCTTATACTCAATAAAAGAGCTTCTCAGGATTTACAAGGAATGTGCAATTACAGAGCGTATAGAGCTTCTCTAATGTGGAGATTCTCCAAGTAGGCTTGTATGCAACATGAGATATTCTGGGTTTACACAAAGAATGTATCATTATAGAGTGTGCAATTAGAGAGTGCAATATTAAGTAACCCAACGGATTTTCTTTGGTTTATAAGTTGCCTGCCATGCCAATGATTCACGCATCATCTTGACATTCCAATTCCGAGCACGAAGGTACCGCCTCAGTCGTGCATCTGCTGTGAACTGCTTTCCTTTTATGTTCAGCTCCCCTAAAGCTGCTTTTAAACTTTGCTCCTGTTAAAAACCAATCCTGGATGATTTAGTATCACTACAAGAGAAAGGGGTGTTTTAAGTATAGTCCTAGTAGTATTGTCTTTTAAGTGATGACCTTTAAGTAAGGCTTTTAGTAAAATTTTACTAAAAAGACTGTCTTTTTAAAAGACAATACTATTAGGTCTATACTTAAAACAACCCTTTCTCTTCAAGTATATATACTTGAAGATGATGTATACAACCTGCAAAACTGATAGGAAAACACTGCGAGATTAGAAAGAGAAGAAGTTTTCAACCTGATGGTCAAAAGCATGCAATACCAACTTCCAATGTTTGAACTAAACTAATCCTTTTGATTCTCACTACAATTCCTTCAGTACTAAGGGTGTCCAAGAATCTCCAAACTTTCATAACAAGAAAGTTATGAAAGTTGCACCTTCTCCACTATACAAAACTAATGTTGCTACCCCAGTTTTGAAGCAGTTGATTTGAGCGCCAGATATGCAATGAGCAATTTATAAACACGCTGATAATTGAAAAGAAATAACTCTAATTTGAACCACGCCTGCATTCCAGGCAGCTCCTCAAGAAAGTTCTGTTCTCTGGAAGGCAGATTTCGAGTTCGGGATGCAATACATCAACAAATTGAACATATAGCCTTCATCAGCAACAAAATAGTCGACGTACATGACTGCAGGCTAGTATTCTGAAAAATTTTCAGGCTCATGTCTAAACCCTAAATTACACAACAATCCCCAACCAGCGATGGTTTAAGGAATCGTATATAACCTTTAATCTAACTCCATAATGGATTCAATGAAAGATGGCAGTAAAGAATAATACAACGCACATCGGAAAAGCTTGCTTGCAATTGTTGTGCTTGCAATTGCTGTGCAATTGTTGCTTGCAATTGTTGTGCAGTTGTTGTTGGGTCCATAAAAATGTCAAATTTAGTTTTGTATGGTTTAAAAAGTTTGACAATGTTTAAATGACCAAAAAAATGCTTAAAGTAGTATGAAATTTTAAAAAAAAAGTTAGTAATAGTAAAAAACATTATAGATACTCTTTGAACTCACACCAAGAGAAATTTGATAGAAAAAGTTCAAAATTTGTGTATTTTGAGCTTTGAAGATGATATGTTTAAAGTATCGCAAAAATTACAATTTTAATGATTTTGAAAGAAATGAAAATGGAATGAAAAATAGATTATTGGAGCTACAATGTCTTAGTTAAGCTTAAAAACATTTAAAATAAAAATCTATGTAAAAATTCATATTTTGACTTCAAAATGCTAGTATTGCTTGCAATGTCCTTCAAGGGTTAAGGTAATACATTTTAAAACTCTAATTGACCAAACAAAATTTCAGCAACATAGAAATTTTGGACAGCTCATCAAAAACTAAATTTTCATTTTTTATCTTTGAAATTTTCACACTTGTGGTTGAGGAGAAGATTTAAGGCGTAACAAATTTGTAACTTTTGACTACATAGTTAAAATTTATTATATAACATGTTTCTTTCCCAACCCCAATACTCGGGTAGCCCAAGAACCTCAAAAAAAATCACCTTAACAACAAACAAAAATCTGAAATGGGTTCCATTGTTTATTACAACACTGCAACTATCGGGATTGACATTTTTCAAGTCCATAACTAAATTCTTAACACTTTAATATTTTAAATCATTATCTACTTCTTTCTATATACTATTTTTTTCAAGCATGAATATGAAATGTTTTTTTTTGAAATTTTTTTATGTATTTTCAATTTCTTTCTTCAACATGTTTTGGAAAGTTGCAAGTTGTAGGATTTATTTATTTTTGGATAAAATGTTTGAAAGATGAAATCTAACCATTTGGAAAGAGTTGAAAATCATTAGAGAGGATTTGGGGGTCTTGGGGGTCTGTTTTAGGCCCGTTCCCCAATTTGGCCAAATTCAGTGAACGGTGTTACGGATGAGTCAGATTTTTCTTTCTTTCAAAAATGACATGGCAGTTGCTGTGCCACGTCAACTAGCTACTGTAGCTATGTTCCTGCAGTCTAGAAACGCAAGCAAACTTGTAGCCCTCCAAGACCCCCAAATCCCCTCTAATATACTTCTTTTTGAAATCCAAGCATCATGATCTTGCAATTGGTAAGGTTTTTTACTTTGAAATTTTAAAATGATGTACTCTAACAAGTCAAGTAAGGAATTCTATGGTTGCATTTGTTAAAAAATAAATATAGATGAAGATTTTAGCTTTGCTTTGGAGATTAATATTTTGAAGCAATTTGAGTCTCTAAGCAAGAAAGAACTTTGAAGACTAAGACTTAAAAAAGCTTCAAAATAAAAACTGTGAAGTTCAAAGACTTTAATATCCAAAGGAGAATGAGACCTAAATGTACCTAGTGGAAATTTGGGATATTTATTTCAAAGACAATTCTAGTGGATATTTTCAAAATCTTGATGCGAGATGCAATCAAGTATTTTCAAGGGACCAAATCAAAGTTTCCTATTGGATATTTGTAGTGCCAACTTTGGAAAAAACAATTTAAAAAATTCTTCTTTTATATTGAAATATATGACAAGTATGCAACGAATATGATATGATATGCAATTGTAAAGAAGACTACATCTAGTACAAAAATCTCATTCTAATTGGAGTAAGACAACTTGCTTTTGGAATCTATGTAGAAAGAAAATTTGGATGCTATAAATATTTGATATTTTTGTATGCAAAAGATAGATTTCATAATCAACTCTATTGATTTAATGTCGAGAGCCATTTAGGTTTAAAAAAACATCATTGCTTTTGAAGTGTTGTAAGTCTAAATGCCACTAAGGTATAGAAATCTCAACCGTACAATCTTGTAGTGAATTGTAGTGAACATGTTGTAGATGATTTGAATCAACTTTGGAGTCATTTGGCCACATAGATTGCAAGATTATAATATTTTATTGTAGAAAAAGGATACTGAAATTTTCCTAGAAACATATTTGGAGGTGAATTTCAATTTCTAAACCTACTCAAGCAAAGACACTTTAAACTATAAAGTGCTTCAAAACCAACATACAAACATATTGGTGGAAGTAAAATATAATTTTGAAGTCAAAATGGCTTTGAAATGTAAATAAAGAACAAGAAAAGTTGCAAAAATCACATCTAAGGTTGAACCTCCTACTAAAATGCTTCTCCTAGTCACTCAAAACTTCTTGGATTGATATAGAATTTTTGCCACAAACTAGACTAGCAAAGGGTTTTTCTAAAAAATTACTAGAAACAAGCATTGTATGAAGAAGGAACAAGCCACAAAAGTTCACCATAATCCAAAAATGTCCAAATTTTGAACTTTGAATTGCTCCCAATTTAGATTGACATGAAACTTTACCACAATAACTAGACTTCAAAGGAAACATAACAAATTTTATTGAAACAAACATTAGATGAACTCAAATTGAACCCATGAACTTCCAATGGCTTCCAAAATATCAATACATCCTAGATGAATCCGAAAATTTTACCACAAACTAGAAAAGAGAGCACAAGTTTCTTAATAAATTTTATTGAATTCGAATATTGAATGCAAAAGTTACAAAACTTCAAATTGGACCTCCAAACTATGTGAGGACACAGGTTAATTCCTTGGTGAACAAAAGAATAAGGATCCATCAACACCCTCACAATTTCAAAAGGATCCACTTCTACGATCTTATGGCTATGATCAAACATCATAGCCAACTTCATGCTCTTTTTAACAATACCAAGGTCAATCTTTCTGCAAGATTTCCTTGAAATAAAAATGAAGGGAATGAATATTATGCAAAAGTATCTCTCAAAAGATACCTACAACCTTCACCTTTGAGAATTCATAAAAGATTCATGAACATACGCTCACTTGCATTTTTGTCCATTAGCCTTTACAAATCTTAAAAAATACATAATCATTTTCTCTTGCATGCCCATGGTGCAACAGGGCTTAGAAGGTCAATTGAGGTCAAAGGTAAAGATACCTTGCGATGCCAACATTCCAACATTCCAACCGCTCGAGTCAAATCCTTTGGGAGCTCTATAACCTCATCGTAACCATTCATTCGACAAAGAATGTCTACCAGCATAGACGCAACATTGCTTATCGAGGAAAAACGACATGACATGGAGTTCAAACCTCAAGCCGGCAAACATACACACCAACTTGAAGAAGATTGCATCAAGACCATCCTTCAGAAACGTGATAGACCAGCTTGTTAGCAATGCTTCAAATCATGGTCACCGCCACAAACTCAGTTCAAGAAATCTGTTTATAAGGGGAGGAGTAAAAAAGGAGGGGAAATATCCACAAAAGCATCTGGAAAATCAAAGACTCGCACTTTCCATTTCTTTTCGGTTATGGAATCGGACGCAAAACTAGCGGGTACACTAACCTAAAGAAAGAACAGTGGGCAGTTTCATCAACTGTACGTTTCTGTGATTTTCAATTTACAGTGTACCACAGCCAGTATGTAAAGGAGCTTAGACTTCTGCACTGTACTAAAGCATTGTATATGCATTCATATGCGACTAGAAGCTGCGATTTGTTACGTACACAAATATCAGTTGTGAACTCAGCAAGAACATGCTTAGTACCGCGGACAGAATGTCAAAGCACTGAGCATCGAAACTGGTTACGATCCTGCACGAACCATCGAAAAAAAAGTTAGTCCTACCGCGCTGGAGAAAAGTGGTATCAATAACCCAAAAGGATCTTCGACTCGAAAAGAAGGTTAACACAGAAAGCTCTTGTGCCCAAGAAAACAATGTCGATGTTCGGTCTCGGTTCAAAAGATCTAAGAAAAAACCCCGCATTTTGAACTCGACTTCAGACAAGGATTCATAAGATTTTAACCTCGCCACATTCATTCACAATCCATAAAAACATCGCAATTAAACTAATAGAAAAATTTACAGTAACGTTTCAACCCCAAAGCCCACACTCTACATTCCAACGGTGGAAACGGTGGAAACACTACGCAGCTCACACCTAAAGCATCAGCGGTGGCTGGTGGGCAGATAAAACCTCAAACTGCAGTGGAATAGGAGACCATAGGGGAGAAAGGAGGGAGACGAGAGTGAAGTACGACATAAAGGAGGTTTACATAGAGTGAGGAGGAACGAAGAAAGGAGTCTCCCACCACACTAGAACAATTTGATCAACAGTTCTCGACAATAATCAATGGACATTCAACCCTTGGATTCCAGATATTTTCGCTAAGATATCCCGGCCTACACGTTCAAATGAATTAATATGATCCTCATCCGACATATAAACAGCACATTCTAGAAGCTGATGATCTGCATCACAGCTTACGTGAGCACTTTTAATATCAAAGATTGCTGTTGCTCATCAAAAACTCCAGCAATACACACGTGATCTCTATATCCTACAAAAGAGCGGCACATCCAGTTCTGCCTTACCGACTTCCACCAAATATATTGTCAATCCGAAAGGATCACTCTATCCGAGCACATATCAGTGAGCACCTGGGTAACAACCAATCGTCGCACACAAACCAAGCTTAATATAAATCTAAGTGATGAGTCTTAAGATGGAGCCACAAAATTGACGCGGTGCAAAATGTAGCACAACACCACAGTATAAGACCTTAAAACATTTTCTGCCAGGAGTGAGTTCCCAAAGTTTATCCTTGAAGATTATTATTCCAGCACATTTATCCTTTAAAACCTTTAAGTCACACAGGTCCAAAACACTTGGTACAAGGAAATCGTAACTATTTAAGCAAAGCAGAAATCTAAACCGTACATGTCAGTGGTCCAGATTGTCCTCAGCTCTCATAGCTAAAGCATCAGCGGTGGCTTGTTGGCAGACACAACCTCAAACTGCAGAGACAACTGCAGTGGAGACGGAGACCATGAGCGAGGATGGAGGGTGATGAGAGTAGAAGCAGGACATAACGAGGTACAGAGAGAGGAATGAGGTACGAAGACAAAAGATGAAGAAAGGGAATGTCTGCCACCACACTAGATCAATTTGATCAACAGTTTTAGATTTACATCACTGGACATTGCACCACTGAATTATCTACGCGAAACCGTAACCTAGACTGCAAACAAACACATAATATTCATCGAACCACCCCAAAATTCACGAAAGGCCGAAAATCAAGCTTCAAAGTAGTTCTCGCCCTCAAAGTTGAAAACCCACATGCTTTACAGAATATCAATTACCTCAACTCATATATGACTCTTCCCTAATCTCGGTTTAGATTGCTACTGATCTAAAAACCGCTTGTGCTAAATGAAGCAAAATTAGGTGCCAAACACCTGAGATCTTCACCGAGATATCTAAGAATCGCTAGAGGGTAAAATAATCTAGCACTCATTCCATGAAATAAAGGTGCCCTAAATAAGGCTGCAATATATTACGTGCCGTTACATGCATATCCGCACTATACTGTTCTACACTTAAAACAAGGTTGAATAAAAGATCAGAGTAATTCATACGGTCTGGTGGATTTCTACTCAGGCCAGGTCCAGGGGAACTGTCCGGTAACTAGTTATTTCTGGTGCACCATCAAGGCTATCATCGGTGTCATGTGAAACAGCATTTGATTGATACAAACGATTGTACAGAGAGGATGGAAGAGGGGAGGGAAAAAGACTGACACCAGGGATTTTCCTAATGGTTACCTTGTCTACAGTAATAGCACTAGCCTGCCGTTCACACACCTCCCAGCAGCCTCTTCACGCCTGCTCTCTGCTCGGCAGTAAGTCTCGACGGAAAATCGATGTCGAACTTGATCCGTAAACTGCCTCTTCTCCCGGGTTCTTTTGCCACCGGCATCCCCTCCTTCGGCAGCGACTTCTCAAAGCCCGGGTGTATCACATCCGGAATACTAATACTCACGGTCCTCCCATCTAACGTCGCCAGCGTGAAATTACACCCTGTCAATGCCTCCACCAAAGATATCTTCTTCGTCATGATTAAATCATTCCCGTCCCGTTTAAAATTCTCATGAGGTCTCTCGTCGATAACGAAAACCAAGTCCGCGGCCACCATACCGGGCTGCTCATTCCCCTTCTCAGGAAAGGTAATCTTCGTGCCTTTCTTCCAACCAGGCTTGACCTCAATTGTCAGAATCTCCTCGACAGGCATGGTCTTCCCACTCGCATCGGCAATACTCCTCGAAATCTTCATCTTCCGCGTCGATCCCTTGTAAAGCTCCTCTAAACTGCACAAAAGTTTATTTTCCACGGGAGCGGCCTTCCGCGGCTGCGCATGCGAGGGCCCTTCTCCAAAAGACCGAAACGCCTGATTCCCGTCTGCGTTTCGGAACACATTATCGCCCCCCCCAAAACCGCCGAACATTCCATCGCCGAAGTGACCTCTACCGCCTCGTCCGCCCATGCCGCCCATCCCCCCGAACGGACTCGCCCCACCAAAAAACTCGGCAAATATATCCTCAGCATTCCTAGGGTTAAAACGAAACGCATTTCCACCGGCGTTTGTCGAGTATCCATGCGTGGCGCCCGGGTGCGGCGCTTGCCCTTTCAGCCCCTCCTCGCCTTCCTGATCGTAGATTAGCCGCTTCTGCGGATCGCTCAACACCTCATACGCTTCTGATATCTGCTTAAACTTCGCCTCCGCTTCCTTCTTATTGTTCGGATTCTTATCGGGATGCCATTTCATCGCCAGTTTCCTGTACGCCTTCTTTAAGTCATCCTCCGAGGCAGTCTTCGGAACCTTCAAGACGCTATAGTAATCCACCCCCATCCCTTCTTCCCCTCGCTTGCGCTTCCCCGTCCCCTCTTCTCACAACCAAAAACCTCGTCCTCTCTCTACACTTCTCGGATCCCAAAATCCCGAAATCGAAAGAATAAGAAGCCGAGTCCGGCTTCAATCCAACTGCTCTCCAAACCAAATATTAAATAAAAAAGGAAAAAAACGCTACTGGGTTACAACAAAAATCGCTTGCAATGTCGCACAAGAACCGTCACGGAGCTTAACTTCCAGCAAGAACAGAAATGGAAGCCGAAGGTCTGATATTAACAATGCAGGGCACCGTCCATGGCCAAAGGCAAAGGCAAGGGCACTCCGCAGGCAATGAAGGAACTCTCTAGAACTCTCTGGAAGGCTCGGGAAGGAAGACTCTGGAAATTAGGGCTTAGGGTTCCTCTATTTTTCCTTTTCTTCGACGTTGTCTCTCAGTCATCCAGGTTGCGCAGTCCACCGGACCGGCCGGTGAATTCTGACCGGAGAAGGACCGGCACGGGGCGAGGACCCAGTCGGCACTTTTGGAGCCAGTCCACCGTGGCAGTGGATCTACGGCTGAGGGGTGTTGTGAGCTTGCATCGGATGGCGGGGAGAAAGGCCTGTGGTGAGTTTGAGCACGGAAGTGTCCCTGCCACGCGGGCGAGCTGTGAGAGCGGCATGTGTGTTTTTTTGGATGCAGAATTCTAGTAAACTGCCCGTGTGGAAGGGGAAGTCGGTTTCTCTGAGTTTTCTTCAGTTATAACAGGTTAAAAGTTACCTAGATATAGGCTAAAGGTCACAACAGTAATTTTTATACATCTTGTTTTTATTTACCACCACCACCCAAAAAAGAAAAGAAAAGAAAAGATTACAAAAGAAAAAATACATATAGAGTATATAAATAAAGAAAATAGTTAAGCACGATATAATTGTCAAACATCTTTTTCTGAGTCTCACAAGTGTTAATAGTTGATGGATAGAGTTTGTTCAATTCACTTTCTATTGATGTAGTTGTCAATGTCACTTGGGATTATTTCAACCGTGCCACCCAAAAATTGAGACTGAATTTATCCTCAATGCTACTTCTGAGTTTGGTGTTAAAATTGACAAATAAGACACTACATATATATTACCTTGTACACTCAACAAATTTGTAGGAAGCAATGAAAAAATTGCATCATATTTAGTTCATATAATTTAGATTTCTAAAGCCATACCAAACAACCTAGTAATTATAATGCTTATATTAGTACACTTGGTGTAACTGCTAGAAGGACATTTCAGATCTTCATATTGAATTGGGTCCCATAGATCCAATGACTAGATACTTTCATTGAATTTTAATAAGTACGCTTGACGTGATTTCTAGAAGAATATTTCAAATCTTTATATTGAACTGAATCCCATCAATCTACTCACTAGTTACTCTCACTGAATTTAATACATATGCTTGACATGATTTCTAGAAGAATATTTTAAATCTTAATATTGAATTGGATTCCATTGATTCAATGACTGGATACTTTCACTAGATTTTAGTACCTATGCTTGACATGATTTCTAAAAGAATATTTCAAGTTCTCATATTAAATTGGGTCCCATTAATCCACACACTAGACACTTTCATTGAAATTTATTATCGGCAATCAAATATATAATAGAATTTATTTAGAGTAGTTAGTCTATAATGACCTTGTTTGGATACAAATTATTCATTTACATTCAATAGATGTGAGCTCTATCTCTATGAAAGCTATTTTTTAAATATATCTACCAAATTTTACATTTTTCTTACATGGAATACATAACCTTAAACCAATTTTGATTGTGTTTCATTTACTTTGAACAGTACTAATGTGATGAAGTGATTTGTATCTATTGGCACAAATGAAATATGCAAATTGTAAAAAAAAACTCAACCATTCATACAAAAGTGTCTACATTCATAAAAAAGAATAATACCATCTTAAGATATTCTAGCAATTTATTGAATACATCTACCAAAAAAAGGATAATGTATAGATAAATACTATAATTTTGCACCCACATATGAATGAAAATTTTACATTTATTTTTCAAAGATAAATTCATGTGTCCCCTACAAGTCATAAAATTTTCAATTTTTTTTAAAAAAAATGTGAAATTATTGTGAATTTTTTTAAGAAAAAATGATAGAAATTCATATCAAATTCAAATATAGTTGAAAAATCTAAATTTTTTACCATTGATGTATATTATATTGTACAATAATATGAAATAAATCAAAGCTATAATGTTGCTCTAAAATTAGAAAATCACATTAGAGGAGATTTGAGCCTCTAGAAGATCATTGCAAGGCTGTTTTTAATGCTGGGAACAGCACATTGCTGTCAAAAAAAAACTATTAAAAAAAATTAATTAAAAAAAATTATTAAATTATTAAAAGAATACCAAAAAATTAATTAATTAATTTTTTTTTAAATGACATGGCAGTCACTTGGCCACATTAGCCTGGCCATTTGGCAGCATCCCAACATTCTTGCAGAGTTCACACACACCGGAAACTCCTAGTCTTTTAGAGGCCCAAATCTCCTCTAATATGAAACCATAGTTATAGGACTAAAGTTAATATTGCTAGAATATATTGAAATTCATGAATTTCTTAAAACTTTTAATTGGAATAGAAATAACTTTTGATAAGATTTGTTTCATTAGTTGATTTCACATTTAGAAAAAATATAATTTTTATGGATAAAATTCACATCAAGGGTAATAAGCAATAAATGGCCAAAATACACGGTAAGATTGATTAATGGATTAGGCATCTTCTTCTTTAGATAATTCACCAATACCATAATGGGAAAATTTGCATTATTATTTCTTTTTTATTTCTTTGAAAATGTCCTCAAGTACCTTAAAAAAATTGGATGAGAAAACATTTTTTTCCATCCCAAACTCTTCAATGAAGTCATTGAGTCAAATACTTAGTATCTCATCAAAAAACTTAGAACTTGCGGTTTGTCAATAGTTACTATGTGGTTATCGTTGTTTCATAGGTTTGCACGTTAATATACAATTTATTGCATCATTATAATGCATTATTTTCAGTTGCAAGTAATGCATTGTAACAATGCGATAAATTATAAAGTAATGCATTGCAATGATGCGCTAAATTGTATTAACATGCAAATCCATGAAAAAACAATAACCACATGATAACTATTGACAGACTGCAAGTTATAAACTTTGTGATGCTGTAGTAGCATTACTTGGTTAACCTTGAACTGTTGTGCCAAAAAGCACAAACTTGTCAAACAAATTCCTTCAGCTACTATCTAGACACCTAAACAACCTTTTGTATGAGAGTTTGTTTGGCAAAGAGAAGTTTTTTTCTTTTTCTACCTATGCAATGACATTCCTTGTATGTGTTGGTACTTATATTTTCTAAGGATAGTTTTAAAAAAAAAATTTATAAAAGTAGAGGCGTCTTAATTTATGCTGAGGATAGAAAAATGTCTCAATGGTATCCACCCATTGAAGAGTTCCTCACAATTTTCAATTGCATGCAATCTAAGTTACAAATGCTATAGTTGACCATGACAACCTCAAAGGATATGTACATACGGACTTTGTTAGAGAACGAAGGATGCAATGCCACCATATACATTAGATGATATTTGGGGGCCTTAGAGGGCCGTTTCTGGCCCGTTCCTTGATTTGCCCAAATTCAGTGAACGCCGATACAAGGGTGTCAGAATTTTTTTTTTTCAAAAAAACCAAAAAGAGAACAATTTTTTTTTACCAAAATATCATTTTAAGCAAAAAAAAATTATTTATTTATTTATTCAAAAAATGACGTGGCAGTCGCTATGCCACGTCAGCCAGCTGCTGCTGCGGCGTTTCCACAGTCTAGGAACACAGCAAACAGCAGGGGAACTTGGAGCCCTCCAAAACCCCCGAATTTCATCTAATGAGAGTAGTATAGGTCAATGTAGTATAGGAAGTATGGTAGTGTTGGTATAACATGGATGTTGTATATATGTTTGTAGTTTCTGATGAGCATTTTTAATACACTATTGATCCCTAAATGTCCAAACATTGTTTTTTTGGCAACATAGTGATTTTAGGTAGCTCACTACAAATGAAATTTTTATTTTTTTCTTTGAAATTTTCACACAATATATGACCAAAGAATAGCTTTAAAGTACAATAATTTTTATAACTTTTGACTACATGGTTAAAAAGTTACTGTACGATATGTAATTTTCATTGCTTAGTTTGGCAACTCGAGTAGTTCAAAAAAATTCTTGAAAAAATACTTTTTAAAAATAAGAAAAATTTGAGATTGGTTTTAAATATTTATATATACAAGGAAAGCTTTAATCATTCTAGGTATTTTGATTAATGAGATGAAAGTTATGAGGAGTTTTAGTTTGAGGGTAGTTGTAGAATCTCTACTCTAAAATAAACTTTGAAGTCCTTTATTTAACTCAGTTTTCAATATTTTTGAAAAAAAAAAATTGGGTGGAAATTGTTTATTATAACATTATCATTGCTGGTATTGACATTTTTCAATTCTATAACCAAATTGTTAATTTTTTAGTATTTTGAAGCATTTTCTACTTCTTTCAACATACTACATTGTTCCTATATGTTGTATGATCTGAAAATTTTTGAGCATGTAGCCAATTTCCTTGAAGAATGAATCCAAAGAAGCACCACCAACATGGATATTTTTTTCTCAAAAATGTAACATTGTGAATTGGAGTTGCCCATTTTTTCGTAGGGACAATTTTTTTTTTTGTCAATGCATATGCTAAGATCATGCAATCCACATGGTGAAAAGTTTTGTAGTATTTTCCACATCTTTTCAAACTAGTATACTACAAGATCATATAGTTACATGTGTCCAAAAATGATTTTTTTCTAAAATTTGGCACTTGTACAAGAAATGGCAGTTTTTGGAGCGTTTTCGGTGGAAACAATCAAATACATTTTGGGATTAATATTAAAGATAAACAAAAAACAAGAGCTATTGGAGGTACACTAGATTTTGGTATTCTGAATGAATCAAGGAGTTCTTGCACCTGTTGTTGGTGTATATTAAAAAATTACCTAGTGAATGGTATAATTGTAAAGTAGTTGCACTATACAATAATGGAAAACAAAAATATAAAGCAAGAAGAGTTTTTGAGATGAAGAAAGCATTTGTATTGTATTTGTTCAACTTAGATAAGGAAAAACAAGAATCCCTATTAAAAATTCACATGATCAAATGCGATGCCCTATGATAGAGTAGAGGAAACACTAAATATTTATAGTTCAATTTGGCCAACGGTCATTGTATAGTGGTCAACAATCATTGCATAGTAGCCAACGGTAAACTATGGCCAACAGCCAACGATCATTGTATAGTGGCATAGTCATTTTTGCACTTGACCAACAATCATTTTTGCACTTGACCAATGGTCATTCTTGCACTTAGCCAACGATCATTCTTGCACTTAGCCAACGGTCATTGCACTTGGCCAAATTGTGCAAAAAATGTCTAATTTGATGTCCGTAAAATCTAGCAATATCATGATCAAGGCAAGCTTTGAATCTATAAAATTTAAATCACAAAATGAAACCTATTGAAGGATTCATTGAAAAATCATTAGGAAAGAAAAAAAATATAGAGAGAGAGCATATAAATAAAAAAAATAGTTTAGTTAAGTATGACTTAATTATTAAATATCTTTTTTTAGTCCTATGAGTGTTAACCCTTCACTACCCAAGAGGACGAAAAGTGTCCCCATACAAACTTTGAAGCACTATAACTTTTGCATCCAATGCCTAAATTCAATAAAAACTAGGGAAAAGTTGCGCATACCAGTCTAGTTTCTATGGTAAAATTTTCAGAGCAATCCAAGACAAATTGAGTTTGCAAGAGCCATTCAAGGTTCACAAGGTCAATTTTTGTTCAGCACACTGTGTTGTGATAAATGCAACTTTGGGGGCTTGTATCTTTTTCCACATTTGTTCGTTTTCAATAAAAAAATTTTGAATTTTGTACTCCTTAAGGTCTAGTTATTGTGGTAAATTTTTCATGCCAATCCAAGTTGTTTTGAATTCTTGGGAGCAATTCGAAGTTCAAAATCCAGATATTATTGCATTTCAGTCAACTTTGGCGGCTCATAACTACTTCCTACATGATTCTTTTTCAAAAATTCTTACTGGAGAAGTTACATATATTTGTCTAGTTCTTGTGGCTAAATTTTCATATCAATCCAAGAAGTTTTGATTGTCTGAGAAGCATTTTAGTAGAAGGAGGTTCAATTGTGGATGTGATTTTTGCTCCTTTTTTCACTGTTTTTGGACATTTCAAATCCATTTTGTAGACACAATGATTCATTTCTTATGAAATTCTTTTCACCAAAGTGTTTATATTATGGTTTTGAATCACTTTGTAGCTTAGAGTTTTTTCATTTGAGTAGGTTTAGAAATCGAATTTCACCTCCAAATGTGTTTTTAAGAAAATTTCAGCACCTTTTTTGAACACTAAAAGTCTAAAACATTATAACCTTTCAATCTAAACGGTCAAATGACCCCAAGTTTGTTCCACACCATCTAAAACATACACACTACAATAATGTACAGTTGAGATCTTCATACCTCACTCTAATTTTGACTTTTTAGACTTGCAAAGGCGCCTGATTTTTTAAGCATGGTTGGACTTTGGGCGATGAGGGGTTAATTGTTGATGGATAAAGTTTTATTTTGAAATTTCTATATTGATATAGTTGCGAGTTTCATTTTATGTTAGGTAGGGTTATTCCAACCATACCACCTAAAGAATATGTAAAATTTGAGATTGAATTTGTCCTCAATGCTATTTTTGAGGTTGATGTTAAAGTTAACAAAGAAGACACTATATATATTACCTTGTGCATCCAACGAATTTGAAGGAGGCAATAAAAAAGTTGCATCCCTATTTGATTCATATAACTCAAGTTTCTAAAGCCATACCAAACATCCCAATAATTATAATGTTTATGTTAGTAAGCTTGACATGATTTCCGGAAGGATATTTTAGATATGCATATAGAATTGGATCCCATTGATCCAATGACTAGATACTTTAATTGAGGTTTAATATATAATTGTGCTTGACGTGATTTCTAGAAGAATATTTCAAATCTTCATATTGAATTGGATCCCATTGATCCAATGACTGGATACATTCACTGGATTTTAGTACCTATGTTTGACGTGATTTCCAGAATAATATTTCAAATCCCCATATTGATTTGAGTCCCATCAATCCACTCATTAAATACTTTCACTAAATTTTAATACTTATTCTTGATGTGATTGCTAGAAGGATAATTCAAATTTTCATATTGAATTAGGTCCCTTGAATCCACTCACTAAGTCACTAGACACTTTCATTGAGATTTATTATTGGCAATCACTTAATACTGAATAGAATTTATTTAGAGTGGTTAGTTTGTAATGACCTTGTTTGGATACAATTTATTCATTTAAATTGAATGGATGTGAGCTCTATCTCTATGAAAGTTATTTCTTGAACATATCTACCAAATTTTACATTTTTCTTACATGGAATACATAACCTTAAACCAATTTTGATTGTGTTTCATTTACTTTGAACAATACTAATGTGATGAAGTGATTTCTATCTATGGATACATATGAAATATGCAAATTTTAAGCAAAAACTCATCCATTTATATAAAAATGTATATATTCATAAAAAAGAGTAATACCATCTTAAGATATTCTAGCAATTTATTGAATACATCCACCAAGAAACAAATAATGTATAGATAAAATACTATGTAGCATACCTTGTATCACTTTTAAACAAATTTGCAATTAAAAGCCTATTAGCGAACAATTCTTGCTATCAAGCTCAAATAGTAAATTGATGCTTTATTGTAGGGCTCATATAAAATTTTTGACTGAAGAATATGCAAGATCCACTAGTAGAATTATAGATTACAAAGAGAGGAGCTTGAAATTATTGATTTTGCTCAAGTCAACTCAATTGACTAATACTCTATTATTTTCACATGCCACACCTGATTCTACATTATATTAATTTTTAGTGTTCTACATAATAAATTCTAGTACTGACATGCCTTGTCTATTGTTGCCTTAACTCCTAAGTGCCTAAGCCTTTTTAAGTGTGATTTCCCAATGAAAAAGAGCCTAGACTTACAATTATCCCAAATAAATCAATTTTTTTTTCAAAATCTAACCGTTTAGATGTTTAAAAAGCTTGCTTATTAGTATGCATACTAATTTTGAGTGTGAAATTGGATAAGAGCTGTGAGACTTATACAAAGAAAAATGTGCTTATTCTATTTTTGGTATGCTGCCGCTCTCTACAATGTTTGGGGTATTTGCATATAAGAGTTTTTTGGGATTAGAGGTTACATAAACAACTAGGAAATTATGTTAGCGCACTAAAATGCACTTTAGAAAACCTTAAGTTCAAATGAAGAGCTATTGAACTCATTACACAATCCACTTTGCAATTGTTGAAGTGCAATTTTTTATACAAATAGAAATTGCAAATAACTCTAAATCAGCAATTGAATGTTCAAATTTTCGATGGTACAAATCATGAAAAGACTTTCCTCTTTCCATTGGGACTATTTTCAAATGGCTAAATACAATTTTAGATCTCAATTTAAGTGAAATTGGCAAGCTTTGCTTAAAGTTGGGAAATCAAGCAACATTTGTAAGTTTCATTCTTCCACAATGGTACATATATGCCTTTGAGACCCTTTCAAAAATCAAATATCTATCATTTTTAGTGAAAAATTTAACCTCCAAAACTTTCCATAAATTTTTTTAACCGGTTAATAGATTTAATCACCCACATTAAAATGAGCCTAAAATTTTACAACAATTATATATGGTTGATTAGACAGTTACGGGTTAATAATGTTCATACATTCTCCTACTATTCATTTGTCCTATAGTTGTTATCTCGAGTTGCAAAGTAATCAAGGTATATATTGATATTCAAAAAACAAGCAACTTTTGTGTAATTTTGTGTCTTTCATTATAGGATGTCAAATTTTGTAGTACTAAAATGTGCAAGATGGCATTGGAGTTAAAGATCCCTTAATTCTCATTATTTGATGCTGTTGTGAACATAAAAACAATTGGATTACTGTAAATGTCACCTAAAATGCATCACAAAAATATAGGTTTCTTCTAGTGTAAATAGCTTGTTTGTTATAAAAACAACTGGAGAGCCTTTAAATTGTGCTAAGTAACAAAATAATCTTCAAAGCTCCTTTTAAGCAAGTTGAAGATGATTGTTGATGAAGAGATATTTGCATCTTTATCATCGTGTTTAGAACATGATCACAAAAGGTGAGCTAATTTTCTTTGTAGTTGTTCCAGATGAGTGTATGGCAAAATGCTTGTATACATAGTGAATTAGATTATATACGGTGTATGTCCTACATTAGTTTTGTTGGATTACAGAGGCCGACAACTGCACAATAGAGTTGAATCTGCCACACATTCCATGAGCCTTGACAACAACAACAATCATATTGTTGCTTGTGAATGGAAGCAATCAGAGGAGTTGTAGAGGCATTAGAACCTCACATAAGGTTGGCAAGGGGATTTGGACCCATTGAATATCCATTAAGATAATTCAAAAGCAAAGGATCAAAGTAGAGTTTTCTATTTTTGATAGTAATTTAGGTTGCCTAAACATCATTTTACATAGAGGGGTGCAACATGTAATATCCAAAACCATTGCTTAATTGTAATTTGGTCAATGACCAAAGGGAGTAATTGTTAATGCTGCAAAGCGTCATTCAATAGTACAAAATTACTCTATAGGACCACTTTGTAGCTTATCATATTGAAGCAAGGTCCTACAACCATTTGACACAATTGAAGATGTTGGTGAATTAGTAGAGAAGAAAGAATATACTTATCTCCCAAAAGACTCATGATAGAGACTAAGGTAAAACAATCCACTATATACAAACATTTTTTCCATTTTAAACATCTACAAATGACCTCATTTTGAGATTTTGAGATGATTAATGGGCGCATAGATTTAAATTCAAATTAACAGCAAATAGATGAAAATAGACTGCTTTAACCTCTAAAGGATTGTTGTCCCTTTGGGGGACAAATGCGTTTTTGGGCAGGTACCTACGGGCTGATATTTTGTTGTGATTTTTTGAAACTTTTTTTGAAGATAGAAAAACTGATAAGCTTTGTGGGAATATAATTCTTTTCCCAAACGGTGCCCAAGAAAAAAATTTATGACCAAATAAGCTCAAAACAAGGGACGGCAGGCTGCAAAAAAAAATGGACAAAAATTTGAACTTTTTTTTTTAATTTTTTTTCTCATAGAGTATAGTTTTGTCTATTTGGAAAGCTTTGATTCATTTCATTTGGATTTGTTATGAGAAAGTTATGGACATTCTTGTTTTTCGGGCAATTAAAGCATATTTTATTAAAAATAACTTCAAGGATGCATTTCTGAATGGAATTTTTCAAATTTTTCAGCTTTTTTTTGTGGTTTATATTACTTGCCAAAACAATCTCACCATTGGAATTAGTATTTTTCAATTCCATATAAAAGATATTAATATTTTAGATTTTCTTCTATCTCGTACCTACTTCAACTTAACAATTTTTTAAAGAATGAAAATTAAGTCTTTTTGGATCTTTTCTTTTCCTAGACTCTCAACTCAATTCTCCACTATAAAGATTTAAAGCTCGAAACTCTGTAGTGCAAAAATTTTAAGTTAAAAATGTTCAAAGTCAAAAAATCTAGGCCCGCAATGTGCTGAAAAACTTGTTTTTTTCATTTTAAATGCAAATATCTTGCAATCTATGCGGTCAAAAATTCTGAAATTTTTTCCATACACTCTAATACTAGTTAGGTGTAAGATCCTACGGTTAGATGTGAAAAAAAAAACATTTTTCAAATCTTTTAACTTTTTGCTCTAAAAATGGCAGTTTTGAGTGTTTTTTGGTAGAAAAAGGGCCTCGTCTTTTAGAGATTAAGGTGCTTTTGATTGAAATAGGTGCCTATATTTTTGGTAATATATGAGGTATATGATAATTTTCTACCCAAATTAGAGGCTGGTTAGGCCATTAATTTGTTTGCACTTGGAATAATTAATATCAAACTTAATATTGCTATTAAATATTGAAAGTTATGAATTTTTCAAAAATTTTAGTTGGAATCAAAAGCATGTTTGTTAAGATTTGTTTCAGAAGCTAAACTCAAATTTTAAAAAATAAGCATTAATAAAAAAATATCATTTTTATGGCAAAAATTCATATTAAAAATAATAAGCAATAAATGGCCAAAATACACTATAAGGTGGATTAGTAAGTTAGGCATCTTCTTCTTTAGAAAATTCAATAATATCATAATAGGGGAGTTTGCATTATTATTTCATTGAAAATATCCTCTCAAGTACCTTAAAAAAATTGGATGAAAAAAGATCTATTTCCATTCCAAAGTCTTCAATGAAGTCATTGAAATAGATACTTAATATTGTAGTTGCATTACCTGGGTTAACCCTAAAACGTCATGTCGACAACCACAAATTTGCAAAATAAATTCCTTCAGCTACTATCCACACACCTTAACAACCTCTTGTATGAGAATTTGTTTGGCAGAGAGAAGTTTTTTCTTTTTCCACGTGCACAATGACATTCCTTGTATGTGTTGGTACTTGTATTTCTAAGGATAGGTTTTAAAAAAAAAAAGGAACTCATAAAAGTAGAAGCGCCTTGATTTGTGTTGAGAATAGATCTATATCTAAAGGATTTATCCACCTATTAAAGAGTTTCTTACAATTTTCATTTGCATGAAATCTAAGCTGCAAATGCTATGATTGACCAAGACAACTTCAAAGGATATACACATATAGACTTTGTTAGTGGACAAAGGATGCAATGCCACCATAGAAGATCAGTACAAGTCAATGTAGTATAGGAAGTATGATAGTATTTGTATCACATGGATGTTGTGTATATATTTGTAATTTTTAGAGTGCATTTTCAGTATACTATTAATAATAAAGACAAAAAAAGAATGAAAAGCTAATGGAGGTATAGATACTTTGATATACTAGATTTGGATTTATAAATGAATTGCCAATTGCTTGCTGTTGGTATATATTCAGAATTAGCAAATAGATGATATAATAGTTAAAATAATTATACAATACAATGACAATGAGGGAAAACATAAAAGCAAGAAGAGTTTTTGAGATGAAGAAAGCATTTGTATTGTAATTGTTTAGCTTAAATAGAGAAAAATGAGAATGTCCATTAAAAATCCACATGATCCAATGCGATATTGTAGGATGTTACATTGGATCATTGCAATTGGCCAACAATCATGATTGCACTTGGCTAATGGTCATTGTAGTGGCCAATGGTCAACTATGCTTGACAACCAACGGACATTCGCCAACGGTCACTAACAATGTTCATTTTTGCACTTGGCCAACGGGCAACTATAGTGGACACCCACACAGTCATTGCACTTGGCAACGGTCAATCTTGCACTTGGCCAATGGTCATTGCACTTAGCAATGATCATTCTTGCACTTGGTCAACTTGTGCAAGAATGCCTAATTTAATGTCAGTGACATCTAGCAATATCATGATCAAGGCTAGCTTTTCTTGCAATAGAGAGTTGGCTTTTGAATCCACAAAAGTTAAATAACAAAATGAAACCTAGTAAAGGATTCATTGAAAAATCATTAGAAGTTCAAATTCAAGAGATTATTGAGGATGACATATTCTACACGCAAGGTGAATGATGTCATTTGTTGCTATGTCAATTTGGAAGGAGAAGAATTTCATGAATTCCATGAGTTAAGTGCCTGATAATAAAGATATTCTTTAGGATGGAAGTGAGTATTTCACTAAAAGATTAAAATTACCTTAGCTAATCAAGGAGGAAAATTGATGACCCAATAATAACATTCTAAGTTATATGCCTTACTAAGAACCCATCACATACATAGAGTAGAGACAATGTTGTTGAAGAAAGCAAAGGCACTCAAAGAAATCTCCCCCAAAAGGAGACAATTTAGGAAGTAACTTAGATCAAGAGAACTCAAGGAGAGAGAAGTCCAAAAGGAGGCTGTCAATACTATAACAAAATTGGATAAAAAAATCCCCTAGTGGAAATGAATTGTAGTTTTTTTTACCACTGTTTTATGCAATTCCAAAATTATTTTCAATACTTTTCTATCAATATATTACACCCCCCAAATTCTCATATTTGTAGTTAGAAAATAAAAATGAAATTATATAGTCGTTTTGAGATTGCACAAAATAATGGTAAAAAAGAACCACAATTGATTTCTACTATAGTTTTGAACCAAGTTTTGTTAAATAGTGCAATACTTTGAGACAACAAAAAAGAGATGTAAATAAGGTCTTCAAAGAACATTGGGCCAATTGGAAAAAAATCCCTATAAATGATTCAAAAGGTATATGGTTTATGAGACAAAAACATTCTATTGTAGATTCAACCTCTTCAATGCAAGGCAAATCAATAAATTGCTATTGCAAAACTTAGAGCCAAGAGAAGAAGACATTAAAATGGAACTTGATTATTTCCATTTCCTCCTATTCAACAACTACTATAGACACATGGAATATTGACTTGGATCCAACAAGTGAATTGATTGGTCTTCAAAGAAAGGCCTTAATTCAAAGCAACAACTCAAGTGAAGAACTTGAATATGACAATAAGAACATTAGATATGTTCCAATAAGAGCAAACAAGTTTGTCACTCTACTACCTTAGTTGCAACCATAGACAACTACTAGGCTAGGAGTGATTATAGATGGAGGTGAAAAAGGTCTAAAAACTAGAAATGAAACCAAAAAGAAGATATAATATAAAGTTTAGGACTTATGGTTACATATTGAAACACAAAATTATGAAAACTAAATTAGAAAAATTAAAAGCCCAAGGCAAATTGAAAGAGAAGGAAAAGAGAGATACACTAGAAGACAAGGGATTGGGCAAATTGTGGCAATCCTTGGACAATAAGAAAGGTGTTTTGAAGGGCAAGGCGATGGAGTGGCAAGACGTTATTGCTTGCATGGTGCATAAAAAGGGGAAGTTTTAACAAGACGATGTCATGTAGAGAGAGTTTGCCTCGGAAAATTGCAGAGATTTTGGCTGCAATTTGAAATAGTTTAGGACTAGGGTGTATAACGGTCGCGTCGAATCTTGTACCTCAAACCTTGAATCTTCTACTTAGAACGTCGAATCTTCAACTTCACCTTGAAACTGCTCCTTGTTGGCCTATCCTGAGGCTAGCTCTAAACGGGTCAGGGTTCGGTTAGGTAGGTGATAAGAAACCACAATCCTCGGACAGGTAAAACGGGACACCATAACACAAGATGCCGTCCGGATGATGGGCTTCTAAACTTTCAAACTCCCGGTGACCAGCTTTAAGAACCAAGCTTCACCGTGAGAACAAACAAGTCTCGACCATGTGGGCAATTAACCCCACTTTGTCACCAACGACACAAAATGAGGCTAGGAATGGTGTAAACCAAGCCGCCCACAACAACAAAGTTTATAAAGCCACAAGTCTCTCACACACACACACACACAAGTCTTCAACACTTCTTCCAATCTCCAACTTCAACCTCCAATTCGTAAGCTGAATTTTGGGTGAGTGCCTCTAACGCTCTACAGCTTTAAATAAAATGAGTTCCAAATTTCTACTTCTCCTCTAAATTTCAAACAATTCTAAAACTCTGTTCAACTTCAATGGCCATCCAAAGTTTTGGCCTTGAGAAAGAAGGGCAGCATACCTTCTTTCACTTCTTCACTCACAACTCACTCACACAAACTTCAAATAGAACAAATGATAGCTTTATGAGTAGCTAATACAAATTTCTACAATTTCTCCAAATCTCAAACAATTCTAAAACTCTGTTCAATATCTATGGCCATCCAAAGTTTTGGCCTTGAGAGAAAAAGGGCAATAGACCCTCCTTTACTTCCACACTCACAACTCACTCATAAGAACTCCAAATAGAACTAATGATAATTTTATGAAAAGCTAATACAATTTTCTACACTCCCTCCGAATCTCATTGTAAATCAAGAACTTATCCGTCTTTTATGGCTGATCGAAGTCTCTGCCTTTTAGTTTCAAAGGCAACAAAATCCCCTCCACTCAAACTAGCACTACTTTTAATTCACAACTCCAAATCAAGCAAATGAGATCAATTTAAAAAATACACACCATGATACACAACTCCTCCAAATTTCATTTCAAAACTCTTCAAACTCCCAACACAATAGCCCTCCAAACATTCAGGGTCCTCTCTAAACTCACAAAATGAGAGAGAAGATCCATAGTGTCCCCTTTTTCTTCACCCTATCTTCATTCTAATCACACAAACAAGTGGGGTCCGCCCCTAACTCAATCTTCAAGGCTACAACAACAATAATTGAGCACTCACTTAGCCCACAACTATTTTTTTATCTTTAACTTAGAAGGAAATTCATTCAAGTTCACCGAGAAGGCAAATTATTTGAATAATTTCCTCATACTACTTTACAAAAACAAAATTAATGCAAGAAATCATTCCAACTATGGAATGAAGAACTCAAACTCAAACTCAACACACGTCTAGTAGAGGTAAAAAAATTAGAGTTTCAATCAAAATATCACTCCCTCTGCAAGAATTTGAGAAAATTCAAACTCACGCTCTGGTTGAGATTCTTCATCTTGAGACTCAGAAAAAACCCTCCAATTTGACATTCTAAACCTAAAATAGAAAACAACTACCATTTATGGAATTTGATGAAGCACTTAAGCAGATCCGTCTTCTTATATAGATGTCATGCACTTCAACAAGAAGGCATCACCTTGAAGCTACTCGATAAAACATATAATATATATTTTGACAGTATGTACGAATGTACAACACGATAATGAATAAAAATTTATAGTGTAGAACTTGATGGGCATGGCCGTGACTTTAGACTTTTAAGAGGGGCATCATATTATTAAGAAAGCGCAAAAAAAGTGGGACAAAAATAGAGGTGCATATTATTGTAGAGGCACATATTGCTATAAAGTCATAGATCACTATGCCAAAAAAATGGAACCTGAAATTGTTATAAAGGAGCAGGTGGTTGCGTTGCTATGATTTACGTCATTAAAATGACAAAAAAGAAGAGATACTCACGTCACTGTGGCTTGTGTTGTTGTAGATTGCATCAGCGAGGAGAAATACTTGGTAAACAACGATGAAGGTATAAGAACAAAAGCGGTAGGTGAGGAACAAAGAGCAACAATGGAGGAGAGAAGCAATGCCTTTAAGACACATAGTTGCATGCCTACTTACAACCAAAAAAAATTATGTTGCCAAACACACACATAGAGCACAAGAAAAACAATCAGACTATAGAAACAAGAGTGCGTGGGGGAAATGGAGAAGAAGAGCCGAGGTGGTGGAAAGACAATTGAGGGTAGTGTGTGGCAAGAGCAATTTGCCCAAAGAACACCTCAACAATTGTCATGAGAAATCATTTGACCTCTGCCAACATGGATATTACAAATAATCATAGTTTTAAAATTGTTTGATTCCGCAGTTTCTAAATCCTGAAATGGATCTCATTTGAATTGGTGAAAGGTTGGTTTTAGACCATATTATGAAAGATGAAGATTACATTAGATGCACCTACTAATTTTCCATCAACCTTTTTAGGCTGAGTAATGGATCAAAATTAGATTTAGAATACTTATTTTTTAAACTACATTAGATGAAGCACAAATATATTTTATGTGGTATTAGGGTTGGCAGCAGCCTCATCTATGGGCTATAATGATGCTTCCAGGTTGAGTTTCTTGAAAAATGATAACTAAAAATTATTTTCAATAGTCAATCTATTATTAAAAATTCCTTTATCATTTATAAATCAACTAAAATATACCACTATCTACTTAGTCTATTATAGGCTATTACTGCCTTAAATGTACTCATGAATCTGAAAATAAATATTTGCAATTCATTATTCTACTAATGATTCTATATTAATGTCTATTGGATAATGTCATATTTAGTGTAAACTCGCAAACCATAAATTACAAGTTTAAAGTTCAATATATAATTTTGGCTTCATTATTGAAGTTTTTATCATCATCTTCTAAAAATCTATAATTTTTAGCATTAAATTCTTGATCTAAAATGCAGACATTCACATTTAAAAACATATTTATAATTTTCTAAGAAAAACTATTTTGCACTGTTTGGAATTTATTGCATGTATTGAGTTTTGCACTAAAAAGTGTCAAAAATGCTATTGGATGTTATCAAGAACACTTAGACATTTAAGAAAAAATGAAATAAGTTAAATTGCATGTAGATTTATTTTAAAATAAATTAAAGATAAAAAAAACCTTAAATATGCCTTAAACAGACAACTTCATTATAGGCAAAGAGAGCAAAAACTAATTTCCAAAAGCAATTATAAATTACAAAAAATCCCAACTAAGATTAGATTTGGTTGTCCCTTTGCTTGACAAATACATTTATTTATCACTTTGTCAATATAATACATTCATCTAGGTTGAAGTTCAATTTGAGACCCATTGGTTAACACTAAAAAACTTTTCAATTCCAAATTTTTTTGGCATTTATATATTCTATAAAATAATTGAAACCCACATATTTACATTGGTTCTTTCAAAATCCTTTTAACTCTTTCAATTGAAAAAATACTGCAAGATTCAATTTTAGTTTTGTGACTTTGGAATTCCAGCATTTTTGGCTTGCCTACATTCTACTATTTTTGTCCTAGCTTCATTTCACCATTTCAGTCCAAATTTCATTCCACGGACGATGATGGCAATCCAAAAATCCTGGAAGGGGACCCACTACCTGTTCAATTCAAGGCACTCTGGGGAAACGTGGAGATTAATCCGAGAAAGAGGAATGTAGAAAAAGAAGCTGCCAGAGCCAACGAATGTAGTGAGAAATAGTGCTTCATCAAAAGTAGAATCGCAAAGTACATCGAGTTCTAGAAGTCGGGAATGGCCAGGAACAAGCGATATGCAGAGGAAATGGCAGTTATTGTGGCATACTGGGAAAGAATTCTAGTAGAGATTTATTCGCCGCTGTTTGCTGCACCAAAATTGCTTCAAGTAGGGTTTTGGCCGCTGTCGGAGTGGTCACAAGATTGTGGATCGGCATTTCCAAAAGATGGAGCAAATCCAAATAATCCGCCTGACACCACTCCGGAGGATGATCAAGATCCTGTGCCATACTGTGGGCATGCGAAGGACAAGCCGAGGTTGAGCTTTAATCCTTTCCACGACGTTCTGCTAGGGGACTTTGTTCTCTGTCGGCCATGTCACAACAACTACCTTCCTGTTTGGCTGGGGCGGATATTGGAGTGTGTGGTCTTGACTCCAGGGCCATTGTATAGAAATTTCAAGGTGGAATGGTGGATTCCTTTGAAGGGCAAACGGGAGGGGAAGGCGATGGTGGCAAGGGAGTGTTGGACCCGGAGATGGCATAAAGAACTCCATCTTCCGCAAGTTGTTCATGTTCGCACTATTCTGTACCTGCACAGAATGCCCTTCCATGCAAAGAAAGGACCTCCGACATCTCATTTGATTCCAGAGGCCTCGATTATTGCTACAATTGCAAATTTAGAGGCCACGGGCTCTGCTGTTGACAAAGATGCTGACAACAAAGGTGAGGACTGATGCCACCAGTTGTTCGGGGGATGTCGGCTGCCAAATGATACAGCACTTTATGTCAGTTCTTCTCAAGAGTTTGCTGGTCCTGGGCAGCATTCGGATGGTGGTGTCTTAGATACAATACATCTTCTCCAATAGGATATACTTACTGTTAGTTCAGAAGGTGATTCTACTTGTCTAGATTAGCACGCAGATGGAGGTGTCGGCTGCCAGCCGATAGTATATATCTTGTCGCTTCAGTAGATTACTTCACTTGTCGGGGTCAGCACTCGGATGTGGATGTTGGCTGCCAGCCAATACATTACATCTTCTCAGTTTTGCGGATGACACCGTTCGTCAGGATCAACACTTGGATGGAGGTGCTAGCAGCAAGCCTATATATCACACACTTCTACGTATTTTTTGCACACTTCTGTCACTACGATAATCATGTTTCGATACTCCAACCGGGTTCTGACTTTTCTTAGTCTTGTTTTGGGTCTTTGGGGTGTAGCTTCAGAGCAGCCATCCTTTTGGGTAGTACCCCAACCATTTGCAGTTACTGTCGGCTGCTCGCCGACACAGTTAGTGTATGTGGGCACTGCAGTATTAGCTTAATTTATTCCCCTTCTTGTCGTCCTTTGTCTAGTCTTTTGGTGCAGTATTTAAACTGCTAGTTTTGTCATTTCTGTTTTGAATACATATGATGCTCATGCACAAGCAGTTTTCTCACTACTTTGATTTATTGCGCTCTAGGAATGTTCACTGGTATTGCTATGATATTCATTGCTCCGTTTATGTATGACTTCTTCCGTTACTATGGACTCTCTTATCGGCTGCCAATTGATACATGTTATGGGGCTTAGAGTGTCTTGTGTTGAGGATTGGAAAATGATTTGATATTCATGATTGGATTTGTTTTGAGGATTTGCTTCTAGAGTTGTGGGACACGGTTATAGGCATCTCTTCTGTTATCACTGTTGCATTTGCTACTAAATTATCTCACTTCTAATTTTTGTTAGTCAAATGGTCCTATTTGAATGCATTTTGTTAAACAAACACTTGAGCTAGACAATATGTGGGTGGGCCGCTGACACTTTTCTACCATTCAAATCATTTTTTCCTCTTTTTTCAGGTGAATGTGGACTATAAATTTGTCCATATATGGTGTAATTGTCCATAATTAGTTAAATATGGGTTTTGAGCTGAAATGGGAGTTAGTAAGTGAATTTGTCTAGGTCAAAGGCGACGGAATTGAATGAAATAGTAAGATGAAATGGAACAATAAAATGAACTAAATAGTGAGATGAAATGGAAGAAAACGGAATCGGATGTGGATGAACTGGTTGTGGTACAAACATAGATTGAATTGTGAAGAATGTAGCATAAGCAAATTACTCTTTGAGTTAAACTATAAAATTTGTATGATGTCTTGTGATCAGGCCCAATATACCCCCCCAGTCAAGCCAAAAGTAAATGAAAGTTGTCAAGGCCAATGAAATAAAGCAATTGGAGAAGGAAGAAAAATTGTGGAGTAGTCTTGGAGCCACCTTAGACAAAGAGCTAGCGCTATTGTTGTTTTAGACGGTCAATAGTCAAACATCCAGATTAGTCAATACAACTTAGTACTATGACAAGAAGCAATTGTAGCAGATGCAATGATAGGGGCATGACGTGTCTACCAAAGTGCAAAGTCCTTGTCATACATTTGATATGAGAAGGTGAATGAGCAAACTCTTCATAGTCTTAAATAAGGTGAGGCAAAAAATTTGGAAGTTTATTAGACCTTACTAGATAGGATTTGGCAAATTTGAATTTTCTACAATACCAAATTGCCATCTACTAAAAAAGCACTCATGCTATTTTGAACTACTCTCTCTTCTCCACGTCTTTCACTGAGGAATTGTAACTATGGCATTAGGTAGAATTAGTAGTCTAGTTACAAATGTCATTACGCTAAAGATTAGATACTGTAAAAAATCTTTACAAGAATCAAACTCAAGAAACATGTATCATTGCAATGGCAAATCTTCTTTACAACTTTTTAAAATATTGTTGCACATAGGGGTTACATATTTATTTAATTAGATTGAGTTCAATTTTTTAGTAGAAGTGAAGCTTATGAATGAAATCAATGCAAATTTTAATTTGGGAGATGCTGATTGCATGGATTTGTAGTTGGTGATGGATTCTTGCTATGCATCCACTAGATTTTAAGAAGTAATTGAACTTCTCTCTAGCTATCAATTTTAAACTAAAGAATTTGTCATAGTTCTTGATTATAAACCGAGTGATGATTATGAAGAAGTTGCAAGATCCTACAAAGAGAGTTGGTATCATAGACTCCTTATTTATGGAGATCAAAAAGGCCTTAGTCTTGTTTGTGGATTTTGCTATATATTTTAAAATGCGAAATTGCTCTTAGTAGTTTTTCCCGTTAAGCAATTATTATTCCTCTTGCTAAATGATTATTTTCAATCTTGCACAAGATAATATTTTGGCACATGCAAAGGCTGGCGTTCATTTTATTCAATATTTGCAACAAATGAAAGGTTCACAAAATATATGTCTTGAGGTGCACTTTAGATTGTGAACTTTTTTTAAGTTGTCCAATGAGAATCAACATTTGAGGTTCTTGATTGTAGGTCAATATCAAGTTTGGCCGTGTCAAAATTCTTGGCAATTTTTAGTCACTTTGGAAGAAGGTAATATACTTTCCACATTTCTTAGTCATAGCGGAGGTAGTTATATATGAAACAATAGTAGTGTATATACCGACTTTGGTAATTAATTTATTCTTTATCTACAAACATGAGCTGTGATGCAAATTTGAATTTTGGAGTACTAACACCTGAACTGGGAGCATTTTGAAGGAACATGTTATGTTATAATACCTTTTTTGACAATATTAGAGCTTGATGTTCCTTGCAAGTTGTACATTACATTTTGGTTTTATCAACATTTTCATTTAAAAGTGCATTTCATTGTATGTAGGATCATATGAAATTGAAAGGTCATCTTTTAAGCATAGAGGAAGAAAGGGTCATAGTTGGAATGAGTGGTTCAGAACTGTCACAATATAGCATTACAACAAGTTAGGCATACCACATTCTATCATTGAATATGTTTTGAAGAAAATTCAAGTATATAAAACAATGGTTATTCATTAGAAGAAATTTGAGGCCTCCAAGAGCCCGCGAGTTATCCTGCGTTCCTAGATTGCGGGAATGCAAGAAAGCTACTAGCTGATGTGGTCAAGACAGTGCCACGTCACTTTTAAAAAAAAAAAAAAAAAAAAAAATGCCTGAAATGATATTTGGGAGAATTTATTTATTTACTTATTTATTTTTTCTGACAACCCGTACCGATTGTTCACAGATCTGGCTTGATTGGAGAATGGGCCTGAAATGGCCCTCCAATGCCCTCAAATCTCTTCTAATGCACATTGACATTGCAAACTAAGAGAGTGAGGTAGAAGGGGATTAAGATACATTTTTACACAAAATAGATGCATTCCACTTACAGCATCCATGATCATAGAAAAGATGACTGAGAAAGTTTGTGTAAACATATTAAGGAAAGAGATTGAATTCCACAACCATATTACAACAAAGAAGCCATCCCTTAATGGCAAGCACAAGGCTGATAGATTAGCATTTGCCAAAAAAATTAGGTGGAAATTATCAAACGAGATGAATGTGATATGAATAGATGAGGCTTCATTTGAAGTAGGCAAGTATTCAAGGTAAGTAAAGGTATGGCAGCAACCATACAAACATTATTCATGTGATTGCTTAGCACCCATTTTTAGATCTAATCACACATTTGTTATGATGTGGGGTACTTTAACAAGTAACACTAGAAGGAACTGAGGGGTTTTGTGACTACACTATGCGACTAGTTTTCAGTTGCATAGGACACTTGTGCCTAGTTTGCGATTGGTAATAATTTGGAGACTTCTTAGTAGACTTGTAGTTGCTATGGACACCATCTCATGTGCAACTTGTTTGCGACTTATAGATTTTAGAATATTATTTTCATTAATTTATAGATTTCAAAATTTCAAAATTATTTACCTTTTTTCTAGATTTTTGAATTTCAGATAAACCATTTTTTCTAGATTTTTTGAATTTCAGATCTACTTTTCTTATAGATTTTAGAATTTCAAATCTATCTTTTTCTAGATCTCAGAATTCCAAATCTACCTTATTCCTAGATTTCAAAATTTTAAATATTGATATTTAATAGATTTCATCAATTAGGAAAGTTTACAATTTTATAGATTTTAAAAATTTCTTGGATTTTAAATCTTTTTTGATTTCTAAAGATTGTAGAAATCTACAAATTATAGAAACTAAAACTTTGTAGAAACCTATAAATCATAGAAATCTTAGAATTAAATCAAAGAAAGTAATAGCATAAGACTACAACTTACTAGTCTTATATGTCCAATCTAATGGTAGTCTTTGCAATTGATGTGGGTCAATTGATATAAGACAAATGGGAATGAACTTTGGAAGCAACTAAGAAACAACTAGAAAATGACTAGAAAATAGCTAAGAAACAACTAATATACAACTTAAAAGCAACTAAGAAACAACTAGTTTCACAATTAGAAAATTTAATTCTTTTGTTTATTTGGTGGCATTCATTTGGTTCACTCTTCTATTGATTTTTTCCAAATCAACAAATCATTCTCCAAACCAATAGAAAAGTAAATCAAATCTATGCAACCAAATCAACAGAAAAGCTAAATTTCTAGTAGTATAGAAAATGACTAAGAAACAAATAGTATACAACTAGAATGAAGTTAGGTTTGGTGCTAATAGAGAGGAATATAGTCGCAAGATAGTTGTATAGGACTCTAGTTGCATAGTAGCCCATTGTGCCGGACACTTTTTCTTCTAGTGTAATGAAAAGTGTCCATTTTTATTATATTATCCGATAGATGGATAAGTGCTGATTTTGAGGACATTGTATACAAGGGTTGATTGAATGGATTTTACTTTATACATGATGATCCTCAGAGACTTTTGCTCCTCGAGGATGGCGCCTTGGTGCATTGCAATAACCAAAACAATGGCGAGAAGCACATAAGATGCAGAAGATTATGTGGCTTACAAACTTACTGGACTTGAATCCTATAGAAAACGTGTGGATGATTCCAAAAGACCAAACAACAGGAATGTCAATAAAGATAATTGGTCGAAAGCATTGAGCAAGCTTGGAAAGCCATACGTATGGAGACTTTTAAATTCTCATTGCTAGCATGCTTCACCAATGAAAGTTGTAATGAATGCAAGGAGAGTAACACTAGGTGCACGACTAGGTGATAGATAGTTGATTGCAAAATGTTTTATTGTTATATGCTTTGACTATTTCAATGAAATAATCATTACGATATGAAACTAGACTTGATTACCTTCCAAACCTAACTTATAGTTTACAATTCCATTAATTGTTTAGCCTTTGCTGATTTTTAGCTCCAAGGGGTGGATGATTTAGTGGCCTACCAAAAAGATATGTGATTTTGTTTTCAACTACAAAAAAAAATCTTTCTCTAATGTAATTAGTTTTTTGCAAGGAATTGTACTAGTACGCTCACAAATACAAAGAGTTAGTTATAGCAAGAAAAGGAAATGCAAAAATATAATTATAATAAAGAGATATTTATTTCAAACTACGGGCAAAATCATGCCAAAATGAAAATCTCTCTAGAGGGAATTATGATTTCTTTTTTAAGATGCTTGTTGAAGGATTGATGTATATATGTAGGTTTCCTACATATCTCTGCAATCAAATTTAAAAAATTCATCATCAATGTTCTTTAATGAATTTTCATAAAAAATCAAGACAATTAAATTAAAAAAATTTACCAAAAATAGAAATTTTGATTCTTGAAAATGAAATTCGGTATGCTTAATTGAGATTGCATAAGATATCAATGTTGATTGTGCAAAACAAAAACTGTCAACTCTATTTTACATTAAGGTAGAGCCACCCATTTCCGACCAGTGACCCATTTCCAACCAGTGACCCATTCCCGACCTATAGTTGCACGTACTCTTGACCAAGCTTAGAATGTTCTTCTTTTTCCTTTTCAAGATTGGAACTAATAAATACATAACACATGTCCCAAATTGTGAGAAAGAAAGTAGAAAATAATGATTTGGAAAAAAGTTATTAAATGATTGGCATTGGAAGAGTCTAGAGGTTGGCCATGGGTCTAGAGCACTTTTTACCTCCCAAAATTCATAGTAATTTCAGTTCAAGCGATAAAATTATCAATTTTTTACAATTTGTGTCATTTCTATTGATGTACCTCTGAAAAATAGTTGTTTTGCCTTCACTACTTGTTGGAATTCCTTATTCAATCGGTTATAGGTGGCTCTACCTTATGCAAGAAAACTGAATGGTCCATTGTAGCGAGGTAAGCCCCTGTACAGTCCATTATAGCGAGGTAGGGTGTGCGTGCTCACAGTCACCATAGTGTCCCCAAAGTGATTCTCAATTCACGCCGGCAGGCCCGAACAAAGGCACCGAAGGACGCAACTGAAGCAGAAAGCAAGCGACGACAACAGAGATGCGACGACAAGTCGCGCACTTCCGTCGCCCTCAGCACCCACAAATCGAGCACCACGAACGACCGGTTCTCCGTCGCCTGAAGCCCCAGAAATACCGAATGACGAACGAACGACCCATTGTCCGGCGACAGAAGCCCTCCCAAATGAAGCCTCCCGAACGACCGAACGACCGAACCATTCTCCGTCGCATTCCTCGCAGCTCTTCGCACTGTCAATGAGGTACCCTCTTCTCTCCCACTTCCAAGGGCCAAACATAGACGGGAATCTGCTGCGCCCCGGCGACCACCATCGCAGCAGAACCTCCAGCTTTTCTCTCTTGTCCACCTCCGTAGCCCGCCCCTCGACCTTCCCCATAACTTAGAACAGGGCCTCCAGAGGGCTTCCGCTTCCACGCCGGCTGATCCGCCATGGCCATGCAAGGTGCGCGCTCGCGCCTCGCCTCGCTTTTGTCGCACCGTCTCGGCAGGGCCGCGGTTTCTTCTAACGCCGTGCAACAGCAGCAGCAGCACCGATCGCTTTCTAGTGATAGTGATGAGGACAAGATCATCACGGCAACTCTGTTCCCGGGCGACGGCATTGGCCCCGAGATCGCCGTTTCGGTGAAACAGGTAGGGTAGGGCGCCAGGATTCCTTAAATTTTACAGTGTGCGATGTTTGCATTTGTGAAAATTTAAGTTGACGCATGGAAGAAAGGAAGAACGTTCAAATGAGAACTCCCGAAAGCGCTCTAATTGAGAATTTTCTAAGTTTCCTTTTGGGAAGGGGGAGTTTTAGGGTCGATTTTGAGATTCTTGTTTTCGGCGTACTTGGAATCTTGACTTTGTGTCGTGTGCAGATTTTCGAGGCTGTGAAAGCGCCAATTCAGTGGGAGGAGCATTACGTCGGGTCGAAAGTGGATGAGAGGACGGGGAGCTTCTTGACATGGGAAAGCATGGAATCTGTGCGACGGAATGGGATAGGGTTGAAGGGTCCGATGACAACGCCCATCGGGAAGGGTTTCAAGTCGCTGAACTTGACTCTACGAAGGGAGCTCGGGTTATATGCGAATGTCAGACCATGCCTGAGCATTCCGGGGTATAGGACACGGTATGACAATGTTGACTTAGTTACAATTCGTGAGAATACTGAAGGCGAGTACAGTGGATTGGAACATCAGGTGAGTGCGGGGATGTGGATGAGGTTTAAAGCTTGTACTGCTCTTTCTCTTTTTGATCGAGGTGTGTCGTGGTACAGGATCCATCAAACCTTAGGGTTGCATTGCTACTAGCTGTGGAATAGGGTTTTCAGTAACGACGCTAGTGTTTGATTGCTGTTAGTAAGAACACTGTGAACCTAGTTGTTGCGTGTTGAATTTGAACTGTGAAGGTCAGTTTTTCTACTTTGATATTCTAGACTGGGGAGAACTTGTTCGCGCAAAGGTTTTCTGTGAAATTTAAGGGTCTTGTGTCAAGTTCATGCGGTCTGTCTATATACTCTGAGTGTTCTTGAATGGGAACTTGGTAGTGAGCGTCATACGTTTGCATGAAGAATTCTTTCGCTGTCGATTTATTCTGGGCGTTATTTGATGTGAATCTGGCATCTTGGTATACTGAGCTTAGTAAGTTTGTGTTTTTAGGTGGTAAGTGGGGTGGTGGAAAGCATAAAAATTATCACCAGGCAGGCCAGTATGCGTGTGGCGAGATATGGGTTTCTCTACGCTCAACTACATGGCAGGAAGCGCGTGTCTGCTATCCACAAAGCAAATATCATGAAGAAGACCGATGGACTCTTTTTGGAGGTAACAATTGTAGCACGTATGCGGTGGTTGCATTGTTGTCTGGTGTACTTAGGTTCACACAGGCTAATTTCATTGTAATTTTACTGTATTCTGTCCATTGGTTTAATTGAGCTCTTTGACACCACTTGAGTAGCGATGTCTGTCATTTTCGAAGGTGTTGCCATGAGTGCGAGCTTGAATGTGGTCTCGGGGATGTTACAGTGTTGTCGGGAAGTAGCTGCAGAGTATCCAGACATTGTGTATGAGGAGGTCATCATCGACAATTGCTGCATGATGGTAGGTGGTTTATATCGACCCTCTCAAGCACCCTACTATACACTGCTGAACTGATTCATTAGTTTAGAATCGATTTAACATCCAGTTCCTTTTTGACCAACTTCAGAGTAGGATTCTTTGAACTTGCCTCATTTATAACACATTTCAATCTGCTTTTAGTATATCAATGCTTTTGTGCGGCGGTTCGTACTCCCTGGTACACTCTTGGTTATTTTCAGTAAGTCCCTATTCTCACGATCGTTAGGTTGTTAGGGGCCTATTGATGGTTCTTAACCTTATGTCCTTTTCTGTACAGTTGGTGAAGAACCCAGCACTGTTTGATGTGTTGGTGATGCCTAATCTTTATGGTGACATCATCAGCGATTTGTGTGCTGGTCTTATCGGCGGGCTAGGGCTGACGCCTAGGTATGATTGGCTCCTCAGAACTACTGCGCTTGATAGCATTCCTGAGTTGTTTAGTCTTTGTTTTAGGGCTGCAAGAAATCACATAGAGAGATATAGTTTCGAGTTCAATCTGTGTCTGCGTCTGCGTTTTTGGTCTGCTTGAGTTTTGTTGCAATCTCTAGGTTGCTTTTACAATAATTGAGTTCAATGGATGACGTACGATTGAGACACTTAGAAGAGTGCAATATTTTTGGCGCTTATTTTGGTAATTTATGATGCAATTCCATTATTCGATATTGATGTATGGAGCTGAGTATTATGTTTTGCTGGGGCGGTGGGTAACAGTGGGAACATCGGAGATGGTGGCTTGGCCTTGATGGAAGCTGTGCACGGAACAGCTCCTGATATTGCTGGCAAGGTTGGTTTCTCTCCTTCCTCTCTAGCCCTTGCATCATGTTATCGAATTGTGGCGAGGATTATGTTATGTAGTTCATTTAAACTCCAAGTTTTTGTTGGTGGCTTGATCAGGCATAAATTTGCTTGATCTTCTTTACTTGAGCTCTCTTATTGCGGTAGAGTCTGTTGAATGTTTCGGTCGGAGATCTGGGAATGTTCATCTGGATACCGAAGAAGAAGAATCCACAATATGTGCTTTGTATAGAGGTTGTTTGGAGCTTTCCTCCTAGACTTAATAATTTGTGAACATTGGTGTTGCATGGACAGAACATGGCAAATCCGACGGCACTGTTGTTAAGCTCTGTGATGATGCTGCATCATCTTAATTTGAGCGACTATGGAGACAAAATTCACAATGCTGTATTATCTACAATTTCCGAAGGGCGGTATTTGACATCTGATCTGGGTGGCAAGTCTACCACCAGCGATTACACCAAGGCACTCATTGACCACCTTTGAGCTAATTGTTGCCACGAAGAGCTCATGTGCTTTTGATTAGCAGATTCTCGGGTTATGTGTTTTCAACGCGATTGATTCTCAAGCGTCTGCGAAGTCTTATCAGGATTTAGTCGGTACGTGGCAAGTTGTAGCTTATGAATAAGTCTCCTTTGATTTTGTTGAGCCATGACGAAGAAGACGGCCCAACTGTGATGAGGATTATCATGCTGAAGGTGACTCTTTACAGCCTCTACAGGGGGTGCCTGCACTTACTTTTCACTTGCCGCATTGGGGAACAAGGGGCACACAGGGGACAATGCAATCTTGAACTGTGTTTTTATGAACAGTAAGCTAAAATGTCTCTGCTCTCTGGAATTATTTTCCTACTTTGTTAACATCAATGACGAAGAATAAACTGATTGAATCAAGTATTATTTCTCTTGCTTTTCATATCTTTGCTAATGGGGTTGGGGGTTCAGAAGTTTGGTCTTCATCCTAAAATGCCTCACCATGGAATCAAGCTTGCATTCGCACTCAATTTTTGCTTTTTAAATTTTGATGAACATTTGACCTCATATTTGTCGTAGATGAATGCCTGTACCTAGTATAACCCCTAGTATAAGTCTTAATTTTCCATAAAATTTGGTGTAAATTGAATATATAGCTGTTTAAGAAAACTGAATACTTATATAAAATATATTAAAAAAAAATTAGGTGACGTTTTTGGGTTCAGTATGCATTGCAAAGTTGCATCCAAAAACATGGGAAATGGAAAGTAGTGTTAAAGGTAACTAGGCCTTGTACATTAGTTGTTTTATTTGCAAGATTCTTGGTTTCTTGTCTATTCCATATCTTGAATTTGGTATTGCATAAGCTTTGTAGAGCTTTGGTTTTATTATGATGATAGATACAATAAGAACTATCTTGTGATTGAGATTCTAAATCTTTATAATTAAAGGATTTTTAACATAGACTTATGGTCTAGGAATCAATAAAGTATAGTTCATAAATTGAAGTCTCAAAATGCATTTCAAAATTGGAAGATGTTATAGGAGCTTTGAATGTTGGTAATGTTGATGGATTTTTTCCAAGACAAGAGGATGGATTTGCAAGTTTAATCTTTCCAATTTCTTTTATTGTCACATAGATTGGACAATTGGAAAGAGTGAAGGTGGTTTAGAATGTTGGTTTCAATGGATATGAAGTGATCTTTTGTAGGTATGTACTTTTGTTTGGGCCGTAGAACAAGTGGCCTATACAATTATGGAGTACAAAATAGGGTTCATTTAACATCATAGATTATGTATGCTTATAGAAATTTCACATGTATATTGGCCTTTCTAATTTGACACTTATAGATTGTAAATTGTGGAAATGATGAATTCTTCAAAGTCTATAGTGCTTAGAGTGGTATTTGATTATCTCTTTTGAAGTAAATAATCCAATGTAGACAAATATATTTCATCAACATTTTTGTATGTTTCATCCATATCCATGTCCATAGAGAGATATATAGATATAAAGAACTTCATTACTTTAGTAACAATTTCTATTTGCTTAGTCCATAATTAATTAATTTTTTAAATTCTGGATCGATGTAAAAGAGTAAGACAAGGATAAGAATTGTATACAAATATAATTACTATATACATTAATCCAATAAGTGTAAGACTTTGGATGACATGAGATCTTCTAGTACCTAATTTAGATAATTTTGATGAATGTGATCTAATTAGTGTGAACCTTTGAATGTAATTTTGATTAAAATCTCAGTATTTGCAATAGTATGAAAATCACAATATTTAAGACAATACGAAAATAGTGTGGTCCACATTGTATTATAGCCATATAAGGTTCTATAAAATACTGTAAACGACCATAATAGTTTAATGGCCCCTGCAACAACCGGTGATGACTGCTGGCAGCCTGTACACTCTCGCACTTCGACGTCCTGCCTTCGGTCACCCCTCAGTCGGCAACAAGCAATCTGCGACGGGCGAGATTCTCAGAATGGTTTGTCGCACCATCCAACTGCCATTAGGGTTTACGATGATTGCACCATTTCCGTTCACTCGTCTCTTTCTGTGATTCTTTTCGGGATCGAATTCCGACAAGTGTAGCAGCAGGACGATCGATCGGACAAAATAGGCTTGCGGCAAGGGTTAAGTGATGGCGGACGACGAAGACAATGCGTCTTCGGTGCTCGACGCGGACACATTCGTGGAGACGGAGTCTCCGGACGTGATCATCGCCAGGATTGAAAACAAGTCGCGGCAGGTGGAACGGCTCCTGCGCGTCCTGCAGTACACCGAGGCTTTGGAGGCGGCTCTCCAGGACGCGCCCACGCAAACGCGCGACGAGAGGTGCAAGTCTGCGAACTGGATCCTGGTGCATCGCGTCTTGATGGCCACGAAAGACGTGGACGGGCTGTTGATGGGGTTGAACCCAGAGCTTCACGACATTCTGATGAAGTATCTGTACCGAGGGTTAGCAACAGGGGATCGAATCACGTGCGACCTCTGTCTTAGGCTTCATGAAAAGTTGTATGAAATGGCTGGCAGCGGGTGTATTATGCGAGCCATATCGGACACTCAAAACCTTGTATAGCTCCTGAATTGTAACCTGGATTCTCGCCATTGTGACATCGTAGGGACCTTTCCATTTGTACGTTTTCCGCCTCATTGTTTTCTGTTGTATTTTACTCTCCAGTATGCTGATTGATCTTCCATGATTGCGTGATTTGTATTGGATTGTCTTTGCTCGGAATGCGCTGAGTTGCTGTTTGATTCTGATCGCCATCCTCTTCTTAGATTAGGGTTTGAGAGTTAGCAACAGGTGATCGGATCACGTGCGACCTCTGTCTTAGACTTCATGAAAAATTGTATGAAATGGCTGGCAGCGGGTGCATTAGGCGAGCCTTATCGGACATTCGAAACCTTGTATAGCTTCTGAATTGTAACCTGGATTCTCGCCATTGTGACAGTGTAGGGACCAGCCATTTGTAAGTTTCCCACCTCATTGTTTTCTGGTGTTTTTTCTCTCCAATATGCTAATTGAGCTTCCATAGTTGCATTAACTACATTGATGTTGTTTGCTCTCAATGCGCTGAGTTGTTGATTCTGATCGCCATCCTCTTCTTAGATTAGGGTTTCAGTACCCGTACACTCCTGTTCTCTGCTTCTTGTGCTTTATTTTGGCACTGTTGAGCTCTCGCATGGTGCATCCAGTGTTGTAATTGCAGTTGAATCTCTGACAGGAGAAGTTGCGGCTGGTCGCAGCCTCAGCTTATGCAATGACTGCGTATTGAGTTACTCTATATCGAACAATCAGTATATTTGTAGATGCAATCGATTTTGGACAATAAATCGTTAATTGATGAGTTGAGAGGTGCAAATTATATCTTTTGCGAGGGTTTTCTCGGCAGGAACAACATCAAATGCGTGGTGTGATACAATAGTATGAGGCTTCTCCTGTTGAAGGTGTCGGGGAGGTTGCACTATTTGAGTCTTTTGAATCGTTTTAGGGTTGAAGAATGTTATAGCGTCCAGGGTTTACCCTATTATTTCGTACTCCCTCCTCTTTGCTGGGATTTTGCTCTCTTAACTCTAGACTAGAAGGCCAGGAAGGACGTTGAACGCCCTTTCTACAAATGTGAACTCTGAGAACTGATACACGGTGTTTTCTTTGTATTTTACAACAAAAACACCGGTATTATTTTGAAACAGAGGATGTACAAATTTTCATCTAGTTTTTTTGTACATGTCTTCATTTTATAGAATATGCACAACATTGAGTTAACCCCATAAGGGTGGGCTAGTAATCATCCTTTGTAATACTGTGTAGTAAATCATTTGCTTAAAAAAATCTGAGAGCATTCATTGGAGGTCAAAGTGCTCAACGAGACTTCCCTTTTCATACAAAATTCCAAGAATGAACATTGGCACTTATGGCTTCTATATAAGGATTTTTTATCATCCATCAAACACACAAAAAACTCCAAGAATGAACATTGGCATTTATGGCCTATAATAGAAGGATTTTCCATCATCCATTGAATACTTAGTGTCCATGACATCCTTCTAGAGTTAAGGTAATCCTAAAATGCCCGTGTGGTCATTGAGGAAATTATTCTTGGTATCATGTTAATCATTTGTTTAAAAAACCAAGAACACTCATTGGAGGTCAATTCTTGTGCAAGACCTCCCATTTCTATACAAAATTCTAAAGATGAACATCTACACTCTTGTCCAAGCTAAAAATGACTATTGGCACTTATGTCCTGCATAGAAAGATTTTCTATCATCCTTCAAACACTTAGTGTCAACTTAACCTTGGAATGCTACTCTTCACCATGAAAATCATCTTTTTTGGTATCATGTGGTTCATTTGTTAAAAAAAAAAAAAAGTATTCATTGGAGGTCAAACTACTGTGCAAGACCTCCTCTTTTACACAAAATTGTAAAAATAAAAATGCATCTATATTTTTGTCTAATATTCTATGTCACCCATTGGACAATTTTAGGCTAGTGTGTCATTACGGGATTAAAGTTGTAGAAGTCATAGACTTTGTACTATATCTTCAAATTTGTCCATGACTTTTGATTGAAGATTCAAAATGCTATACAAATTTTTGAAGGCAAAACTTTTCTTCATTCACCAACTTTTTTTAGTTCAAAGTTTTTTGATAAAAGTTACTCTACTATGCCTAAATGAGGTCTAAAATTCTACTTTTAACAAAAGACTTTGTTTTTGACTTAACTATAAGTGCTTGGAAACTACAAATTCTAATTTATTTATCCCACATAGGTTGTTGTGCTTCCTACCACCCCTTGTGTATATATAGAATTGTCTTTTCACTTGAAAACCCAAAATATATTATTGATGGCAAATGGTTGGAAACATACTCATTAGATTCTTCGCCAACATTTTTTTCTACAAATATTAGTTGATTTGTATACTTGGTCCTAAAATTAACAAAAAAAATGGAACATACTGTAATGTATTGCCACTATCTTGGTACTCAAGCTTACATTAATGTTGTAAGGATGAATTTTGTGGATGAAGATTCCAAAGAGGGAAAGATAGCCTCTTTGAAGGCTACTAAATGTTATGTTTTGCACTCTTCATGTTGCCATCCACAAAATCCATCAACTGATTTATTTATTTTTAATTTAACAATATGGAATTTAGTGCAGTTTAACCTCTAAAGTCCCAAGCCATTTTTCTGTCAAAATCGACTCAAAACTACCATTTCTGCAGCGTTCGTTTAAGAGAAGAAGAAAAATAATTTTTTTAGAATCTAACCGTAGGATCTTGTACTTAACTTATCTCAAATCATGTGGTAAAAATTTCATAAAGTTTGACCGTACAGATTAGAAGAAATAAGCATTCAAAGTTGGAAAATTTTGATTTTTTGAACACTGACTTGCAATTTCAGATGACTTTGACGGCCATTTGTAAAACAAATTTGCACTGCAAAATTAGAATTTAATTTTTTTAGTGTTGAATAATTGAGTTGAGAATCAAGGAGAAAAATTCCAAAAAAATGCATCAATTTTTATTCTTTGAAAAATTGTTAAGTAGAAGTAGGTCCAAGATTGAAAAAAACACTAATTCGTCAATAGCTCTAAAATGGAATTAAAACACTATAATCCCAATGGTGAGATTGTTTTAGCAAGCAAACTTAGCCTTGTCAAATAGTTTTTTCTGAAAAATTGTGAAAATTGCATTCAAAAATGAGTCCTACAAGTTATTTTTTCAAGAAAATGCTTTAATTGCCCAAAAAATAAGATTGTCCATAACTTTCACATAACAAATCCAAATGGGATGATTCAAAGCTTCCCCTATATATAAAAACACAATCTATGAGAAAATAATTTTAAAAATTTTTAAAAATTTTTTTGGTGTGAGAAGATTTTTGCCTGCCGCACCAAAAAAAAGGACCGTTTGTGCCATAACTATTGCTCTCGGGCACCGATTGAAATAAAATTAATATTCCCGTAAAGCTAACGTGTTTTTCTATCTTCACAAAAAGTTTCAAAAAATAATGATGAATATTGAAGCCGTAGTAGCCTGCCTAAAATCCATTTTGTCCCCCGAGGGGACAATGGGACTTTAGGGTTAAAGGGAATTAAACTTATTGTCTCTTCTTTCCTTGGGAATTGTCCCTATCTGAGTGAGGCTAGTGAGGCTAATGAGGCTCACGTTATTTATTCATTTGTCCATTCATGTACTAGGAACATGCGAGGCAGTTGTCATATTAGCCCATGCATTAAGGTAGAAGCACCAGTAGTCAATCATTTAAGGAGTTCTGGAGTAGATTCTGCTCAATATTTGGTGGTGGAAATTTTTCCCATGTAGGAAGATAGGAAATATGGAGATTGCAAAATTTTCAGAATTTAATTCACAAAATTGAAATTACAGTGAATTTTGTAAGTCAAAAAGTGCATTTTACTAGTAGATAAAGTCTAGAGTCTTCCAATTCCGATCGTCAAGGATGCTCACTATTTTGGAACATGTATCATAACCATACTAGTTCCAACCTTGAAAAGGACAGAGAAACAACACTCAAACTTGATTTCCAACCAAAGGTTGGAAATAGCGCATCCTACAAGTTGGATACTGGGCGTGGTTGAAAATTGGTGCTTCTACCTTAAGCTAATTTACCTTGTATGTCAGATGCATTGAAACATGAGTTAATGACCCTAATTAATGACCCTAATTATTTGATCCAGTTCTTGTCTTTCTTTCACTCTGACGAATTTTTGATATGTGGCCTTGTAGTTACTGATGTGTATAGAATATTCTACACCATTTCATCTAGCGGATGAAATGGTGTGGAATATTCCACACCATTCCGTTAGAGGAAAGGTAGTCAGCTGCTTTGCTACTGCATGTTATGTAGTCTTGTCTTTTTTCATATGTAATTAGATCTTTAGATATTGTATCACTATTCTGAAGAGCTATTGGCATTTTGACTTTTAGTAAGGTAGAACAGTCTATAACCACCGTGATTTGCAATTTGGATATCTTGCGTAATGTGCTAATTGTTGCTTGGATTTTTCAAAGATAGAATTAGTTGAATTGAGTAAAATACAATTGAAATCATATGAATCTAACAAGAACTTGAATTGATATGAATTTTCAAACCAAAAAATATAAAATCGTTAGTATGTGGAGGTCATGACCATCTTAAAAAGCTTTAAAATCAATGACCTACCATCTTAATTCTATTTGATGAGTATTATAAAAGCGCAAGTTAAACATTCCAAAAACACCTGGTTTATTGGCTAAAATTACAACTTTTTTTGACAAGTACTTATTCACAATTAAATTCATCTAAATCCAGATTTATTGAACTACATCCCAATCAACCTTAAACCATCTTTAAATAGATGTGATCTTGGTGTCATTTTCTAATAATAACACCTAATTTCTTGCCCAAAGTACCTGACGCTCACACTTTGTGGAAATGAGTGAGAGACTAGCGCACTTGGGAGGAATGTACAGATGGCGGAACTAATTAATAAGAGGCTGATAGGAATTGCGCTAATTGACCTTAGATTTAGTTTAGAAATGATTCGTTGATGATTTAGACAAATAAGTACTTGAATATAATTGTAATGTCATGAATGAAGATAAGAATAAATGAATTGAATTAAGGAGGATGTTTTAGGTATTGTTTTGGCTTAAGTAAATGTGAAATTTGCTACACAAGTTAATGCAGCCCCCAAGATCACTACAAGAGAAAGCTAGGTGTTTTAAATATTCTCCTAGTAAAATAGTCCTATAAGTGATGACCTCTTAGGAGATTTTTAGTAAAATTTTACTAAAATTATGGTGAATTTCATTAAAATGGCACTATTCCATGTACCATTTTCAAACTGCATGGTCTAAACCGCAAAATTGACATCTATTGAAACGGGTATAGATTACAGGCATCTATAATATATATAAATTTCAAAAATCTAGGACAAATATACATTTCAAATTGCATGATTGAAAAAAATCTAAGACTGCTTTAGGATTCAAGTAGCTTGGATTGGTATAGGATTCAGAAATCTAGGACAAATATAGATTTTAGTTTGGCACTTTTATAGTTCAAATCAAACAATTTGAGCTATTAAAAGTGCCAAGCTAACAGAATGGCGCCAATTTATTGAAATTGGCCATAAATACATGTGATTTTAGTAAAATTTTATTAAAAATCTCCTAAAAAGTCATTACTTAATGGACTATATTATCCTACGCTCAAGTCAGGTTTATTAAAAAATAATTCAAATATAAATATATATGGCATGTACTAAATTTTTTTTTTTTTTTTTTGAACAAATGGAGAGAATCCACTGCATTAAAAAAAAACACAATACAAAATAGCCAAGCCGTGAGGGCTGGACAATGAAGAGAGTATGAGCAAAAAAGACCAAAGAAACCATAGAAACCAAAGAAACCAAAAAATCCTAGGTGAAACTACAAACGGGAGGGCCACACCCTTGCCACTTGATAATGCCACCCTCCCTAGACGCTAACAACTTTGAACGGAGCCAGATGTTATCAAATTTGAGCCACGCAGAGGCTGCAAGGTCAGGTTGGAGCCTGGCAGTTGTTTGAGTCTTAAGTAATGTCCCTCTGCCCGAGTCAAGAAGTGAGTCCCATAGCGCTTATTGCAAGAGACCTTTGTGGCCACTATGTGTGGGAAAACACCTTCTGGTTCCGAGCGATCCAGATAAGCCAAAGTGATGATCTTCTTAATAGGGACCAAATGATTCGGAAGTCATAGAATCGTCGAGGCAAAGTCAAGCCAAAGATACATAGTGTATGGTCAAAACGCACATGAAGACCCATCACAGATTGTTCATCTAGGAAGTGTTGTAAGATTGATTAAGCATAGTCCCAAACTTTGTGTGCTCTGGGGCAGTGGTAGAATCTATGACTGGGTGTTTCATTGGCCCCAAAAGAGCAACAATTGCAAGCAATGTCCAAGTCCGGGTTGAGTTTGGCCCTCTACAAATGAACCGCTACTCCATTGTGCCAAACAGACCTCATGAAGGTTGCTTCCTTTTGAGAACGCGCCTTGAGCCATATATCTCTCCAGTCAGGTTCAAAAATTGGAGCTAAAATATTGGGCTACTTTGATGGAATTGTTCATTTGGGCTGGCAATTTTGGGTGAGGAGTAGTCTGCCGCATGCTGTGGTATAAGACAACAGCTGTTTACCAATGCTCCAAAACCAACGTCTGGGATCATGCTCCACAGTATGAGTATTGCCTGCATAAAATACCTCCGAGCAATGATTACGACTTTTTTGGGTTTCCAGTATTCTCACCATACGGATGAATCTTGTATGGGCCTCTGGAATTCCTAAAGTGGGCAAGATGACTAGCTGTCTAGAACTTGGCCCGATAGTTGCTCTAGTAGCTCCACTTGAAATCAAGATTTGTTGGGTGTCTAGTGTGAGAATGTTTGTAGGGGTCTCTTGGTACTGCCACACAATGAAGGGAAGAAATTCATCTGGCTGATCAAAGATGCCAAGCCACTTCCCTGTTTGGGCTTGAAAAATGTGATGTGTGAACATGGATCTCCACTCTGGTGGAATAGAAGAGACAATATTAACTATTGAATCTGTTCTGTATCAACAAGATGAAAACGAAATGCTAGTTCATCCCATGTTTTAAAGTCTTTAGTGCTCGTATCTCAAATGTCTACTATATATCTGAGACCAAGTCTGGCTAGCTTCCTAGCCCTATCTATGTCAAAGTTGAACTTGGATCCGAAATATTCTGTGGGCCACCATAAATTAGATAGAACCTCATCTGCTGTCGTGTTGAGAGGAGCGCGCTTTGGGAATACACAGGATATCTGGCTGCAACTGGGAATAGTTTGCTATGGAGGTCAATCGAACCGTCGAATCTTCAATCTTCAATCTTGATTCTTCATCCCGTTGACCTATCCTGTGTTGGTTCTAAGGGCCAAGGGTAAAGGTGTGTAATAAGAAACAAGTCTTCGGACGGGTAAAACGGGACGGCCAACACGAGTGACCGTCCGGATGACGGGCTCCTAAACTTCAAACCCACGATGACCAGGAAGCGCCTTTCATCAATGGGAACAACATATAAGATCAACTATGTAGGCCATTAATCCCACTTTGTCGCCACAAACACAAAATGGAGCACTTACTGGATAACCACGGCTCGCAACAGGTTCACAATGCAGAAATTGAATTTTCAACTAGCCTCCAAAACCGGCTGGGAATAACAAAAATGAAAACGAGCCACAAGCCACAACACATTGAAGACCCTCAAAGCTTCTTCAAATCTTTAAAGTCTTGAGTCTTGAAGTCTTCCTTTGCTCCACAACTTGAAGAAACCCCAACAAGTTTCAAAAGAAACTTTTCTAAAATAGCCGCTGCCTTCTAACTAGTGTCATAGATGCTTCACAATCTCAATAGCTAAGTGTCTTAACATTCTAAAAAACTAATAGCATAAACCAACTACTCAACAAATTTCAATTCACTCCAAACTACTGGCCAAAAGCTATTAAAGAACAAAGTAGAGGTCCTCTTCTCCCTTAACATTTAACCACTATTCCTTCAATCTCAATAACTTTTTCTTCTTAAGTTCAAATCACATATAGGATGACTTTTTAGAAAGTTATAAATGAGATCTATACACCCTATAAGTTTCAAGATAAATTAGCAAAGAGTTCAAAAGTTATGGCTTGTTGAAATCTCTGTCCACTCAATGGAAGGCCTTGGATATTCACAACTTAAACCTTAATAACTTTTGACTCACAACTCCAAATTCAACTTGCAAGCACAATTTGAATAGTTATAAGTATCAAGAATTTACTCTCAAAGTCTCATTTAATAATAATTTATGCTCCATGAGCTACATCAACCCAAAATCAGCTTCAAAAAAAAAAAAAAAAAAAAAAAAAAAATACCCAACAACCCACACACCAAAACTTCCTCTCCACACACACAACACACAAAAAAAACTCTACCCTAAAACAATTGGTTTCCCCTCTTAACTCCCAACAGGAGAGAAGATGAAAAGTCCTCTTTTTTTATCACCTATCTCCACTCTAACTTCACTCTATCTCTTTATCTTTTACTTTTCCATTCTATCTTCACCTTATCTTATCTCTAACTTCACTCTATCCACTCTATTTACGAAATAAAGAACTAAAATCCACATATATCTAGTAGAGGTAAAAAAAACTAGAGCTCTAATTTCTTGAGACTTAGAAAAAAACCCCTCTAGTTCGACATAGTATAATCTAAATAAAACACAAAGAAAAAGAATATCAAATGAGATGAAGCTACCTCAAATGACTTCAACTTCTTTATGATGCAACAAACATTAAAATCTATCTAAATCATATATATATACATAATCTACATAATGTCTGCATTTGCAACACGACACCGCATTTGTAGGAGGAGAAAATTCGATGGATTTGAAAAATCGTTGCCATGCTGAAGTAATTCTATTGCAAATCCTAGAGCCTCGTGATATTGAATGGCCCTGAATCATGAGCCAAGCATGAAAGGGGAACCAAAAACCTTGTGAGGGGTTTGGTTTCATCTTGTTTATTCTATATCTAAGGAGAATCTTGAGGTTTGATATGCCAGGCTCTATGGCAAATATGATCCATTTGGCCAGTAAAGCGGCCATAGAGATCTCTGGATCCAGTAGATTTGGCCCACCAAGATTCTTAGGTAGGCAGTAGTCATCCCAACAAACTCTTGTACGTGAATTGTATTCAGTGCCGCTCCATAGGTAATTGTATAGACTATCCCGAATGGATCGAATCACTTGGATAGAGCCCTCCCAGATTGGCTAAGGCTCTCCAAATTAGATTACAAAAACTCCTTGAAGAAGTGATAAGCCCGGAGCAGACGACCTTTCTACCATCAAGACATATCCTTAGCAATATTCTATTGCAATACGAGACAATTGAACGGTGTCGTATAGAGAGAGTTTGCCTCGGAAAATCGTAGAGATTTTGGCTGCAATTTGAAATGGTTTAGGACTAGGGTGTGTAACGGTCGTGTCAAATCTTGTACCTCAAACCTTAAATCTTCTACCTAGAACGTCGAATCTTCAACTTCATCTTGAAACTACTCCTTGTTGGCCTATCCTGAAGTTGGCTCTAAACAGGTCAGGATTCGGTCAGGTAGGTGATAAGAAACCACAGTCCTCGGGCAGGTAAAATGGAACAGCATAACACAAGATGCCGTTCGGATGATGGGCTCCTAAACTTTCAAATTCCCAGTGATCAGCTTTAAGAACCAAGCTTCACCGTGAGAACAAGCAAGTCTCGACCATGTAGGCAATTAACCCCACTTCGTCACCCACGACACAAAATGAGGCTAGCAATGGTGTAAACCAAGCCGCCCGCAACAACAAAGTTTACAAAGCCACAAGCCCCTCCCTCCCCCCCCCCCCCCCCGCCCCCCCCTCCACCACCACCACACACACACACACACACACACAAGTCTTCAACACTTCCTCCAATCTCCAACTTCAACCTCCATTTCGTAAGCTGAACTTTGGATGAGTGCCTCCAACGCTCCACAGCTTCAAATGAGATGAGTAATAGCTCTTTGGAAAGCTAGCACAAATTCCTACTTTTCCTCTAAGTTTCAAACAATTCTAAAACTTTGTCCAACTTCTATGGCTATCCAAAGTTTCGGCCTTCAGAAAGAAGGGCAGCATACCCTCTTTCACTTCTTCACTCACAACTCACTCATACAGACTATAAATAGAACAAATGATAGCTTTATGAATAGCTAATACAATTTCCTACAATTCCTCCAAATCTCAAACAATTCTAAAACTCTGTCCAATATCTATGGCCTTCCAAAGTTTTGGCCTTGAGAGAAAAAGGGCAGCAGACCCTCTTTCACTTCCACACTCACAACTCACTCATAAGAACTTCAAATGGAACTAATGATAGCTTTATAAAAAGCTAAAAAAATTTTCTACACTCCTTTCAAATCTCATTGTAAATCAAGAACCTGTCTGTCTTTTATGGCTGATCAAAGTCTCTGCCTTTTAGTTTCAAAGGCAACAAAATCCCCTCCACTCAAACTAGCACAACTTTTAATTCACAACTCCAAATCAAGAAAATGAGATCAATTTAAAAAATACACACCATGATACACAACTCCTTTAAATTTCATTTCAAAATTCTTCAAACTCCCAACACAATAGCCCTTCAAACATTCGGGGTCCTCTCTAAACTCACAATGAGAGAGAAGATCCATAGTGTCCCCTTTTTCCTCACCCTATCTTCATTCTAACCACACAAACAAGTGGGGTCCGACCCTAACTCACTCTTCAAGGCTACAACAACAATAATTGAGCACTCACTTGGCCCACAACTATTTTTTTATCTTTAACTTAGAAGGAAATTCATTCAAGTTCACCGAGAAGGCAAAATATTTGAATATTTTCCTCATACTACTTTACAAATACAAAACTAATGCAAGAAATCACTCCAACTATGGAATGAAGAACTCAAACTCAACACACGTCTAGTAGAGGTAAAAAAGACTAGAGTTCCAATCAAAATATTACTCCATCTGTAGGAATTTGAGAAAATTCAAACTCACGCTCTGGTTGAGATTCTTTATCTTGAGACTCAAAAAAAATCCTCCAGTTCGACATTCTAAACCTAAAGTAGAAAACAACTACCATTTATGGAATTTGATGAAGCACTTAGGCAAATCCGTCTTCTTATATAGATGTCATGCACCTCAACAAGAAGGCGTCACCTTGAAGCTACTTGATAAAACATATAATATATATTTTTACACTATGTACGAATGTACAACACAACAACGGGCTAAAGAATCAAAACAAAACTTGATCTTCCTCAAACTTGATTTCACAAAAGCCAATGATATGGTGTCATGGGACTTTTTGCTACAAGTTATGAAAAGGTTAGGAATCTTTGACACATTCTCTAACTTGGTCTTCATGTTGTTGAGAGATGCCTCCGCCATAGTACTACTCAATGGCAAGACTACGACTCTTTTCTCCATTCAAAGGGGAGTTAGGCAAGGATGCCCGCTAGCCCCTTACCTTTTTCTCCTCATTGGAGAAGCACTGCATATGGCGATCTCAAAAGAACAATGCCTAGAGAATATCCAGGGTATCCGACTACTGAATAGCAACTTATAACAATTGATCTCCCAATTTGCGGATGACACGGGGTTATCTTTACTTGGTCAAGAAGACATTCTGAGGAAGTCTATATTACTCATGGATAGGTTTGGTTTGGTGTCGGGCCTTATAATTAATTGGACAAAGAGTGTTGGATATTGGTTCCCATGTCTTCCTAAACCAGCATGGCTGGATAATTTCAATTTGATTTGGGCCCCCTCAGGGTCCCTTACAAAACTATTGGATGCACCTTTTGGCATCACACTTGATACTCAAGACATAGATGAGTTCCTCAAACAGAAAATCTCCCAAAAGCTCACTTATTGGACCATCCAAAGACTTTCTTTAGTAGGAAGAGTTATGCTGGTCAATGCTATTCTCCTTTCTACCCTATACTACTTCATGTACTAAAATTTTCAAAAACTAGAATGTAACATATTTGAAATGTGGAAATGTTAATGAAAATAATTTGAATCCTAAAAAAAAGTCTAAAGTCATGTGTGCCGACTGTTATGCCACTAGTACATGTAATTATCAGTAAAGTGTTCAATGTACTCCAAGAAAACTTGATGAATAAATCTAGGAAGACCCTGCTCAAGTTGGTAAAGCTTGACTTTGTACTGCAAGAAAAGGAGGAGAACCTTCTACTAAAGTCCAATGAAATAATCCAAAGCCCATCAAACAAAATTCTGAAATTTCTAAATGTGGTTAACAAAAGGGAATTTCAAGCAAAAAGAAAAGATTTCGTATGGGGTTTGGGTACGTGTGACTAGAGATTTGCATATTTTGGGCTGAAAATTTTACAGAAGGTGGAGACAAGGAATATCTTTCATATGCACCAAATTTCATGACATTTGGAAACACGAGTCAAAAGTTATGGCCTAATATATTGTTTGTTTCTCAACTTGGGTAGTCCGGGCAGATAAAAAAAAATCACTTTTTTCAAAAATAAAAATTCAAAATTGGTTTATTAGACTTACATATACATGGAAAGCTGTGAATCATTACATTTTGATCAATGAGTCAAATATTACAAGGTTTTTTAGTTTGCGGGTAGTTATGGATTGTCTACACTAAAATAAACTTTGAAGTCGTTTATTTCATTCAATTTTCAATATTTTTCAAAAAAAAAAAAATTTAGGATGTAGATTGTTTATTACGACATTTGTAATATTGCAATAAACAACCTACATACTAAATTTAACAACATTTGTTTATTGCAACATTTTGCAACCATTGGAATTGGCATTTTTCAATTCCATAATTAACTTCTTAACAATTTAGTATTTTGAACCATTTTCCACTTCTTTCTACTTATTATTTTTTTCCTATGTGTTGTACAATTCCAAATAGTCTGAAAATTTTTGAGCATGTAGCCAACTTGCCCTAAAGAATGAATCCAAAGAAGCACAACCATTTTAGATTTTTTTTCATAATAATATGACCTTGTGAAGTGCAGCTGCCCGGTTTTTTGCAAGGCCAAAAAATGGACTTCTGCCACTTTAAACTCTAATATCTTCCAATATACATGATGGAAATTTCTGAAATTTTTTCCACACATTCTCAAACCAGAGTGCTACAAGATCCTATGGTTACATGTGTCCAAAAATGATATTTTATCAAAAATTTGGTACTTGTCCTAGAAATGGCAGTTTTAGAGCATTTTTGGTGAGAACATAGTCAAAGAACTTTAGGGGTTAATATAGTATGGAAGTGTTGTATCCGGGGTTGCACAATTCTATGTTTGTGGTTTGGTAATTAACCCTTAAAGGACCATTTGTCCCTTCAAGGGACAAGTAGGATTTCAGGCAAGTATCTACAGTCTCATTTTTTGTCTTGGTTTTTGAAAACTTTTTTAAAAGATAAAAAAAATGATTAGCTTTGTGGGATTATAATTTTTATTCAATTTGTGCCCAAGAACAAAAGTTATGCTCAAAACAAGGAAGAGGTGGCAGCAAAAAAAATTCAAAAATTTGAATTTTTAAAATATCTTTCTCATAGATATATTTTTGCCTACATAAAAAGCTTGATTTATTCCATTTGGATTTGTTGTGAAAAAATTATAGACAATCTTGTTTTTGGGGCAATTAGAGCATCTTTTCGAAAAAATACTTGTAGGATGCATTTTTTAATGTAATTTTTACAATTTAAAAAAGAAAGTTCTACATGGTTTAGTTTGCTTGTTAAAACAATCTCACCATTGGAATTAGTGCATTTTAATTCCATTTTAGAGATATTAATAATTTAGATTTTTTTCCTATCTCATATCTACTTCTGCTTAACAATTTTTTAAAGTATGAAATTTAAGTTTTTTTATTTTTTCTCCTAGACTCTTGACTCAACTCTCCACCATAAAGATTTAAAGCTCAAAACTCTATATTGCAAAAAGTTAAAGTTGAGAAGGTTTGTAGTCAAATAATCTAATTTTGCAATATACTGAATTTTGTTTTATACTTTAAATACAAATATCTTGCAATTTGTGCCATCAAAATTTTTAAAATGTTTTCCACATATTTTGTACTAATTAGGTGTAAGATCCTACGATTAGATGTGCAAATAAAAAAATTTCAAATTTTTTTATTCTTTGCTATAAAAATGGCAGTTTTGAGTGTTTTTTGGAAGAGAAAAGGCCTTGGTCCTTTCAAGGTTAAATATAATGTTTTGTGGTTGTTGTTAAGCTAATGGAGTGACAAATTTTGGCCATTTATAAAGCCTTCCATAAGTCTTTGGCACTAAAGTGACATTTGGAGACGTATTTTTTAATCCCTAAAGACTAGTGTGTCAAAAATTGTCTAATACTCCAAAAACTACCAAAAAACAATATTTTTTAATAAAATGGCAATTAATCACTAGGGCTCCGCTACTTTCAATGCTACCAAATTATGCTTGACTAAAGGTTTTAGGGCCCCATTTTTGGATAGGGGAACCTTGGTAATGGGAATTTTAAAATAAATATTGGAGTCCAAAAAGCATTAGATTTCTATTGGTAATGAATTTTTTCAATGATATTTTTGACTATTCATTTGTATTTTTACTTAAATATTAAATTGATTAATTTGCAACCATAGAGTGCTAATTTCCTAATTTTAAAATGATACTAGCGATTGGCGCTTGCTATATTACGCATTCATTATTAGAATTTTATTAGAATTTTTATGTATTAGATAAAATGCAAAACAAAAAATTCAATAAATCTTCAAATAAAAATTACTAAAATCTTTGTATAATTTTGTTTATAAGTAAGCATATATTGAAATGTACAATAGAGATTTATTGGATGATGAATGAAAAATATGCAATGGGGAATACTGGAAAAGATACACATTTATTGTAATGCATTCAAAAGTTGGCTCAATTGTTACAAACAATGGCAACCCAAAAACTTGGTGAATTGAAATGAAAAACTTGTAAATTTTCAAAAACTTCATGAACAACTAAATTGTTGTGAAATCCAAAATTGATTCAACTGAATAAATTTCTCAAATCATTTGGTAGTAGCAATAGAATTTTGAAATCATAAAAGCTGTAAAAGTGATAATTATTACAGAGGTGATTGCAAACTACTACTCTATTTTTGTAATATAACATTGTGTAAAAATATTATTTTTATATATGCATGATTGACAATATTTTTACAAAATATTAAATTAATTATTTCCAAGACTTATTGAAATCACCATCATGCATTCCATTCAAATATATCAAAATTTTACTAATATGTTCTACAATGAATGCGTAGCATAGCAAGCATGAGCCCCTATTATTAATGGTAGCATTTGTGATATTACAAAGGGAGATTTGATTTTAGTATTATGATATTAAAAAATGTCCCATGATGTTCTACATAATAATGTAAACATGTGGAGAGATTTTTAGATTTTTTGAGCATATATTGCATTTGATATGAATTGTTTCATTTTTCTTTATATATTCATGTTTTTTTCAAAATTCTCCCTGAAAATTTGAAACTTTTACAATTTATAGAAGATATACAATCACACGTTTGAAAAATAAATACAAAAAATCACATTCATAGGTACTTGCAAAATGAAATTCGAAAAAATAATTATGGGCTTGTCCTTCAAGGATTAAAAGTCTCTAGGCTTCAGCTGACATGGATGTTTAGGCAAATGTGAACTCATTATACTAGACTTTGAAGGTGCATGAAGATCAGCAACCAACATTGAATTCTATATTTGTCATCACAAAAATACCAAAGAATCAATATTATAAATTTGTGCAAATAGGTCTAGATTAGCATTGGGCCTTTGCTATGAATGCTTTGCATATAATTTTTATATATCCTTACCCCCTCTAAAGAATCTTAATCCTATTTTCAAATTTCTTTTGTATTCAAATCTCAATCCTATAATTCCCATGATAGCCAAAAACCTAACATAGCTAGCTTCAACCAAGTATAAATGATGGACATTCACTTCAAACGGCTTGAAATTTTTTCACAATATAAAGCAACTAGTGAAATACTTGCACATCAATTTCATCCCAATATAAGATACTATATAACTTTGGTGGACATTTTTCCACAAGTACCTTTTTACCAAATCACGGCTTCTATACCCCAAGTATTTTGTACATAACTTGTAGGTCTTAAGTACATTATAGCCAAATTTTTTGACTCAAGATAGTAGATAAATTATAAAAACTACCCTCTAAGTTTCATAGTCATATTACAAGATTTCAATAAGATTGAAGCTCCCAAATACACTCTTATTATTTGCCTTAAATTTTAAATGCCTCTACTTTGACGCCTCATATTTTCATTCCTATAAGATGTCTAGGGTTGAAAATTGATATTATAGTAGATCAACTCTTAAAAAACTCATACTCAAAATAGTTCTTTAATGCAACACTTTATTCAAATGCAACCCAAAACTCTTCTCATCAATACTTCACTCAATAATAAATCATCAACAAACATGCAATCTAGCACCCTAAGTAAATTTCACATCTCAAATCTATCAAAAACCAAGATAGAGACAAGGATCCAATTCTTTCCTTTAATTAGACAACCACAACCCTAAGAGGCTAGCCATTGACTAACTCTAACCTTCATTTATCCTAACATCAACTACTAATTAATTGATTATCAACCAACAACAAACAAGGACTACTAACACTATATACACCTTTGTACAAAAGACAATGCCTACTTCAACTAGTAGAGAGCCTACATCACAACATTGGACCATGCTAAAAGCTGAAATCTAGATTGACAATTTATTTTGAAAATATATGAACTAAACTCAAATGCACCTTTGGAGATTCTGATCTCACAAATCACAATAAGCCATTGTAAACCACCGCTGGGAAATTTCCTGTTCATTTGTGGGGAGGGTTTTGTGCCGCAACCAGGGTTTCTTTGCACGATTACACGATTTTGCCCGCGTAATCAAGCATTACGCTTTTTTCATCCAAAATTTCCCTGCGGTCGGAAATTTCCTAATGGTTGTTTACGCAGGGTAATGCCCTCGTCGTTGGGAATTTCGCCAAAAAATGGGCCTCCTCGTCGGGCTCCGTCTTCCTCGTCGGTCCTTTTTTTTGGCAAAATTCCCTCCTCCTCGGGCATTACCCTATACACAACCATGCTGCAATGGAATACTGGCATTGCAACAACTCTGTCCTCTCTAAATATGCAAGCAAGTACACATAAATTGTAGAAATCCTAAACCGAAAGCAATGCAAATTTGCCATTCACCTTGTTGACTTGGACAACTCTTTGCAGCTCCATTGTCCATTGTGTAATACTTTGCAAAGCAATACAAATCTCTATCTACAAATCCTCTAAATTTCAAGAAATTTGCAAACACGTTTCGTTGCTAAGTGGTAATTAACTTGTTATGAATTTTTACTGGGAGATGCTCGGTGGCCATGCTTTTATGACCAGAGAAGTGGAGAATAGTTGGCAACAGCCTTCTTTTTACTTTTTAAGAGATGGCGATCACTTAAAATTTGGTGAAGCATTGTATTTTTACGTTCATTTATCTTTTTGGACCAAAATACACTTTTCAATCACATTCAAATACTTTTTCATCCAAATTTGGTGACTTAATCTACATTTTTTTTTAATGGTAAATTTCTAGCAAAAAAAGATTACTTTTATCTGGCAAAAAGTAGACATTTATTTTAAAATGGTGCAATCTAGCCTCGTGGTGCCAAAAAAAATTTAGAAGGGTTTGTGAATGCAGCTGACGTTGGCTAAGATTCAAATTTTAAGGTGCCAAAAAGAGGCACACTGTCTTGGTTTCCTAATTAACCTTAAAGGACCATTTGTCTCCTCTGGGGACAACTTGGGTTCAGGTAAGTTCCTATTGTCTCAACTTTTAGTGATATATTTTGGGAATTTTTGACGTTGTGTATTTTTGCAAGAGCTTTGTAAATACATAATTTTTTGTTTTGATTGATGCCCAGTAGCAAAATATATGGAACAATAAGCAAAAATGGAGTTCAGCAGGCAGCACAAAAAAATCACAAAAAGTCAAAATAATTTTTTTTCAAAATTTCATCTCAAAGATTATATTTTGTCTACATGTGAAGCTTTGTTTCATTCAATTTGAACTAGTATTGAGAAAGTTATAGACAATCTTAGTTTTTTGGGCAATCTAAGCATCTTCTTGAAAAAAGAATTTGTAGAATTCATTTTTGAATGCAATTTTTAGAATTATCAAAATTTTTTGTTGGACAAGGTTAGATTTTTTTGCTAGAACAATCTCACCATTGGAACTAGTGTGATTCAATTTCCTCTAAAAGCTATTAATAATTTGTTTTTTCTTCAATCTTAAACCCACCTCTACTTAATAATTTTATAATGAATAAAAAATTAAGTGCTTTTTTTCCTAACTTTATTTTGTAGATTCTCAACTCAACTACTTAACATAAATAAGTAGAAAATCAAAATCGGTAGTGCAAAAAATTTGAACTAAAAAGATTCAAAGCCAAAAAATCTAGTCAAGCAAGGTGCCAAAAAACTTGTTCTCTTCCCTTTAACCCCTAAAAGACCATTGTCCCCTCGGGAGACAAATCAGATTTTGGGCAAGTACCTATGGGCTGAATTTTTGTCGTGATTTTCTGAAATTTTTTTGGAAGATAGAAAAACTGATAAGCTTCGTGGGAGTATAATTTTTTTTTCAATCAGTGCCTGGGAACAAAAGTTATGCCCAAATAAGCTCAAAACAGGGGAGAGGGGGCAACAAAAAAAATTTGCAAAAAATTTAATTTTCTTACAAATTTTTTTTTTCCTTGTAGTTTATCTTTTTGCCTATTTGGGAAGCTTTGATTCATTTTATCAAGATTTTTTATGAGAAAGTTATAGACAATCTTGTTTTTTGGTCAATTAGAGCATCTTCTTGAAAAAATAACTTGTAGGATTCATTTTGGAATGCAATTTTTGCAATTTTTCAAAAAAAAAAGTTCCACATGGCTTAGTTTTCTTGCTAAAATAATCTCACCATTGGAATTAGTGAATTTTAATTCCATCTAAAAGATGTTAATATTTTAGATTTTCCTTCTATCTTGTACTATCTTCTACTTAACAATTTTCTTAAGAATGAAAATTAAGTTTTTTTGAATTTTTTTTTTCTAGACTCTCAATTCAATTCTCCACTAGAAAGATTTAAAGCTCAAAACTTTGTAGTGCAAAAGATTTAACTTAAAAATGTTCAAAGTCAAAAAATCTAGTCCCGCAATGTGCTAAAAATCTTGTTTTTTTCACTTTAAACGCAGATATCTTGCAATCTATGTGGTCAAAAATTCTGAATTTTTTTTCCACACATTGCCATACTAGTTAGGTATAAGAACTTATGGTTGGATATGCAAAAAAAGAAATTCAGATTTTCAGATTTTTTTACTCTTTGCTCTAGAAATGGCAATTTTGAGAGTTTTTTGGCAAAAAAAAGACCTTGGTCCTTTAGGGGTTAAATGCATATATCTTACAATCTACATGGTCAAAATTTCTAAAATTTCTTCCATGTATTCATATACTAGTCAAGTATAAGATCTTACGGTTGGATATGCAAAAAAAAAACAATTTTTTAGGTTCTTTTCTCTTTGCAATAGAAATAATAGTTTTGAGTGTTTTTTGATAAGAAAATCACCTTGGTGCTTTAGGGGATAACACACCCTCTTAGTTTTGTAAAATCTAAGGCTGTTGATCTTTGTTAAAATATTTGCATAAGAAAATAGATTTGTGGCAAAACTAAAGTCAAGCATATCAAATTTGAGGCACCTTGGCAACTTGGTACACAACAATCAGCCTTAGTACATTGTCTTTTAGCCTCAGTACACTGTCTTTTGAGTGGATAGTCACATACATGTTCTGGCAGCCTCAAGTATTCAATCTTTTGAATGGATAGTTAATGAATAAATATTGTACTTGTAGCATGTAGCCATTGGACAAAAATCATTTCCAATTCCCTACGTTGAAACACTCAATTTCCAAATTTATTTCCTTCCTCCTCAATTCCTTTTTGCCACGGCAAACCCTAAATTCATTAAAAATTCAATTCTACAAAAAACAAAGTAAGAATGATCTAATGAGAGACTACAATTTATTCTTCATAGTCTTGCCATCACTGCTTTGGACACCCTAATTTATTACTTCAATCAAAGCACAATAAACATGTAGCCAACGCTTCCATCTTCAAAGTGCAAGTGTTGTTTTTGTAAGTGCAAGCTAGCAACTATACTTCTTTGTGTTTTCAAATGCTCAATGTCTTCTTTGAGGTTCTATCAAGAATCAAATTTTGTCCACGGGGAATTCCGTAAAGAGCAAGGTTGATGTTTAGTTTTAAAATTGCAACAACTTTCCGTTGTGCATTCAGACAAACATTGCACTTGTTGAATGTTTTCAAATTATTTGCACTACTAAGAATTCTGCATAGTCAAAAATAGTGTTTGATGCAATATACAAGACAAGTTTATAAATGAAAGGATGTCATGGGAATGTAACTGCCTACAAATCCAAAGTTGAAGTTGAAAAGTTCAAAAACCCAAAGAAGTCAAAATGGTTGTCAAAGGTGGCACTTTTGCAAATCTCTATAGACAAGCTACTTCAAATCCCACTCCTTAAAAATTGAGGTTGTTCTCAAAGGTTGCTCTCTTGAAAAACTTAGGTGCCTTCTCCAACTCCTTGTCTGAACGCCTAAACTATCAACGGCGGTGGACAGCCCACCATCAGCACATCAACGGCCCTTGGTTTCCTAAGTGAAGCAGATCAACGGTAGGGAAGGAGGTATGGCCAGATCAACGGCAGGGAAGGGGGACATTTTAACAGTGGTGACAGCATCTTTTCATGAGATAGTCAGCTTTGCCATGGTGCAAGGAGACAAAATTAGTAGGTTGTCTTATGGTGCCGTTTGGTCGCCTTCAACAAGCCCTAAGTGCCTATAAACTATAAAGTGGTCACATGAAGATTTTTTAGAGCTTTCACTATCCACTATCCAGGGAAAATATGCAACGCACCTAGTTCAATTAACAACCCCCCCTCACTTTAAAAAAATGAGAGCCGTTGATCTTAAAACAAAAATATTCCCTTCCCCCCTCCGACACTGTTGATCTTGAAAAAGACATACAGATATAGATATGAAATTTTTGAGATATAGTATGGATATGGATACATACAAGAAATATGGATACAAAGTATATAAATTCATCAACCCATATTGTTTGCCTTGATATAAGTTTGGTTAGAAAATATAAGTATAGTTGGAGGGGGGGTATTAAAATAAAAATTAATTACATTCTAAATTTAAAGCCCCATCCCAAAAATATACTTAAACGATTACTTAAATAAAAAAGTAATTGGGTGGGGGATAATGAGAATTAAAAAAAAAATTAATTGGGGAGGTTTGGGGTGGGTAATGCGACCTTTGAGTGACTATCTCATGAAAAGATGCTGTCACGCTTGTGAAAATAGCCCCCATCCCTGCCGTTGATCTGGCAGTACCTTTGTCCCTGCCGTTGATGTGGTTTACGTTGAACACTGAGGGCCGTCAATTTCCCGCTGCTGCACTGTCCATGGCCGTTGATCTTTACGGTTCCTGCGCTGCGCGCCTATCCATTGTCCCCTCCGTCGTGGAGCCTTGGCATTCTCCCCGCTGTCGAGCGCCTGTGGAGTTGCATGACGAGGTCGACAGCAGTTCTTCAACAACGCCGGCGCTGCTTCCGTGACAGTGATTCCGTCGACTCGCTGAGGCTGTCAACTCCGTCTCCATCCGACTTCTCCGCGGCTGCCGCGATGCCTGTGGCCCACACCTTCCGCTCAGAGTTCCAGGTCTCTGCATTGCAACTGCCGTGACGCCGTTGCCGCAGACCTTCCGCTCAGAGGTCGAGGTCTCAGGATTCTGACTAGCGCGACGCTCTAGTGATTGAGGTCGAGGTACTTGCTCAATTCATTGCGAAGTGGTTCTCATTATATACACAGCGCTTGTTTGGGGAATTCTGATGCTGCTTCCCCGTTTGGTCGATTGTTTTCGTGTGGGAGATTCTGAGGCCACAATGAAGTTCTGGGCTGTGAGGGTGGTGCTGGGAGAGTGTGTGATAACAGGGGGTGCGGATTCGGTCTTGGGCATCATGGATTCTTCTGGAAGATTGTCAGGTTCCAATGCTGCTTTCCCGTTTGTTTGATTGTTTTCTTGTGGGAAATTCTGAAGACGACGTGCAGTTTCGGGCTGTGAGGGTGGTGGTCGGAGAGTGTGCGATAACAGGGAGTCAGGTTCTGTGAGTTGCAGGTAGCTACATTGATTTTTTCCTTGGTGGTTGGGAATGAGCGCCACTGCTGTGGCTCACAAAATGTGTGCAAGCTATTGTTTTCAAAGTTAACACTGGCACGAAAATTCCATTGAAATGCTCAGTTCCTGTTCCAAATTGCCAGGGCTCATAGTAGCTTATTGAAACTGTATTAGGTCAACTGGGTACATTACTGTATGCCATTCCAGCTTTCAGTCCATGTCCTATAGAGTCTATTGGAGCAATCACAGTAATTTGAGGAGAATTCCAGAATGTGCATCTGTTGTGTAAAACGGGGACTACAGTGTCTTCTCAGCAAGTACACAGAGCTGGTCCAGCTGCAGAAATATTGCGGAATTCTTTGGTTTGGCCTACGGTAATACTGTGCATCACGTGAAGCGCAGAATCAGGGAGCACGCCTATTCTTCTATTGGCCAGCACGTCAATACAATGGCCGTGAAAACCCGTGAAGATACTATAGGGAAACCCAACCTTAGAATATGGTTTTGTCATATTTACTCATTCTCTCCTAGAATATTCATCGTCATTCTGAATTTTCATATGTCATTTCTGTTGTATCATTCTTGAGTATTTTCCATCTGTGAAGGTGGAGAGATTTTGCCTATGTTTCCCCAAATGAGATTGAAAAAGATTGTCACATGCATCTCATGAGGAAAACATGGTTCACTCTCAATATCCAGCAATGTTGTTGTTTTTACTCTCCTGAGAACTCTGGTGTGCACAGGGAGGATAGCGGTGGTTGCATACTGTCATGACTACATTTGCCCATGCCGCAGGTACTGTAAGCAGTTCCCTGTGCAGGCACGTAGTCAATAATGACACGCGCAGATGTTCCCGAAGGTCCTCAAGGCCGTAGCAGCGCCAAGAAGCCTCTAGGAGTGATAAAGAACACTGGAAAACTTGCAAGGAAAACCACACTTGTACGACCTACACAAGTGGATCTGAGCAGCTTTGAAATAGATACTCTTCGAGGGCAGCCTTCTGTACAGGGCAGTGCAATGGACCGATGTCGTCAGCGAAAATAAGCTCCTTCCAAGTCCCCAAGGAAGAGACCACTTGTACCTCCGAAGCAACTAGATCTAAACATCACCATTTCTGTGGGGAGCTCCGACATTCCCTTAGAATATTTAAAGAAAATGGAACAGTTCCTTGAAACAGAATGCATCAGTGGACTCTGTGCCATTGAAAGAGGGGGGCCACTTTGTAGGCTCCACATCCAGATGGTGTGCCGTATTCTGGCTGCTTCTGCTGCTGTTGTCAGCAAACGCATTAAAACACACCTTGGATGGGATAACCCTACCGTGGCTCCAGTGGGGCACCATATTCTGAGTAAAACGCTCAGAAACACTGGTCTCCACACATTCGTTGGCATGCTTGGCTACTGCGTAAAAGACAAAGGGGAAGATCACTTCGATGTAGTCCATCGAAATGTGACCTCCCAACAAATTGCAGAAGGTGTTGAGGAGTACGTCAAACATGGTACGCCATTCGCCAAGAACCGGGTCATTTTAACACATAAGAACTTCATTGAAAGGGCCGCCACTTTCTGCAGGTACAAGTTAAAGAAACAGCTAGGAAGTACACTTCCGGGCACCATTTTGCCCATGCTGCAATCCGGTCAGTTCATTCCTTCGGCGTCATGGGTTTTACCTGCTCGCCAAGGTGGAATGGAGTACACTCGGGCGTCAGCGCTGTGGAGGTGTATGATGGAACCGGACTCCCTCACCATGGACGATGTCACACAAATCTTTTTTGAGCACACCAACCCTGGGTCGCGGCTTGCAGACTTGGGACGACAGAGACTGGCGGCAGTCTTGAATGATGCTCGTGAAGGAGCGCCGTCCGACTATGCAGTTCCCGGTACTACTTTTTGGCCCTACTCTTCAAATGTTTATCACTATTGGTCTTCGAGGAATTTTTGTAATGACCTCATGTTACTATATTGAACATTTTCTCATTCATGTATGCGGCTGCTTGCAGGTATTGTTCTCGGTGATACAGGCCAGCAGGTGGACAATGCTATCCTTCTTGAAGACAGTGAAGACGAAGCTGAACCTACAGCACGCAGTAGTTCTCCCCCGACTGTTGACACTACTGCTCCTATGTTCATTCCCGTTGTATACGGTGACCGCGATGACCTAAATGATTTGCTGCTCTAATTGTGAGGATGTCAGTAGTAGTGATGACTAATTAGAACAATTTTGAGAACCGAGTGCATTTCTTGTGGATGCTAGTACTGTTCACTGGGGTTAAGCCCCATTCAATTTATGAATCATTTAAATTATTAATTCCTTCAATGTTTGAGGCCGCCGGAACATGTGTGTCACTATCCACTCAAAAGACAGTGCACACAAATGACAGTGACTATCTGTTTAGAATATACAGTGTTATCTGTTCATAATACATGTGACTAAGAAAACCTGTAGTGTTTTATGTAACCTATTCATTTCAATGTGTGCTATTTGGCCCAATTTTGCCAAAAAAAAATGGACTTACTGATGACCATTACTATAGGGCATATAAAAGGAGGGTCTAGAAGATTACTTAACTCTAAAACAACGCTAAGGACATTTTGTGTTCTTTGGATGCTTTAATGAAGGGTTGAATTTTTTTTTAATGTGCATCAAGAGTATAGAGCAAGAAGTAGCTACACTTGATAAATTGGTTTCTATTCCAATTGGAAAATTTTTAAAATTGAATATTTTATTATAATTTGAATTTGGGACCTATGACCATGTTTTTTGTTTTAATTTTTAATTTTCTAATGACATGGTAACTTTGGTTTATACCATAATATTATACTCTATAATGTACACCTATGGTGAAAATTTCAGATTTTTTGAACATATTTGGTATTTGATATGAATTTTCTTCCCTTCTTCTTTAAAGAATTTATATTAATTTCAAATTTCTACAGAACAAATTGAAATGAAGTTTTTCTAATTCATATAAGACACAAGATTTCATCTTTGAAAAACAAATAAATTTTTTTAATTCATATATAGTTGCAAAATGGCAATAAACAAAGTGAATGATTGGGAGGCTTGAATCCTTGGTTAATCCCATCTTTTCAAGGTTAATATCCTACTAGACTAGAATTGGATGTTAGTGAATATAGGGCTTAAATCCAGCAAGTTTTATGTATTCATAAGAGAAGGTTTCCATTCCAACAAATTTATTTTGGTCATTTTAATTGCCCTAGTTTTTGTTGCTATTAGACTGAGTTTTCAATTTGGTAATGGTATTGTATATGTAGGTAAACTCTTGGGTTTGAGTTGTACATATTTAAGAAATTAAGATATTAGGTATTGATGCAGCTAAGGGTATTGTTTAAAGCGTTTTGAAGGTGGAGGGGTGGGGGCGGTTAAGGTTGAAGTGATTGCGGTAGTTTGGTTATGCTTTGAGAAGGAGGTTGAAAGATGTAGTGGTGGTTTGCAAGAAGATTTGGTAGTGAAGAAACATGGGAGTTATGGTTGAGAGCATCCAAAGTCATTTTGCAATAGTAGCAAGCGTTATTGCAAGAATGTAAAAAATGAGGTTGGCTGGTGATACTGGACAAATTTGAAATAGTTTGATGTGGTGGCTATTAAATACAAATTTAAGGTTTAGTGGTAATAAAATATTGTGTAGTGATATAGATTAAGATTGTGAGGGTATTTTTGTTATTTTATATTGTAGTGATAATGATGAGCTTTGTGATGGTGGTTGCAAAGAAATTGGAGGTGGAACTATATAGTCCAAAGAATGTAGAAATGTGGAGACTGGGATCACAAGGGAGTTTGTGTATACTATCTTGTCTTCCTGTAGTATTGTTAAAATAAGTTGATTGGTGGATGCAATGCGTAAAAAGAATGGTGATGAGTGAAGAAGGTCATGTAAAGGCAAAGATGAGGTTTGTAGAAATTAGATTTGAAGGTTGATTGATCTTTGTGGTGCTCATATTTTGGATGGATGTAGTGACTATAGAGTGTATTGGTGGTGGTGATGGAGTGAAGAAGGTTTGGAGAATGTTTGTATTGTGTGTGTAGGATGATGTGGCAACAATGAAGTAGAAAGGTAGAGTGATGATTCAAAAGCAGAGTATAAAGGTTGTAGTGATGCAATGGTTGTGTGAGAGCCACCTAGAAGTGAGACAACAATGGATGTTTAGAAGAAGATGGGATCGAAGATTAGGCTAAATTTGTGGTGAGTGTTTGAAGAAATGTTTTATGATGCTTGTGTAATCTAGAAGTGTATATTAACATGTGATTTCATTGTAGATTAGGGGTTTAGATATTGAAGTTGAAATATTATATTTCATAACTCATATAGAATAGATAAAAAAAAGATTTATGTTCTATTGTTGATGAATTGGATTGGTTTTATTTTGATTCTCGGTTTCAATTTTATGACAAATAAATGATATTATTAAATGAGAATGTGACTTTATATTTTGTTTGTATTATAAGACATAGATTATGAAGGTGGAAGAAAATATGGATGAGGATTTGATGTTAGAAATATTTGTGCTTGTGTAGATGTGGAATAGGGTTTTAAACTTTATAAGTATATTTTTGTGATGGTTATGTGTTTTTGTTGAAGTAGAGATATGGTGGTTATATATTGTAGTAGAAAATAGAGAGTGTTATGTACATTTGGAATAAATGTGCAATTAATATTTTAAGAACTTCATTATAGATAACTTAAGGTGGAATGGCATTCATTTGTTTTGAAATAAGTTTTGTTGATGTGTATATCCTAAATGCAAGAGTTGGTATCTTGCAATTATAGAGAAATGGGGCAATGATGGAATGATAGATAACAATATATATAACATGATCTTCAATTTTTGGTAGGTTGACTTTGTAATTGGGATAGTAATATGATGATTTTTGAGTTTTAGGGTTTTAGAAGTGGTTGTGTGGAGTGTGTTTTGTTTTCAAGGTACAATTATGAGTGTATTTGTATTATAAGAATTGAAAATGTTTTTTTCCTAGATAATGGGGATTAAATTTAGAAAAATTGGAGAAATGGAGTCACTTTCTAATATAGTAAATGTCTTTGTAATAGAAGTCAATTGTTGTTAGAATTTGATTGTAGCTTTAGTCTCAGATGTGTAGATGATGGAATATTAGAGTGTGTTGTGTGACAAAAGGGATATTGTTACTAAAATTTTGATTTAAGAGTATTTTATGAATGTTTTGAGGGATGTGAAAATGGTATTAGTGGATATAATGATGTTAAGATGTATTTGTGATATTAGTGTATGGAATATAAGTAGTGGTGTTATATTGTTGAGAAATAAAGTTCAAATTTCAGGGAATAAAAAAGAAGAGATGCTGGTGGTATAAGTTTAGGCCAAGTTGAATTGTATTTATTGTGGAACAGAAGAATTGGGATGTTTCTGTATAATCAAAAAATTGCAATAGTGATCTGAGAATTGTATGTCAACCATTTTTTGTATTTTGTAAATGTATATTTAGATGTATTTGTATTTGTGAAATTTGTATGAACTAAGTTCTTTGGTTAGTTGACTATATTGAATAGTTAAAGAGTTGTGAGAGGTTATTGCAAGATTTTTGTAAGTCTTATGTAAGATTTTGTTTATATTAGAATTATTTAATGAAAACAAGGTGTTTGATTGTGAAGTTGCATTTGATGTCTTAAGAGGATAATGTATCATATATGCATAAAAGGTGGACAAAGCGTAGATACAGTGATGAAAACATAATGTTGGTACAAAAAAATTGTATTCATTCATGGTCATATCTACTAAAATTGGGAACTAAGTGTGTCTATATTACACAGAGCATCATAAATACTAAAAATTGATTGTATGGAAATGTTGTATAGAATTTTCTAAATAATGGAGCTATAGAATTATTTTTGTAGATTAAGTAAAGAGGGAAAAAATTTGGAAGGGGTGTCAAACTTTACAAGTTAGGTTTGGCAATGAATTTTAACATAGAGGTACTAAAATCTTTGAAAGCGCCAATTAAGTGTGTCACTTGATTTTGTATGTAAGAAATGAGTGTTAGGATAGTCATTGTTGTAATAGGTTTGGTGTTGACTTATAGTAAGTGATGACAATTAATATTGTTATTTTTGTTGTAGCTTCAAAGTGGATCTAAAGACAATCTTTGGTACCCACAAGTAAATTGGAAAAATCATTTTGGGTGGTTGATGAGAATACAGTCCTTTATGGCACTGATATCATCTACAAGTGCTTGTGGGCATGGAGGTCATCAATTTCTTGAGCTTGCCAGGTAAAAGTGTTTTTGCCTATGCTTTTTGTTAGGAGCAAAATCAATGAAATAATTTTCAAATAATTGAAGTGCATGTTTGGCAATCCACATTGTATATACTTTGGGATTTAGGCAAATTAATGAAGCACAAACAAATTGTCTATCTAAAGGATTAGAAAAAATCTTTGAGTGTGAGCCTAAAAGATAAGGGAGACTACATTGTTGACTTTTAGAATTTTATATAGAGCTATAAATACATACCTTTTTGCCAAATTTGTTGAGTGGCAAATGTTTGCCCAACAAAGTAGTTGTTAGTAGGAGTGTGAAACTTGTGTTCTTGTCACTATAGGATCTTTTTTGGTGATTTCAAAATGCTGATCTTGTACACTCACCACATAGTTGAAGAAGTAAACTATTGTTTGCTCCGCAACTATTGAAAGATTAATAGTTTTTAGATGCTTGTATTATGGAGACACCTATAGATTTCAACTATTGTCCATTTGCTTATTCATTGAAATATTCTTATGTGATTAGTTGTTGCAATATTTGTCTTGAGGTGAAGATGTGTAGAATGTCTCTATAGAATTATAGCTTGCGTTATCTTTAATATAGAACCACATTATAGCCTTTTCCTACTTAGCAATTATTCTTTCACTAGTTTGCAACATAAAAGAGCACATGCGGTCTATACAGAGTAATTACATTACATCAGTGTTACGGTTAAGGAAAGCAACCTTGAAAAAAATATAATTACATTGGCCTCCTACTATGTCTATATCTTTGAGTCTCTATATAACTTTTGATTCAACTTCTTTCTTTTGGATGTTTATGGTCATATTTATCAAGTTGGAGAATCACTTGAAATGAAGGTGAACTATGTATAATTAGATCAAGTCTAAAAGAAAGTGATGAAGGATTTGTATAAATATAATTATTAAACTTGTATTATATTGGATCAAATGATGTGGTACGTCTTTGTTTGACATGAAAAAAGTGGCTTTTTGCAGACTTTGGCTTCAATAGTTATGAAGTCTTTCATTTTTTGGAAGTGGTGTAGATAGTCTACATCACATAGTTCTTGTACACAATGGCATTTTTATAGAGTTGAAGTGCTTGTAGATTGAAAACGTCAACAAGAAATCTTCTTGCAAACTAATGCATGGGCTTATGATTCTTCAAGGTGAGGTCCAACTAAGGTAGACATAGAATGAATTGGATTGCCTTAGTAGTGAGATGAATTGTCTAATATAGATGGCCTCATTTGTAATTGAAAGATGTGTTGTAGGATTGGATGTATTTTTCTAGATGTGCAATTGTGAATATTAAGGATTTCATTGTTAATAATGATGATTGGTCTTGATGGTTGTCATATAGAGAATTGTTATTGTTTTATTTTAAAAATAATCATATTCAAAAATTGTATGCCATACAAAACTAAGATGATTTTACACTGATACTTGCTAACGGTTGTACATTATCTTCTTTTATTCCCTATAAAATCTTTCATTTCTTCTTCCATTTTTTTCACAAATGGTTTGATATCAATTGATTCTTACTTATTTGTATATGTCACACTCACTACATTTTGTTTTGTTCTTTTTGGCAGAAGAATCATATAAGCCTTTACATGGCACTTGAAGTAGATTCTTGTTGGACTTGGGTCTATTATGACTATGACATTATTCAAGGTGGATAGAAAGATGCAATTGCTTCATTGATACAACCAAAAAGAGTTTTATCCAAGCTTCTTCGTGATTTATATTTCATTGTTTAACAAATCTTAATTCTACCAACCACAAAAGGCCATGTTTTATTTGAAATGAATTCCAACAAAAGTTCTATAGGTAGACAAAGCAAACACATTGAGCATGTGTTTTCTTTAAATACGTCATTATTTTTGGACTTGTTCAAGGTTGCCCCTTTCAATTCTTATTTGTGTGGTGAGACAACCTTGTTAAAACCTCATAAGTCCTTCAAGCCTTGGATGGAGAAATAAGGATTAAAATCATGTGTAAAGTTGATTGTAGCCCATTTTATAATGAAAAATATTCATGTTTGTGCAATTGATATTTTGAAGACATATAGGCAAGCGGTTCATTTGTGATCTTGTCCCTAGAAATTGTAATACTCTCAAGGCAATAGAACCATGAAAAGAAGCTACCAATATACAAAATAAAACTTGAGTTTTGAATTGGTTGTTGACTATGACTTTTGATGCCTAGTCATGAAATGCACAAGACTCTAAGTACCACTTTGGAAGCCAACAAACCAATGAACAAATAATTAGTATTTGGGCATAAAATAGGAGACATTGGAGGAGAAAGAGGATTGGATTTGGGAAGCTTGATTGTGAAAAGAAGCCTTGCAATGTTGAAATAGGAGATTTGTGATCCCACTTTTGAAATAATGATAATCAATTTCTTTTGAAGTTTTATATTGGTGAATGTGAATCTTAGAGGAAAATTTGTGGCCTTGGTGCAAAATTTCAAATAAAATTAATTGTTAAAATGCTTTGCCGAGGTCGAGGAAGACCAAGAAAGCAGGTCTCCTCTTGCGTTGCAACCTTGACTCCATCACAAAAGGTAAAAATTTAAACCACTCTTTGATCCATCAATGGTTTTTAAGAATATAATTTGGATAATTTTGAAATTACAGTGATATTCTTTTTTTCTGTTGTATATTGAAGATTTCTCCAATATACTTAAGGTTTCTTGTGATTTTTTTGTAATACAAATTCATGTCATGTCATATTAAAAGGCATTTTTTGGAAATAGTTTGAAATGAATGTAATCTATTTTTAGATATTTATGTGCTAATAGTAATAAAGAGTATTCACATTCAATTGTTTTTTTGCGCTATTTTGCCAATGGCATGCTTCCAAGAAAAGAGTTTTGGGTGCCAAAGCTTGTCAAATGACATTGAGGATTGTCAAATGTCTAGCAAAATGATGGATGAAGTCACACTGCAATGTAGGTGCAACTAAGAAGAATAAAGAAGGTGCTTCATAGAAAGCAATTGAAGTTGCAACGCCAAAGGATTTTGGAACTAGCTGCTAGCAATTTTTGCTCTAAAGTCACCAAACACAATTTAAGTAGTATAAGAGATTTGAAGGTCACCATTAATCTTTTTAGTTTTAATGTGATAGTAGTTTCAAAAACTTTTCCAAATCACTTATTTATCACACACTAATCCATTTTAAATGTCGGTGCACTGGTGCTTTGACCAAAAATCAATTTTTTTAGAATGTTGTAATATTAAAGAGTTTGTATATTATTGTCATTTTTATATTTTATTAGAATAAATTTTTTTTAACTAATATATATTAATTTTGTTTGAGTGAGGTCTATAAACATTATTGTGAGTGGAAGTGAAAGGTTGAAGAGGGTATGTTTGCTTTGTTAACCTCTTGCAAACATGACTTTGTCACATTGCATTGTTGGATAAATTTTCTTAAGTTGACAAGATGTCTTCTATATCTTACATAAGCTTTTAGTGCTTGTAGAATTTTGCAAGGCAGCTTGGAAAAAGGACAATACGTCATGTGCATCATCTTTGGCAACAAAGGGCTAAAGGTGTCTTCAAAGATCCTAAATCATCCTCTCAATGTAGGAATGATCATGTCTATTGGACCAACATTGAATCTAGAGATATGGCTCCAAAAACTTTTATTTTTGAGGACATATTCAGAAGCAAAGATGATGAGTCTCCTATTGATGTTCACATGGACCAGTGGGTTGGTGTTGAGGTACATTTATTTGGTAGAAAGAACTCTATTGGTGAAGTTGGTTCTACCACATCCAATGTGTGTGACAAGTTGAGGAGTGTTGCAGCTGATCCAGAAAAAGAAGACATATATCCTTCTCTTACAAAGAGAAGAGACGAACAAGAAGATAGAAAATGGTCCATTATAGAGAACAATGGTATTGTTCCATCTTGGATGAGCTGCAGAAGGAGCATCACACGAATTAACGCTTCTAGTGGTATTTCTAATAACCACATCATTGCTTTGCTTGCTTCTCTACCAAAGACAGGGAGCTATGTAGGTATCATTTCATGCCTCGAAAAGCATCCCAGTTTTAGACTCTTGCTTTTTGTGTTGATTAAAGATGACATATGTGAAACAGAAATGTCCAACAATTCTTTCATTTCTCCAATTATTTAGCTTGATAAGATTAAAAAGTGTAATGAATCATGGTATGTTTGATCCTACAAAAAATTAGCCTATAAGTATAAAAAAACATGCAATTTCAATAGGTCAATTGCCTCAATGCATGCTTTTAGTTATTACAACAAAATATATTAGCTAGCTAGATTACATATTGATTGTCAAATATATTTATGCCCACCAATAAAATTGATATCCTCTGAGGATGCAGATGACCATACAACAACACCAATTAATATTTCTTCTACAATAGAGATAGGTTTGCATGCTCATACTAATGAAGAAGGAGTCCTTCAAGTGGGTCAATCTTCATTAGCAATCATTTCAATGGAACAATCATTTGCTTCCCAAGCACCAGTTGTTAACTTGTACAAGGATTTGACTTTTGACTTCAATCTAGAGAAGCCAGACAATATCTCTATATTGCATAGGGATGCAATTCAAGTTTGCCCAACTACTCCTGAGAAAGCACAAAAAAGGAGACGGAGTTACCAAGACACCATTCCAAATCATAATGACAATACAAATGTTTGTGAACCGTCCAACGGCAAATTACCTATTGGTACCCTCACTTTACTTTCTTGCAATCTTGAACTATTTCTATAATAATGTGATTCCCCTATATAGACACTCGTTATTTGCATCTAATGATCAATCTCATCTAGAGTCTCAAATTTTTTCTTAATTGTATTTTTAAGCAATCCACATCTTTGTCTTTCAGATGGTGCCAGCAATTTCAAAGAACCTAGTGGTCAAGTATGCTTAGCGGATTCTTTGAGCCCCTATTCTGTGGAAATTGAGAGTAGTTGCAATTCAACAAGAATTAGCGGACGGGATTCTAATGCTATTGTTGCTGAGTGTACCAGATCCCTAGTTGATTCTATACCAATACCAACCATAGCTTATCCTTTAGAGAGTGTGTCACATGTAGCCTCTGTCATCATAGATCCTGTTCAAGAGAGTTCTCAACTTCTCAAATCCCATGAGTCAAGTGCCCTAGCCATTGTAATCAATGATGGTGACAAAAGTGCCAAAGAAGGTGGTCAATTACTCTTAACAGATTCTTTGAGCCCTTATTCCATAGACTTTGAAAATAGCTCCAATTCATCAAAAGTTGGCAAACAAGATTCAAAAGCTGTTGCTATTGAATGTACTAGATCATTGGTTGAATCCACACTACCACCACCTAATGTTGACCCTGATGGTAGTGTCTCTCATATGGCGACTCTCTCCATAGATCTTATTGAAGATCGTTCTCAAGTCTTCCAAACACAAGTACCTATTGCCCCAATCCTTGTGGTGGAATCTAACAAAAGAAAAGGGAAACGTGCTAAATCCAAATCAAATGAAGATTTTAGTAGCATTGCAAAAATTCCTAAGGTTCGAAAAAAATACAAGCCTAGAGTTGCCAAAGTCAAACCAATTGACAAATGTAGTGCGAGTAGATTGCAAAATGAGACCAATGAAAATGTCAAAGATCATGGTGTGTCTAAATACGGAAGAAGAAAAAGAGTTCGCCGGGACAATATCAAACGGGGTTATTGCTTCTGGACAATTAAATAACATATACAATAACCATTATGTAAATAGATAACTTTTTCCTTTGTTAGATGTTGATATTTTGATGATTATAAAAAATGTAAAAAAAATTGAAGTTGAAGCTCATCAACTATTTTTGGATGCTTCAGGTATGCATAAAGAAAGAAATAATTATACATTGCACAATCCTCTCAAAGATAGTGGAACAATTGAAGAAAGTGAAAAATTAATCTACCAAGAAGAGAGTTTGATGCTAAGATTAAACAAGGTGGCATCTAAACCTACTAAATCAATATCTCTCGACAAAACTCCATCATCAATTGATAATACTTGTATCACAAGGAATATTGAAGGATACATGCCAAATTCACCTCTTCGTAGTTCTTTTGATTTGGGACATGATGAAATTGCTTGTGACCCTCTATTGTGCACTACATGTGGATTGAAGCAGAGCATAGTAAGTGAAGAATCTGGTATAATAGGATTGATAAAACAGACCAACAATTTGTCCACACCAAGCGGAGACCAGATGATATCAAATTTGTCTATTGAAAGACAGAAACAATTTGAAGCCCTATCCGTTGAGCTTTCAAACAAAGTGATTGCTCTTCTCGACTTGCCTTCTGCTGAACAATCACATTCATTCTATTCAACTATTGGAGAAGTAGAACAACCAACCTATGATGTCTCGCAATGCTATGAAGAGATTGCTTTGAAGGAATATTCTCAAGCAACAGATGAATACAATATATCGTCTCTTAGTGATGAATGGACTGCTTATCATGTTGGGTCTGCAGAAATGACCGCTTTGAATGCATTTAATGAAGAAGAAATGCGGTTTGATATGTTCTTCAAGGAACAACAATCAGTTGCACAAGGAGATTTTCACTTTCAGAATCTCAATGCAGAATTGAACGAGTATTTTACATCTACTATTGACACACCGGTAAGAGGAAGCCTAAGTGATGAAGACCATTGTGGTGTATCAAGTACTTCGCAATGTGGGATTGATGAATTAGGCGATGGGAGCTTAATGCGACCAAATCCAAGCGCAAGCTTTGAAATCCACAAATCATTCACGGCTCAAACGGTATCTCCGGAACCTCTAGAAGAAAGGACAATGAGTTCTTTCTATGCTTCGACATCAACTAAAGTTGATGACATGATGTTGAGTCGATTGAATAATATGATTGAAGAAAATTGTCGGAAAGATGTCTTAGAGACCAAAAATGTCGAACAAGACTTGAATTATGTGGATGTGAGTCCCGATTGTGGTCAAACGGACACACCCAATTTGTGCTTGGTACAAAAATCTACTGAAAGATGCAAAGGCATGGGACTATTGGGAGACAATTGCCTTGAAGAGGAAGATCTAATGAAAGTAAGAAACACAATTATTTGCCAAATGCGATCTCAATTTGAAGATCCGGATCCAGGTTCTACTTTATTGACAGAAATTGATGTTGCGCCAATAGAGCAAAATCCTGAAGATCTCATGAATATGAGAGACGAGGTTCTTTGCCAAATGCGCTCTCAATTTCAAGATCCAGATCCAGATTCAACATTCTCAACAGAAAATGATGTCATGCTAGTGGAAGACAATAATTGTGAAGTCGAAGATCCCATGAAAATGAGCGACAATGCTCTTTTTCAAATGCACTCTCAATTTTTGAATTCAGATCCAAATTCTTCTTCCTTTCCTAAAAGTGCTATTGTGTCGGTACATGACAATCCTGAGATAATAAAGAACTCAGTTAATATTTCCCAATTGAGTTCTCAATCCCAGGATGCAGACCCAAATTCCAATTTTACTAGAAAAAATACCACTATTTTGATAAAGACCACTCAGGCCAGTGATAATTTAAAAGAAAAAAGTCACAATGTCTTATCTGCTAGCAATGCAACTCTGAACCTAACATCTCCTCAGAAGAATACATGTCTTGAGAAAAGACCCTTCGACCTCATGACATTTATTCAACTCGTAGAGTACTTCAGGATAGTACAGAAAAACACATCATCAGAGATTTTTCCATTGGAATCATCATGCCACATTCAAAGCGCTCAATCAGAAGAAGAGAGGATAGAGTTTGAGAAACTATGGCCGATAATATTGCATTTGATTGATAGTGAACAACTTCAAAAATTGATGGACCTCACGGAAATAGATTTTTCCTCGATCACAGAATTGAGCCAGTGCCAACACATAAATGGACAAGATAAAGATGAAAACCAGTTGCCCTTGTATGCGGAGGAGATCCAGTGCCAACAAGAATTTAAGGGACAAGATAAAGAGGAAAAGAACTTGAACATGGAGGTGACCGAGAGCGAACATATCAAAAGGAATGATGAAAGAGCTGAAGAAGACAACCCTTTGATTGATTTAGATCCCTCAACTAAAGAAAACAACCACTTCCAGGCTGATGTAGATCCTTCAGCTAAAGAAGACAATCACTTGACTGATGTAGATCCTTCAGCTAAAGAAGATAATCACTTGACTGATGTAGATCCCTTAGCTAAAGAAGTCAATCCTGTGACTGATATTGTGCCTTTTGTAGGTAATGCAATTGTAGCTTATGATGGTTCTTTATTAACACTTCGAAAAAGAAAACCTAGGCCTAAGGTGATCCTAGATACTGAGACTATCAGGGTTTGGAAGTTGCTGATGGGAAAGACGGAGTCCACTGAAAATGATCCTGATTTGGATAATGAGTTGAAGTGGAAACAAGAGAGACTCATTATGCAAGAGCAAGCTAACACTTTTATTCAACGTATGCACTTGATTCAAGGTAAGTGCTAATTAAGTGCTAATTTCAATTGGTAGAAAGTGAAATATTGAAATCGTATATAAGTGTCCGTAATAAGCTCTTGAAAACCTTGAGTGAAAATCTCTCTGGCTCCTTTAATGAAGTAATATAGAAAAGTTCAGCTTGGTATTTTAATTCATTTGGTTTCATTTGTGTCAAGTGTATTTGATCAATTGTGCATTGGGATGACGTTGCAGGGGATCGTAGTTTCTCTCTTTGGAAAGGATCCATCGTGGATTCTGTTATTGGAGTTTTCTTGACCCAAAATGTGAGCGATGTGTTATCCAGGTACCTCTCTGTACACCTTGCCTTTTGGGGAGTTATTTCACTACCTGATAACTTACTAAAGAAAATGGATACATATTCAACGCAAACAAAGAACACTCTGGACTCTTTGAATATATATTATAATTATAATACAACATAGACAACTGGACGCATAATAGTCCCGTTAAAAATTTAAAAAAATGGATGATGTCATTGCAGCTCGGCATACATGTGCCTCAGAGCACGCTTTCCTCTTGGTCGACGGTGGGATGGAGGGTCAGTTCAAAGCAAGTCCCCAGAAGGTGATCCCAAAGAATTATTTCATGGCGATGTTCAAATTAATCTTGAATCTTTTCAAACCTTTCAAGAAGCCCAAACTTCTTTTTTCCACAATGCATCGTCCAATTGTGCTCCAGCAAGTTTTGCAAATGAGGGCCGAGAAGAAATTCTTCATTCCCAGGATTGTTGCAATGAGGAGAACAATACATCTGATTTGGAAACAAGACAAGTGGATACCTTACTTTTCCCGTGGAGCGAGAGTCCTTCCTCCTTGACCTTACAACAAAATGAAAGCGTACTCAATACACAGTCTGAACAGCCTCCAATAACCAACACTTTCATGAATGTGTCAACCGAGCCTTTAGAGTTGAACGTAAATGCAAATGAGAATTCTATTGCATTTGATCTGGAGATTGCGCAAGAGAACGTCCTCTTCATGTCAGGAAATGACTACCAAGAGCCTATAACGTCAAAAATTAGACAGGGAGAAACCAACTTTGAGTTAAATGCTCATTGCATTACACAGCCGGAATGCAGCTTGACAAAAGAAGTCGTGGTGTCTAATATAGAGTCTCAATTAGCACTGCAAAAAGATGGGCTTACTGGCCTAGAGAGGGCTAGATTGGAGGCTGAACAAGTGCGTGCACGAAAGTCTTGCAAATGGAATGCTTTGGCAGAAAAATACAACACAAAGTGCCAACAAGCGGCCTTGGATGCAACAACATCACCCCACACTGAAATGGCGGATGACGGCGTAGACTGGGAGGCTGTACGCTGTGCAGACCTTGAAGATATTGCAGATGCAATTAAAGAGCGTGGCATGAATTGGAAACTAGCAGGCAGAATTAAGGTACCAACCCACGACTCGAATGAAGTAACTCATGTTCTCTATTGTCTTTTGAATTCCCCTTTTTTCTCAGGTGGATTACATCTCTCTTTTTGGTATGTTCATCACCATAATTAAACATTCTTTCAGAATAGCTAGAATAAGACTCGTTGGAGCTCATAGAAATTGGGCATACATCTTGTTTGGCAGGGCTTCCTGGAACGACTTCGACTGGAGCAAGGAAGCATTAACTTGGAATGGTTGCGTTCTATCCCAAGTGATGACGCTAAGTAAGAATTTTTTTTGCTAAATTGTGTTGTTTGAGTACGCGTTGCACCACCAATTGAGAATTTTAAACGTTGTCAAAGAAACTCTGGTGTAGCATATACTTGAGCATGCGTAATGACATTTATTGCGTTCTATATCCAGGATTGCCTTTCTAGAAACCTTATCATAAAATAAGCAGATTCGGATATGATGCTAACATGATCTTGTTTGACAGGGAATTTCTTTCTAGCGTTCATGGCCTAGGCTTGAAGAGTGTGGAATGCATACGCCTCCTTACACTCCATCACCTTGCTTTTCCTGTGAGTGCATTCAGCTAATTCTCATGCAAAGCAAAGTTGGTTTCTGATTCAAACACTTAATTTTGTTTTTTTCAAGTGCAAGTGGCCTAAAGTTCATTTTCTTCTCGGATTTTTTTTCAAGTGGTTGCAATTGTCATCATGAATTACGTACGGAGTTACATTCATAGTGTGAATATTCTACCAGGTGGATACAAACGTGGGACGTATTTGTGTGAGACTTGGTTGGGTTCCGTTAGAACCACTACCGGAAGAACTACAACTGCATGTGCTAGAGCTGTGAGTCATTAAGCCAAATTGCAATTGTATTTATGATTAAACGCAAAGAATCTATATCCTTCGGTACTTTAGAACTCGACATGTCGATGCTCAATCCTTGTTTATGATGTTCTAAGGCATGTTCCGATGTTTTTCCAACCAGCTGCTTCAGTTCTTTGTTTCAATAAATGCAGGTACCCGGTCCAAGCAACAATTCAGAAGTACTTGTGGCCCCGGTTGTGCACCCTTGACCAGCAGACTTTGTGAGTAAGAAATCGTTGCTAACTTCACTATTAGCACTTCAAACAATAGATCAAGTTTGTGCACCTTCTGACCTGCACTTTGAATGAATGTACCCTTTTTCTCATGTAACTGAGAAGTGAAGCAACATTCTTTTCAATCATATTGAGCAGGAGCAAGTATTTATTCTAAGTGGGTTGATCATGCAGGTATGAGTTACACTACCAACTGATTACATTTGGAAAGGTTATCTCTATTCTATCTGATATTCACCAAACTTTCATTTCCCTTGATTCTATTTCATCCCCAGATGGTACAAACTCCAGAAAAATGACCACCCTACGGTGTGCTTTTAGAAAATTTTAAATTGTCAGGAGTATACCAATGCATCTGATATGCCCGTGTATACCATTCTACAGGTATTTTGCACCAAAAGTAAGCCCAATTGTAATGCATGCCCCATGAGAGCAGACTGCAAACACTTCGCCAGTGCCCTTGCCAGGTTCTCTTTGATATTTTAAACTTTGCTCAACACTTTCTAAGCCTTCTTTTTGCTTATTTTGGAAGAAGGTATACCGAAGGTTGTAACAGGGTTTTCCTTGATATTACTTTGTTTCGAAAGCTTTCAGAAAGTGGGGAGTCTCCACAACTCATGGGGAGTCTCCCTTAAGTCACAGGGACTATACGGATATCCTATGTACAATGGAGAGGGCTTTGTATACTCATTGTAACCAAAAGGAGACCAAATTATGAAGATTGTCCAGGTTATGAAGATTCAAATTATGATGTCAAAAAGTTTCCGAAACAGAGTAATATTATTGAAGACCTTGTTTATATAGTATGATTTTCATTTCATTAGTTCAAATTCTAACTGATTCCAGGTTTCTTTCTGTTGCCAAAATCGCAGTGCCAAGCTAGCGCTTCCCCCTCCAGAGGATTCCTCATGTAGTGGAGCTCCTCTCGCACTTCCACCTGGAAGTAGTGTTTTTGCAGAAGGAGGGGAAGCTTTTCTGTCGACTAAGCCTGCCCAACCAAGTATGAACATATCTCAGTACTGCCAACCCATAATTGAGGAGCCCATGACCCCGGAATCTGAAGCAGATATGTCGGAGTTTGATATCGAGGATTATCCCTTTTCTGTAGAAGAAATACCGCATGAGACAATGATTGAATTGATTATCCAGGGGATTCATGGACGACAAGAGATGCAGCAGCTTGATAATTATTCCAATCGTTGCTGCCAATTCGACCTCTCTACAGCTTTTTCAGAACCGGACGTTGTACAGGAGATGGACATGATGGCAGATTTGGAGACACCTGCAGTGACTCAGCACATGGTGGAGAGCTCAATGTTGGACTCGGAACCCATGATTGTCGACTGTGAGGATCTGGGGAAAGATTGTGTACCAACGAGAGTCAGCACCTTGTTTAACGATGCACCCTCAAGGGAGGTTGTGATGTTACCTCCGGGACTTGCTTCGTTACCTGTTCCGAAGCTGAAGAACATTGAACGCCTTCGAACCGTTCACTATGTGTAAGAGATACGAGCTGTTAATTTTCTTGCCAAAGTGGCCATTGGATTCACTAATCATTCTCTGCACGTTGTCCAGTTGATAGTGTTGCTTGTATTAAATTGAAACTTTGCAATGCTAAGACTGATTACTACGGCAGAGTTTGACATTGTGTCATGGTTTCCTGCAGGTACGAACTTCCTGATAACCATCCTCTTCTCGAAGGGGTCGGTAAACCCTGCTTGTCTCTCCATCTGAACCTGGAAATCTTAGAGTTCTAGGTCCTGTATGCTTTAAGCTTTCATCACATGTACTGAGAATTTAAAGTTGTACCTTAAAATTCATGAGAACATTTTTTACAAGATTTGAGCTCACAGACACTAGCAATGGCTATGAAAACAGATGGATGTCAGAGAAGCTGATGACCCATGTTTTTATCTGCTTGCCATTTGGAGTCCAGGTATGTCAATTCCTTGAACGTAGTAGTTGCATTGATTTCTCCAGCATTCTCTGAGCATGCTTACCGCCGAGATTTCATTTTGAATGGTAGAATATCCTTTCTGGTGTCTTCATGATTGAAGGTGAGGTGCCCGAGTCCATACCAAACATAAACGACGACAACGAAGAAACCGGTTTCAACCTTTCCAATGATGAAGAAGGCATTAAAGCTACTCTTCTGGTGTGTATACATGAACCAGCATACTCTACGAACTGAATTTCTATGATCTCGAAGGATCACTACACGAAATGTTTGAAATTTTTACTGATGAAAATCATCTCTTGCTCATGAATCGGAAAGTTCGATTTACAACTTAAGGTTGTGGTCAATTTTGGGATGACAGGTACCTTGCAGGACCGCCATGAAGGGCAGTTTTCCTCTCAATGGGACCTATTTTCAAGTTAATGAGGTATCGTCTCAATTAATCCAATGTCTGTTACTTTGTTTTGCTCGTCTGCACTCCTCTCTATCTGTGGTTTGCATGTGATTTAATTACGACATCTTGGGGTAAGAACATTTTTGGCTGCGGTAAGAGCCATTTTCAAAAAACGGCTTCCAAAGAATGAATGTGTGCTTGCTTTCAAAGAAAGAAATATAACGAACTTCCAAAACCTGCAGGTTTTTGCTGATCATGAGAGCAGTTTACAGCCAATTCTGGTGCCACGGATATTGTTGTGGAATCTTCGTCGCCGATTTGTGTACTTCGGCACGTCGGTAACGAGCATATTAAGAGGTTAGTGCTCTTGACTTTTCAGGTTTCATTATATTTTAATAACCTTAGAATCATTTTGATCCTTAACTACAATGACAGCTCGTGTCAATAATGACTCTTTGAAGTTCGTCTCAAGTTTCTCTCTCATGGACAGGTATGACTACAGAAGAGATTCAAGCATGCTTCTGGCGAGGTAAGTCCAAGTGAAAGTCTAGTCTCTGAGCTGTAAAGCAATCTACGAGAAAACTAAAATAATTAATGTTCACTGCTTTATTTTTTTATATTTAATATCCGTCTTTAGTTACAATCTTCAAAGCTCTTAACACCATGATGAGCATGTTCTCTATGTTGTATGGGTGACACAGGTTATGTTTGTGTGAGGGGGTTCGACCGTATGACACGAGTGCCCAAACCGTTGGTGCGTAGATTGCACTTTCAGACCACGAAATCTATCATGAGAAGCGCATCCGTGAAGAGCACAAAAGCTTAGGACTTGGTATAGGTTTTACGAACTCTTTAGATTCCAGTAATGAAGGGAGCACGCGCAACTAACAACAATGTATCAAACTGTCAAGAATTTTGTTTCCAAATGAGCACACTTATCATGGTCCTCATCTGCCTCTTAATTAGGCTAGAAGATACTCACACAATCACCGTTTGTACATGACTTGTCGTTTTCTAATAAGACTTGCAAGCGATTTCCAATTTGATTCCTTAGTAATGCGCTAGCTTTTGACAGTGCTGAATGGTGCCAGGAGATCGTCTTACAGCTCGTAATTTGTATCTCTCTGCCAACCAACACGGTAATCAACATGTTTTCCGAGCAGAGACTTGGAAGACGACATTGCAATGAAGAAACAAGGGTACCTTTTCAAATTAGGAAAAGAAATACACTCAGACCTCTTTAATTTGACCCTCTTCTCAATGACATTCTAGAATATAATGCACGCTTGCTACGTGTACCTTCAATGCCTGTAGCATACTTGTTTCACATTCAAACTATTTATCCCACGGTATGACTATCTCCCAAGCAGTCAGATTAAGGGGCTTAGAGTGTAACTTTCATTTGGTAATTTTGCGAAGTGGACTGGGCCAGCCAGAATTTGTGCTGCTATAGTGATGGATAGCTCAACCCCTTTAACTTCATTTCAGCTTGGTGTTTTGTATGATGAAATGCTTGATCACAAGCTGCATTGCCAACTCAGGATGATCTCTAATGGGTTTGCAATTGTGGGTGCGCTTTGCATATATTGGAACATGTGTTGGAGTTGTGTAGGCTTATCAATTCTCATGGTCAATCACAACTCTTGCAAACCCTTGCAAGTGCAACCCCCATAATCAACTCTTGGATCTTCCAATTGCTAAAGTGCATATGAACCCGAACAGAAAATTCCCTATTCATTTATTGGGCGGGTTGTTTTGTGTAATCAACACATTATGCAGGTCCACCTGAATAACTGGTTCTTCATCCAAAAAGTTTCATCTAGAAAGTTTTATGTTCATCCAAATTTCCCTCATTTTTTGATGGGATGCTAAGCAATAGCCCTTGTCGTCGAGAATTGCACTGAAAAATTTATCTCCTCGTCGGGCTATATCCTCTTCGTCAACACAATTTTCTGCGCAATTTCCTCCTCCCATGAGCATTGCCCTGTAAGGTAAAACAGCCCATCATAGTCAAATGACCCATGATGGACACCTCGGGAATGACCCCATGGTGGTTATTTTCAATTTGTGAGATTTTGAGCCACAATCAATGTCTCACCTGACACTAATGGAGTGATTAGTAACCTCATTAGGAACACCCAACTTTTTTAGTGTAAATCATTGTAGAAAGTGACTTTTTTAAGGCCTTCCACATTAGAAAATATTGTGACTATATAGGTTTTGTTGGTTATGGAGTAGTCTACAGACCCTTTTGGGGCTGAACCTTCAAAAATTAAATTGCTATTTCATACTTTGTCAAAAGAATATAATTTCAACTGTTCTCTCTATTTCTCACACTTATCTTCATATGCAGAATTTTTTTTTAAATTTCAGCAATGGCATAAGGACAAACTCCTAATTCTGACCGTGATGTGCTGTTTTACCTTACATAACTGTAATGCAGTGTTTTGCAACAAACTTACTCTGCCTTCCCAGCAAGCATGTTCACACACAATTATACCGTATTGTGCACATACGATCCGAAACTTTAGAACATGGTAGGGCACTTGAATGGGGGAACTGTGAATTATTTCTGTGGTTAGTTATCATGTGACTCGTGACACCCCGAACGGTTTCGCTATCGAACGAACCATGCAATTTCTGTAATGTTTGGACTCCTGTGGACTCCTGTGTAGAATTGTAGACTGCATGGAAAACTGAAGAAGAAACTTCGGAGAGGAAACAAGAATTGAAGGTTTAGATTTTGAGAGCACTTAACAAGAGCAATGGTGAGCAACGCGCCAAAAATAAGCATGCCGGTGGATATCCGAGATTCTACAGCGTACGAGGTTCAGGTAAAAAAACTTTCTGATGATGCTCACAGATGTCATGCTTTGTTGATTTTGTCTGAATCATTCGAGAATGCAGTCATCATGTGTGGAAGATATCTTCTCTATGTTTTGTCAAAACAGCTTTTATGTTTGCGGTATGGAAAGTTCAAATTTCTGGTAATAGCAGACGGGCTCCGCTGTCTTCCGGTAACCCTCCAACAAGGTCCCATCAAGAAGCTATTTCTATGAAAGCCATGGGTGATGATCATGGAATTGCGAATTTTTGGTATTGATTACTATGGCCGGCCTGGACGTGTTTTGTACATTCCGTCAAGGAGGCATGTCTCTTGATGTTTCTCTGGTGAGGAAGTTTCAGAGGGCCATAGTGAGAGTTTTGTTTCGATTTTGTAGGTTGCAACTTTCTGAAATTTTCCAACCAATATGGAGTTCTTTTCCAATTTTGAAAACAATTATCTCCTTGGAGATCTATACGATTTGTTTATTTTCTTTTAGGCTTGAAGAGACCTTGTAATACTGTTTAAGTGTTGTGATTGTCTCCAGTTGGTTGCTGATCACACAAAATGGTAAAGTGATCAATGTACATATATGGTTTCTTACTTGGCTGGAAATCCCCGATCTACAGGAAAAAGGAGAGATATATTTCTTCTACAAGCCCAAAGCAGGAGTTGATAACCCGGAATCCAAGGAAGATGTGCAACGTCTGTACATTGTTCTCCGACCTGAGGTGGCCGAGAAGATGGTCGAGGAAAAGCAAAGCTCGGACTCAGGTATGTATATAACCCTAAGAATTGGTTCAAGAATAAATGCGTTCAGTAAAGCCCACGTTATCAGTACGTTTCATTGCTCGAGAGCTTGAAGCTTCTTCCATACCTAAGCCAACTGATTTTTCTTGAGACGCGCTTCATCAAAGGAGTATAATATTTGACAATGCCGTTCACCTTCGTCTCATTATATTTCCAGGAGTGGAATATAGCATCCGGGGTTTATTTTTGTACAATCATGGACTAGGCTGTTAAGTGAGGTTGCATCCAACTTTCTAAGTATGTAAAATGCAGGAAAGGAAGGGATATTCAGGGCGAAAGAAGAAGAAGAATCTCACCGGTCTCCTAAACCCGGGGTGAAGGCAGCATCAATGGACATTGAGCAAGATTTGGAGGTTCATTCCGTGGTGACAAAGAATTTAGGCGACACTACGGTCCATGGTGGACTAAAAGTTACAGATGAGCACGGACACAAGAAATTCTTGCCTTACGAAACTATTGCTGCAGGTGGCCATGGAACCGAGGTAAGATATGTGCAAACGAATTAAAGCTCTTTCAACACCCAACTTTGAGTTTGAATTCATTGCCTACACCATAGCTTGTAAAATTTACTGCCATAGATGGACTTTAATCCTGCAGAGAGTGGAAATTGGAAAGAAAGCTTTATTTCGGTACTTGGTGATGAGAAGAAAACACCTTCCATTGCCCAAGCACACGAGTCCGTTCTGGGGGTTCGTAGAACTTGTCACCACCAACCCTGCTGACATCAAGAAAGTCCTCAACGAAGGTGAATCCTTCTACTCAGTAATTGCAACAATGTGTATTCAACTCTGTCATAGAAAATTTTGGTTTGGAAAATTCCAAGTGTAGACTGTTTTTCTAATGTATGGCCTTCGAATCATGCGTAGGTCTGAGAAGAGTTATTATGGTCACTTTTTAATAGATATTGATGGTGGCCATGCTGTGCAGAGAATACTGACGTGGATACACTCCAGGGTGAGCAGTCCAACCCAGTTGCAAGACCTGTTGGTGAAGGTGTATATAGCCTTGTCCGACATCACACAGCGGTGCGAACAAGCACCTATCTCGTCTACAAACTAGAGACTCCTGGGCCGCATAAAAAGCATGATCCACAGGACGCACTTAACATCGAGCCCCAGGCTTCCTTCGTCATCCAGGTTTGAACTCCATTTCTTTCCAGAAAAGCTACAACATTAATTCTTAACAACCGTTCGATATAGGTATTTCTTGCTTTTGCACATCCGCTCCTTCCAATTACGCTGCAGGATACTATTTCCATTACTTTCAGCAATTTCTCCCACATGAAGGAATGTGCTATATTGGGAGATCCGTAAAATAGAGATCACTGAAGAGATCACTCTAGCTGGGTCCAAGAGCCAAACCTTGTCGAGATCAAATTGTATTATTACTAGGCCAGCTGATGATTTCTTATGCAATTAGTGGGAGATTGAGATTGTAGAACACTATTGAAGGGATAGTAGACAACAAAGATTAGTGACCATTGACATTATTAGCCAAATCATGCTTATGCCTCTTGGCAATTGATGATGTGCTGCAACCTCTAGTACTTCCTTCCTGTTGTAGTGACCTTTAATTGTTGAGTGCGTTTTCGGTAGGTGCATGTTGCCATGTTATCAAATAGCTGTTGAGTCTAGCGATTTAGTTTTAGGGTTAAGTATCCTCTACCTTCGGTTACCAATCTTGCGTACCCTGCTGCTCAGTCCGAATTTGTCCAATGCGTGGCAGATAAAGAATCCAGAGCAGTCAGCGCCAGCATCCACCAACGGGGTGGGCAGCAAGCGGAGAGCTTTTTTGCCAGCCCATTTGCAAGGCCGAATTGGGTCCAGGCGGTTCCTGCCCGCGGATCCTCCCGACCTGCTCAACTACGAAGGCGTGGAATTCGTTTTGCTTTCCGCACGTGACGATGTAGATGCTGAGTTGGGAAATGACGTCAGTTTCCACAATCACGATCTCTTGATAGGGGATGCCTCTGATGAGCTCATGCAGTATTTGGTGGGCGGGGCCAAGCACTACAAGCATCTCATCAGACCGCTCATTGAAGGACAATGGGTGTAGCTCGCAATGGAGTTATAGAACCAGCCCAATTCGCTCTCTGTCTTGCATCTTGACCCTGGAACTGCTAAGGACGCTGCAAACCTAGAAGGTCTGATGCATGAATTCAACGTTAACCCTGAAATGCGGGGCTGGTCACTGTGGAAATCATCCATTTGGGTACTATGTGAATCATTTGCTTATAAAAACCCAAGAGCACTCATTGGAGGTCAAACTATTTAATCAAGATCTTCCCTTTTCACATGAAGTTCCCAAGGATGAATATTTGCATTTCTGTCTCAAATGAAAGGATTCTCTGTGATCTATCAGACACTCCGTGTACACAGTGATGGTACAGGGTTAACATTAGAAACAAAGAATACACTCACTTATTGGTTCAATAATATGAGTATTTTGGTGACTATCTTACACATGGGGGTTGCATTTTTCTAGGGTCAAGTTAGGATCACCTAAACCTTGTAAGGATGACATTGCCAAAGGATGGCTTTTGAAATCATTACTTGTAGAAGTGAAGAATCATGCACCAATTGGTCTATAAATCAATAATTTTTGGCAAAGCACCTTGGTGTTAGACCTTGTCCATTCATGGTTAAATCAAACAAATATTTGTACAAAGCATTATTGAATGTTGGGAAGTGCTCATTTTTTCATCACATAAAGACAAACTGCGATTAAACTTGGGTGAAATCCAAGAGCAATATTTGAATATAATATGCAAAAGTTATAAGAGGTTAAACTTGAATTTATTAGTTGATTTTCTGTAACTATGCCCTACTTTCAATGTTCACACCTTCAAGAGAATGCGGCAATGAAAAGTCACTGATTTTATAAATTCAATCAATGAACATCACCATTTAGTATTTTACAATCTCAAGGGACAATTTTGATTTCCAATGAATCTAGTAGGGAATTAAGAGAGACGCAATAAAATTCAAAATACAAGAATAATCCCCTCTAGTGTTCACCATGGGAAGCTATTTTCCTTTGACCACCTAGCTATAATGTGTCTTTCTTTTTTTCAACAAAAATGAGTGACCAAAATTCTTATGAAATATTCCCTACTTTGCCATTTGGAGGGGATAGAAATTGAAAATCCAACAACTAGAGGAATACAAGATGATCAAAGGGTTTACAATTAGGCTCCTAGCTATCTTATTCATAACTACAAATTGCAAAACTAAGTCACTTTCATGCACAAGAATTTGTAAATTGTCAGAAATATATATTTAAAGATTACTAATTGAATTTGGAGGATTCAACAATTTCTTTTAGCTACATTCAATGTCTTGGAAGATCAAAAAATGAGCCAACTCTACAAGGGAATGAGAATAAGATAGCTAGATTTTTAAGAAGCTAAAATAGTCTTGTTTCTATTCTATCATTCAAGGGCAAAATCCTCTAATATTGCCACTGTAGATAGCATAATAATATAGATTCTTTCTATGAACCGCGGAGAATTTCTTTTTGAGATTTGCATACATTGCACAGATGGTAAAATTCAAAGTCAATATACTATAATGAAATTTAGTTTGAACCACACTAATTGATTTATAAATGCTTTAAGTTTTTATACTTCATAAATATTTTTACCAACTATAATTTTTTATAGAGATCTCTTTTGAATAGTATAGATATATGTACTCTTGATAAAAATCTTCATCAAAAGTAAACATTTATAGCATTTCCATATCAATTTATGTGGTTACGCTACATTTCATCATTAGTATAGTAGGCAATGAATTGGTTATTGAGAATTAGCTTCAAGGTGATGTTCTTTGACTCCAAAATTATGAATTTGTCTTGTAGTAGATGCAATGAAATCCTTATAGTATTTTGTAAATTTCTTTATGCACTGGTAGATATAATTTTTAATTTATTTCAAATGATAACAATTAGATTCATTTGCCTCATAACCAATCAATGGACACCATTTTAAATGTAGAGGTGGAAAGTGAGCATTCACTTGGATATTCATTGCATACTTAAAGTATAGATATATTTTATATTTTTATCCTTCTCTAGTGCCACGGTGTCTTTTTTAGACTCTTGATTGAAAAAAATCAAACATTATCTTAAGATTATGTCTTGTAATTTGAAAAAAAGTGGCTTGTTATGAAGATAACATTCCTTGCCATTCCCATATTTGGACATTGATATAATAGTTCTCATTATACGACTCTATTTGAATCAAGTTATCTGGTCCATAATATTCTACCATCCACAATTTCTTTTATTACATTTTCTCTCAAATTTCACTAGGTGATGCAATATTCTTCATCAATGCTCTATATTTTGTAAAAGAAAATTTATTGAGGTCATCAAAACACTCCATTATTAGAACTTCTATAAGGGCTTCTATCTCCATGAAAGACACCGAGAATCTAATAACTAGTGATTGCAAGAAGGTTAGCCACTTAGAAATTGTTAAATATCTTTTATCTCCAAAAGATGTAAGATTCATAACTAAAGTACAGAGGACTATTCAAAACCTTGCATACAAGTTTTTATATTATCAAAAAATACTTTATCAATAAAAAAGTCTTGAACTGGATGTTAACTTTTGCATTTTTTGCAATGAAGAGCAAACTTCTAAAGAAAAAATTCTAGATGGTTTGAAATTTAATTTCTACTAGAACTATAAAAAGGTCATTACTTATATATAGGACTACTAGGACTACGTATACTATTAAGACTATACTTACAACACCCTTTTCTCTTGTAGTGGAGAATTTCTAAAAATAACAAAATTACACCTTGAACTTGTACTCAAAGAATAGTTCTATAAGGATTTTGAAAAAAAATTGAAATGTAAGTGGCTAACCAAGAGCACCTTTGAGTTAAAAAAATGAGCAATTTTTGTTTTGTTTTTGTTTTTTGAATTTTTTATTGTTTTCTAAATATACCAAGTTAATATGAAAGTATAATCTAATTATGTATACTTTTTATAATTGTATCTTACTTTTGGAGAGAAGATTTCTAAACTAGAGTTTTTGGGAATAGAATGTTTTGTAAAATTTTACAAAATTTTCACATAAAATATCATTAATTTTAGTTTCCAGAAGCTCATTTTACAATCTCATTTGATAAAAATAGGAAAGAGTTTCTTGAAATGCTCCTAAAATTGGTTGATAATATTATACTCACCAAATTTTAAAAAATAGATATTTTGATAAATTAAGATATTTTATATAATTTTGTATATTTGATGGGTGCTTTCAATTTTTTTGATTGATTTTTTGTACGTTTTAGAATTAGTTTGAAGGTAAGTTCTTAGAAATTAATACTTCTAAATTTCTATTTATAAAACTTCAAAATTTATGATTTCCTTGGCACATAAATCTATAGATGATTTCCTTTTTTTTGACTAAATGTTTAGTGTATTTCTTGTAGGTAAAAAATGTGTCAATTCTCTATTGAAAAATGGTTTGAAATTGAGATCAAAGACTAGTAAGACTAAAAAGACTAATAAATGATCAAATTAAGTAATTCATTTTTATCAAAACTATGAAAAGACAATAAAAAATATGTCTTGTATACTACAATTTGTTCATATTTTGCACAATGCTTACAAAAAAATTCAAAAATTCAAATAGGAGTATATGACTTATAACTAATGCACAGTATTGAACATATATTAATAGTTGTTTTAGGCAAATTTGTAGCTAATGAATAAGTACATAATAAAAATTGGTACCTAATACAAGATGGATTAGTTTATTTTCTAAAAAATAATATTGATTCAGAATCAAAACTTTAGACAAATTATTAGACTTCTAATATTTCTAAGACTAATTGTTGAAATTAACAGTAAAAATAATAATCATTTGAACCAAGTCAACAAAAATTTGATAAATAATATAAACTATAATGGATAATTGTAGACTAATTAAATTCAATTGTTGGATAAACCTTTAAAGAACATTGCAAACCCTAGAAATATTTTGAAAGTCAAAATTTGAATTTTCATATATTTTTGTATTTTAAATATTTTAAAATTTAACCAAAAAAATACATCTTCAATAATCTACTATTTATTCCATCTTGATATTTTCAAAATGATCAAAAGTGTAATTTTGTGACACTTTGAAGATAGCATCTTAAAAGCTCAAAATACACCACTTTTGAACTTTTTCTATTGAATTCTCTTGGCATGAGCCCTAGGAATATACTAATTACATTGTGATATTTGTCACAATTTTGCAAAAACTCATATAAAATTCAATTTGATATTTTTAATTATAAAAAACTGAGATAAAATTTAGACATATATTATATGTAAAAAATATCAAAGTTTTGAAATGAGTATTTTAATGTAGAAATCTAATGAAGTTTAACCAATCATGGACATCATATAACTTTTAAGAATAAAATCCAAGATTTCATCGATATAATTTCTTGCAAACTTTATTTGATAAAAAGAAAATTGTATTTTTGGTGAATTTTTGAAGTTATATCTTCAAAATTCATTTAAAAAAAATCTAGGAACAATTTTATAATTTTGACCATACAGATGCTTTCTACTTTTCATGCTTCACATTACCTTCTTTGATGCAAACTTCAAAAAAGCTTTAGAACTTATATTTTATAACACATTTGTATTTTGTCCAAACATCTTGGGCTTTTAGGAGTTAAAGAAATTTAGATCCAGTGAATTCATAATTTTGAACTATAGAAAAATGTGCTTTCATTCTTTCTTTCAAATTTTGCAGAATTTCTTTAACTTTTTATGTTTGATAAAATTTTTTAATGAAATTTTATAGCTTCCTTGATAAACTTGCCACAATTTATTATATTTGGCACATTTTGGTTAAATTTTATAATTTTTCAATAAATATAGAAATAAATTGGCTAAATGTACTCTATTACTATTTTAATGAAAATATGAAAATAGCAGATTAGTCAAAAAAAACTCTCATTACAGAAAATTTGTGGCCTTTGGAGGGCCACTTTGCAATTCTCCAAGGCCCCCCAATTTTTTTTTTTTTTTTCTGCTTAGGAATTTTCTTTTGCCCCTATATCCACTTGATCGGCTTTTGTTGATTTGTTAGATGACTGACCAGTTCAAAATCCAAGTACAAGCATTTGATAATCAGAGATAAGGTATTCTAATTCACCTTAACCTTGATTTTTAAACAACTTAAATTCAGATGCACTAGCCTTGCATACTAAATAAGTTGTGGAAAAACAAGCAAATGTCCAAAATATTCCATTGACCATCTAACTCCAAATTTTTTTTAAGGCAATCGGAAACACTTATTTCATGGACATTTGGTGAGGTTGAAAATGAAAAAAGGAACACTTTATACAAGTTGAGTAGTAGTAGTGAACACAATTCACCTGGGATTTGTAAATTAGGTTTTATAGAAGCTCAACCACTTATAGTTAAGTCAAATGCAAGAATTGAGTTAAAAGTTAAATTTTAGACCTCATTCAGGCATAATAGGATATCCATTTTGAAAAAACTTTGAACTAAAGAGAGACAAAAAATTAAGTTAATTTTTATCTCCAAAAATTGGTTTGAGGTTTTGTGCCTCTAACTAAAAATTATGAACAAAATTTGGAGAAGGTGTTTGAAAATGCCAAAAAATTGTCCCATCCAATCCTTCTCAGAATTTTGTCTATAACTTTTAGTTGGAGTCTCAAAACCTCAAACGAATTTCTAGAGATAAAATTTAGCTTAATTAAACAATTTTTTTAATTCAAAATATTTTTAAAATAGTTACTCTACTATGCCTAAATGAAGTCTAAAATTTGGCATTTAATACAATTCCTGCATTAATTTTGGCTTAACTATAAGTGGTTGAGTTTATATAATCCTAATTTACATATCCCAGATGGATTGCATGACCTATTTCTATTCCAATTCTATAAAGGATTTCCCTTCTCTTCTCCAAATACTCTGAACTAAGTGGCTTTAAAAGATAGTTGGAAAATGTAAAAATTTCCTAATCAATTTGGCAATTAGCTTGAAAATTTACTTCATTTTGCTTAATTTCACTGAATTTAATTATTTGCTAATTAATCACCTTATATGCGCACGGGGCTGATTACTAAACAGACTTCTATTGTATCCTCAATATTGGAGTCCTGACGTCTTTTGCAAAAATTACACACTCTGACTACATACATTTGACAAAATTCATAGGATTTCAAGACCTCAAATTATAGTTTGGATTATCATTCTCTAGCAGCCCAGCCAAAGGCTGCCTTTTTCTATAATGCTTAGCTATTTTGCTAATAGTTGCACAAAAAAATTTGATACAATGGATGATTATGACATTTTAATTAGGTAAGCGTTACTATAGGATATTAGACAATGAATTTACTCTTGGCAAATTATCATTGAAGTCCTATTTGATTTTTGAATTTCTTCCTTGAATATTTGAAAAAAAGCAACAAAAAAATGGATGAAATTGCCCAAAGCATCTCTATAGTCTACAAAAGTATATGAGATTCAGAAACATTTGAAAGAAGTTTATTAGGTTTAGGCAATATCATAGATGGATTGACTAATGGATGGATGATCAAAATTGGATGATTTGTCTGATCTGCTTTCACTTTAGATTGCGTGTTGCACTTCACCAATCTTGAAAACAAAAAATTTACTAGTGTTGGACTATGTTTTTTTGAGATGGTGATGTATTGCTCAAAAGCTATACAATTTTTGGGACAATGTTTTTTAAAAAGAATTTTCATCAATCGATTCCCATATTTGTGATAGATGAAATTGCTCAATTGCTACAAAAATGTAGGGATATATTGCTCTCAATTATGGATGAATTATCACACTTATATTTTGATAAGTATGTTCTCATCCATGTCTTGCAAGTTTCATCCATGTTTGGATGGACATAGCTACTGCCTACTGGATGTCGCTGCTGGCCGCTGGCCGGGAAGTTGGAACAGACGACCTCCTTGCTCTCACTTGCGGTCCGCAACGGGCGCTCGCTGGCCAATTTAGGAGTATAGTCGCGACTGATAGAACTCCGCTCCTGCCACTTTCCTATTCCGTCGCACTTTAGAACAGGACTACAGGAGCTACCGGAGCAAGTTCAAGCCAGCCCGTTCGATCGGGTGCCGATTATATACGTCCACCACAAGGTTGACCTTTCACAGCCGTCCTCTTAACCCCCACGTTTAAGTGTCCAAATTATAGTATGTGGCCATTGCACTTCGAGCGTAATCCATCACCTGCAAGGTCCCGGAAGGTCGGAAACCAGCGCGGCCACTGCTTCCGCTTCCTAGCTGCTGAGTGCTGCCCTGTCGACGTCGCTAGGCTGGTGAGGTCTCTCACTGCCCGTGTCACACGGAGGAGTGAGTTGTAATTTGATGGACGGCGCCCCGTGCTATTGTCCCTGCACTTGCCCGTTCGATCGGGTGCCAGTTCTATATGGCCACCATATGGTCCACGTGTTTCCCGCCATCCAACTGATACTTACTTTAATAAGGGAGCTTCAAGAACTCTTTTCGTATTTATATCAATGGAAATCAGAAGAAGAAAGAAAGATCTCCTGCTGGCCAGTATTGGTAAACGAGTCCCTTTCCCTCACCACATGACATTCACATTGGGCATGCATGCTACAGTCCTCCGCTAGCTCGATCTTTGCCCAGTTGCAGCGATCATTTCTCATCAACTCAGAAGTTCCAGACCACTTCCAGCGAGTATAAATAAATCACCGATAAGGGCCAGCTTTCTCAATCAGGCATCCTCGCCCAGCTCTCCCAGCTCTCACTCTGCACCAGCTGCAGGTTCGAGTCCTCTGTATCTTGTGATCGACAGGAATATTGTGAGGGCCCCGAGCGTGCTGGTACGTGGTTCAGTCTGGGATCAAGAGCTAGCGAGCCCTCCATGGCGTACTTGAAGATGAAGCCCGCGATGATGGTGCTTCTGGTGGCCGTGTCTGTCATGCTTAGCGTCAGCGAAGTCGCGGCGACGCCGGGCTACGGAGGTTCTCCCAAGACCCCACCGAGCAAGAGTCCTCCGAGAAAGAGTCCTCCGAGCAAGAGTCCCCCGAGCAAGAGCCCGCCCAGCAAGAGTCCACCGAGCAAGAGCCCACCGAGCAAGAGCCCACCGGGTCACAGTCCTGGAGGATCAAGCCCACCTTATGGCGGAAGCCCTGGTCACCACAGCCCTCCGTCCCACCCCAGTCCCGGTCCTGGCAAACGTACGTGATTTCTTTGTGAATTCAATTGATGATTCTGATCCTAGTGTAGTACTATTGTTCACTGCATTCAGTTGGTTTGCCCTGTTCAACTCAATCCCATAGACTGATAGACAGCCCCAGCTAGCTTGGATCAGCGCGAGGTCAATGCTGCTAGCGTGAGTAACTATCATGATTCTCGGGGATGATTGTCTCTCTGTCTCAGTTTTTGCTTGATAACTCCTATTCGTGTCTGGAAGCGGAACTCAATGTGCACAGTTAGCTAGGTTGATGGATTGTTAGGGTGTGGGGATCGAGTTCGATTCGGTATTTCGGTTGAGTTTTTGATTCCCAAGCTGCATTACGAAGCCAACTGGAAATTAACAATCGCTTGATGACTGTCCTGACGTCTGCAGCGGACTGCAAGGAGAAGGGCGGCATGTGCGGCGACCCCAAGATCGTGGGCGGCGACGGCGTGGTGTTCTACTTCCACGGCCACAAGGACCAGGACTTCTGCCTCGTCTCCGACAGCGACCTGCACATCAACGCGCACTTCATCGGCAAACGACCCGACGGACGACAAAGAGACTTCACGTGGGTGCAGGCGCTGGGCTTCGTGTTCGGAGACCACGCGCTCACCATCGCCGCCAACAAGGTCGCCCACTGGGACGCCGCAGTCGACCAGCTGCAGCTCACGTACAACGGCGTCCCGTTCGCTCTGGGCGCCACGTCGTGGGCTTCTCCTGACGGCGTCTTGACGCTGACGCGCATCGGCGCCACCAACGCCGTGGACCTGGCGATCTACGAGAAGATGGGCGTGGCGCTGACGGTGGTGCCCATCGGCAAGGAGGAGAGCCGCGTGCACCGCTACGGCATCGGCGGCGACGACTGCTTCGCGCACTTCGACATGCAGTTCCGTTTCCACAACCTTTCTTCGTCCGTGAACGGCGTGCTGGGTCAGACGTACCAGCCGGGCTTCGTGAATCCCGTGCAGCGCGGCGTGGCCATGCCCATCATGGGCGGCGCGGATCGCTTCTCGAGCTCTTCGCTGCTGTCGACGGACTGCCGGGTGTCGCAGTACACGGCGCAGGCCATCCCGCAGGGCTCCGCCATGCCATCCTTCATCGCCATGTGCGGCAGCAGCGCGTTGCCCGCGGGCGTCCCCGGGGGACTCACCTGCAGGCGGTGACGCAGTTCATCACTTGAATCACACATATGCCGTTTTACTGCTGTAGTGTTGTGAGAGTTTGGATATTAGAATTCTCGCTAGTAAGATGGCACCAAACATGAGAGCACTTGACACTCAGGTTCCTTCCTTTCGGTGGAGCATCTTTGTGCGTGCATTTAGTATCCAGATATGTATTACCTTACGCTTGATATTGATGCCATATGGCATGCCTCATAGGCCGAGGTCTTTCATGAAATTTATTCATTAATCAATACTTTGGACATTCTTTGTTTTACTACACGAGCCCTGTGCCACTGACTCTCGGTGCCCACATCTGGTGACCAGTTTCCTTCTGCTTGAGTGTTCACCAATTGAATTCTATCATCTATGCTATGCATACAAATTTCGAAAAGGAACTAGTGTCCCCTGTGCGGTTGTCACTGTATGGCTGTATTGGCAATTTCTTTAAAATGGCGATATTTTATTGAAATTATAATGAGATGAAAAGGACGGCATTATCAATGTTGCACTGCTTTGATGAAGGTCGTATCAGTTGGCTTGTTACGTATGGATGAAGTTTATAGCTCTGGAGCAATGAACGAACTGATAATGTAAGTTTTGCTGAATGCACTTATTCTTGAACCAGTTTTTAGGGACATATACATACCTGAGTCCGAGCTTTGCTTTTCTCGACCTTCTTCTCGGCCTCCTCAGGTCGGAGAACAATGTAAAGACGTTGCCCATCTTCCTTGGATTCCCGGTTAGATACTCCTGTTTTGAAATATATCTCTACTTTTTCCTATAGATAAGGTATTTCCAGCTAAGTAAGATATTTAATACGTACATTGAATCATTGATCACGTTACCATTTTGTGTGATCAGTAACCAACTGGAGACAGTCAATACTGAAAAGGTATGACATCTTCGGGTAAGGTGTTTTGAAACCGTGCGAAGTCGGACTCTGATTATCATTCCTGAGAAGGCAAATGCTCCGAGCCCGCAGTCTCTCCGCTGGCAGGATAGAAGGGAGGTCTCCGAACCCGGGTACGCAACTCTTATATTATATGCGGGGGTCATCGGCATTAAAAAGGCTTAGAGGACGGCTTCTATAAAAATTATTTAAAATTAAAAAGACCAAGAAGTTGGGTGAAGATCAAATTAAAAAAAAAAATGTAGAAAATGTTGGGTTCTATACATATTAGGAAAAAAATTCACAATATATATAAAGAATTGGAACACTTATGCATAGTTTCTAAAAATTCTTACAAAAAGTTCCCTCCAATTAAAATTAAAACTTTATTAAAAAGCCCCAAAAGTTAGGTAGCTTGTCCTATGATATATGTATTAAAAAAACTCATATAATTAGTTTTTTTATGCTATTATTGTCCTCAAAAAATTCATTTCATTTATATAATTACATTTTTGAATTTCTTGTTAAAAGGGCTACAAGAATTTTCTACATTAAAACAAATTATGTCCTTTGAGATTGGATTAAAATGCATTATAAGTGATTATAATCAGGGCCACATAATATGGGAGTTGCGTACCCGGGTCTCCGAAGCGGAAGGCGAAATCTTTCCAAGTCGAAAAGCTAATCAGCCACTACAGCAAAGCCAACACTTTCCTCATCTTCATCTCGATTACCCCGATGCAACTTCATTGCAAGATCTCACGAACATTTAGAATTTAGAACATGCGATGCTCAGAAACCGTCGAGGCTTCCAACAGTTTTAGCTTTGGTCCTCCAAACACCAACGACCGCTGTCCCTTCTGAGCAATCGAAATACCTCTTCCACGTCACAGCAGATTTCTTCGGGATTCCCTATCAAGAAGAATCTGATTCAGCAGTTATTAGCTGCTGATTTCTGCCAGTTCCTATATGGCAAATTTCGTTAAAATGGCGGTATTCCCAGTGTCATGTTTTCCTTGTGCCATATTCCTTACGCCATTTTTTCAGACCGTCCTCTCTGAACATCTAGAACTAATGTAGATTCCAGATATCTAAGATAGTTGTAGATTTCAAACATCTAAGAACTATATAGATTTTAGATCGACCTTCCTAAAAAATCTAGGATTGGTATAGATTTTATATATCTAGGAAAGGTGTAGAATTTCAGAATATACCATTGATGTAGACTTCAGAACGGCCGTTCTGAACTGAAATAACGTGCCATTGTAATGGAATGCCGCCATTTTAACGAAATTCACCATCTATGTTTCTGAATACACGTACTTCCCGAGTTACACAAGTGACGGAATCACTAACCTTCAATTGTCTTCACCAAGAAGGTCACGAGTCCCTCATACAAATCGAGGCAACAACTCCAACAAGCTATTAAGTGCTTCCAACTTGTCACTACGTATATGGTCAATTTAGTTAAAATGGCAGCATTCCATTACAATGGCATGTTATTTCAGTTCTGGACAGCCACTCTGAAATCTACATTTATCGTACATTCAAAAAATCTACGCTCGTACTAGATATCTAAAATCTATACCAATCCTAGATTTCTTAGAACGGTCGGTCAGAAGTCTATAGGGCTCCTAGATGTTTGAAATCTACAACTGTCTTAGATGTCTGAAATCTATAACTGTTCTAGATGTTTAGAGTGCGCGGTCTGAAAAACGGCACAAGGAATATGGCACAAGGAAAATATGGCACTAAGAATACCGCCATTTTAACGAAATTGGCCATGTGTGTACAAAGACTTCTTGCAACAGGAGGAGTGCAGTGCGTACAACGTGCTTCAACGTGCTTCATCAAGCCAGACCGTAAGGGACGGAAGAACACACCGGCTACTCTCACTATGTGACAAGGCATCAGCCAAATCAAAGGCAAACGACTTAGTGAATACTCAAGCAGAAGGAAACTGGTCACCAGATGTGGGCACCGAGAGTCAGTGGCACAGGGCTCGTGTAGTAAAACAAAGAATGTCCAAAGTATTGATTAATGAATAAATTTCATGAAAGACCTCGGCCTATGAGGCATGCCATATGGCATCAATATCAAGCGTAAGGTACTACATATCTGGATACTAAATGCACGCACAAAGATGCTCCACCGAAAGGAAGGAACCTGAGTGTCAAGTGCTCTCATGTTTGGTGCCATCTTACTAGCGAGAATTCTAATATCCAAACTCTCACAACACTACAGCAGTAAAACGGCATATGTGTGATTCAAGTGATGAACTGCGTCACCGCCTGCAGGTGAGTCCCCCGGGGACGCCCGCGGGCAACGCGCTGCTGCCGCACATGGCGATGAAGGATGGCATGGCGGAGCCCTGCGGGATGGCCTGCGCCGTGTACTGCGACACCCGGCAGTCCGTCGACAGCAGCGAAGAGCTCGAGAAGCGATCCGCGCCGCCCATGATGGGCATGGCCACGCCGCGCTGCACGGGATTCACGAAGCCCGGCTGGTACGTCTGACCCAGCACGCCGTTCACGGACGAAGAAAGGTTGTGGAAACGGAACTGCATGTCGAAGTGCGCGAAGCAGTCGTCGCCGCCGATGCCGTAGCGGTGCACGCGGCTCTCCTCCTTGCCGATGGGCACCACCGTCAGCGCCACGCCCATCTTCTCGTAGATCACCAGGTCCACGGCGTTGGTGGCGCCGATGCGCGTCAGCGTCAAGACGCCGTCAGGAGAAGCCCACGACGTTTCGCCCAGAGCGAACGGGACGCCGTTGTACGTGAGCTGCAGCTGGTCGACTGCGGCGTCCCAGTGGGCGACCTTGTTGGCGGCGATGGTGAGCGCGTGGTCTCCGAACACGAAGCCCAGCGCCTGCACCCACGTGAAGTCTCTTTGTCGTCCGTCGGGTCGTTTGCCGATGAAGTGCGCGTTGATGTGCAGGTCGCTGTCGGAGACGAGGCAGAAGTCCTGGTCCTTGTGGCCGTGGAAGTAGAACACCACGCCGTCGCCGCCCACGATCTTGGGGTCGCCGCACATGCCGCCCTTCTCCTTGCAGTCCGCTGCAGACGTCAGGACAGTCATCAAGCGATTGTTAATTTCCAGTTGGCTTCGTAATGCAGCTTGGGAATCAAAAACTCAACCGAAATACCGAATCGAACTCGATCCCCACACCCTAACAATCCATCAACCTAGCTAACTGTGCACATTGAGTTCCGCTTCCAGACACGAATAGGAGTTATCAAGCAAAAACTGAGACAGAGAGACAATCATCCCCGAGAATCATGATAGTTACTCACGCTAGCAGCATTGACCTCGCGCTGATCCAAGCTAGCTGGGGCTGTCTATCAGTCTATGGGATTGAGTTGAACAGGGCAAACCAACTGAATGCAGTGAACAATAGTACTACACTAGGATCAGAATCATCAATTGAATTCACAAAGAAATCACGTACGTTTGCCAGGACCGGGACTGGGGTGGGACGGAGGGCTGTGGTGACCAGGGCTTCCGCCATAAGGTGGGCTTGATCCTCCAGGACTGTGACCCGGTGGGCTCTTGCTCGGTGGGCTCTTGCTCGGTGGACTCTTGCTGGGCGGGCTCTTGCTCGGGGGACTCTTGCTCGGAGGACTCTTTCTCGGAGGACTCTTGCTCGGTGGGGTCTTGGGAGAACCTCCGTAGCCCGGCGTCGCCGCGACTTCGCTGACGCTAAGCATGACAGACACGGCCACCAGAAGCACCATCATCGCGGGCTTCATCTTCAAGTACGCCATGGAGGGCTCGCTAGCTCTTGATCCCAGACTGAACCACGTACCAGCACGCTCGGGGCCCTCACAATATTCCTGTCGATCACAAGATACAGAGGACTCGAACCTGCAGCTGGTGCAGAGTGAGAGCTGGGAGAGCTGGGCGAGGATGCCTGATTGAGAAAGCTGGCCCTTATCGGTGATTTATTTATACTCGCTGGAAGTGGTCTGGAACTTCTGAGTTGATGAGAAATGATCGCTGCAACTGGGCAAAGATCGAGCTAGCGGAGGACTGTAGCATGCATGCCCAATGTGAATGTCATGTGGTGAGGGAAAGGGACTCGTTTACCAATACTGGCCAGCAGGAGATCTTTCTTTCTTCTTCTGATTTCCATTGATATAAATACGAAAAGAGTTCTTGAAGCTCCCTTAATAAAGTAAGTATCACTTGGATGGAGTGGACTTTTCGCAACATTCGTCGCGGTTGCGTGTTGTGATCGACTCGGAGTGTTCCAACGATTTTATCCACTCGATCAGGTACCTAGCACGAGGGAACCTCCGTTGGCGATAGATCGATTCTGTCTCTTATTGGTATGTGTTAGGTGTACCATTTTGATTTTGAACGTGCAAGAGGACATTTGGAGTAGTTGAGCTGTCATCAGGTCAGAATAATGCATATTTCAGCAGCAGGAAGTTCGATCGATGGTCGGAGAAGAGTGACGGTTCATGTCGACCCCTTTGAGTCTTTGACCTTGGGACGGTGCCTGGGTCGATACTTAACTAAGTTATGCTCGACAATGCCTGTACTATTTACGGGGGATTAAGAGGACGGCGGGAAACAGGTGGACCCTATGGTGGCCATATAGAACTGGCACCTGATCGATTGGGCAAGTGCAGGGACTATAGCACGAGGCAACGTCCATCAAATTACAAGGGCAGTGAGAGACCTCACCAGCCTAGCGACGTCGACAGGGTCGCGGAAGCAGAGGCCGCGCTGGGTTCCGTTGACATTGCTTCGGTAGCTCCGGCTTTACGTAAGGCAGCACTGTACTGTACTGTAGTGCGACGGAATAGGGAAGCGGCAGGAGCGGAATTCTATGAGTGGCGGCAATACCCCCAAATTGGCAAGCAAGCGTCCTTTGCGGATGAAACATACTATAAAACATGGATGATAACATACTTATGCATCTAAGAGTGATAATTCATCCATAATTGAGAGCAATATTTTGCCTACAGGAGTACAGGACAAGTAGCGATATCTTGTGGAATGATGAAGTTATTTGCATCCAAACAAGGATGAAGTACACTTATTCATCTTAAAGTGTGATAAATTGTCCATAATTTAGTGCACTATTTTTTGTACATTTTGTAGCATTTGAATGATTTCATCCATAGAAAATATTTTATTTTTCAAATATAAAACATCAAATATTCCTTCAAAAAAATTGCATAGGTTTTGGATGATATATAAATTATCCCCCAAAATATAATAAATACTACCCAACACTATTAAATTTTTTGTTTTCTTAGTGGAACCACAATATGCATCCTAGAATGCAAGGCTCTAGAAAGCAGGATAGACAAATCATCCACTTTTGAGTTTTGATCATCCATCTGTCACTCATTTGCAATATTACCTAAAAATCATGAACTTTGTCTAAATGTTGGTGAACTTCATTTAGTTTTGTAGAAGTGTTGATGGCATGCTCATCCCTTTAAATTCTGGAATTAATCCCTAAACAACTAGGGATGTTTGAACATAGTCCTTGTTTTCTTGACTAGCTCTTGAAACAAGCATAATTCTTCATTTATGTGGAATAATTTTGATGATCGCCATTGTTGAAATGAAATAAGACTTATTTAGCTTTCCTATAAAAAAAGATCAACAAAATCGCACAATTTCTGAGAAAATGCCACCATTGACAAAATTGATGAAAGATGTTTGGTTAGAGAATACTCTATATGAATGCTAAAATCAAAATGTTAAAATCGGAATGCTCAAAAGTCAAAAGTGCTCCAAAAATTCTGATTTTTCCCCAAATGTATATATCATCCTAATATTGATGTGTAATTTTTTTCAAATCATTTGAGGTGTAGAAAAAAAGATATGAGAATGTCTAGTAACAGACCACAATTCCTTTTTCATCCTCAAAAAATTCACCAAAAATTGCACACTCAATCATTTCTTAATTGGATTTCACCAACAGATTCAACAGAGAAAATCATCTAGGGTCTCTTTATGGCTTACGGATTGTTAACAAAGTTTACATATTAAATTCTTTACAAATGTAGTTGTAGAAGCCATGTGGCCTTATGGTCCTTTAGAGGTTAAAATGTTGATATACCCCTTCTCTACCCACAATTCTATATCTCCAAAAAGGGGAATGTCAACATTATAATTTATACTAAATCAAACATAATGAAATAAGAAAAAAAAAATATGGAATTTTGTGAGGACTTGATGGTGATGAGATGTGACCAAAAGAATGAATTTCAAATCATCTTCAATATTCAAAGTGTGCACACTATGGAGCCTCTTTTTTGGCCTATTTGCACAAACATAGAAGAAATAAAATATTGTATTTTTTTATGGCCTTCACATAGAAAATGCCCGACTAGTGTGGGAATTTCAGCTTTAGATCATTAAATTTAGATATTCCCTAGTACTAAAAACAGAAAAGCTTCAAACTATGATAAATTAGAGAAATTGACTTTTAAATATAAAAGAATATTTTTTTTTTGATAAATAAAGGATACAATTACAATCAAGACATATACAAACACAAAAATTTCAGGTTCATTAGAATTATGCTTCAAAAGTTATAACCCAAGACAACCAATTTGGCAAAACTCTACAAAAAGTCAAAAATGATGAGTCTTTCTTGCAATCACCCTATAGGGATTTTGAAAAAGCATTGAAAACAAATTGACTAACCAAGAGTCCTTTTAAATTAAAAGAAAAGATGAAGTTTTTTTGTTTTGTGCATTTTCTGAATTTTTTTGTCATTCTCTAAACATGCAAAGTTAACATGAAAGAATCTAACTATGTATGTGTGCTGCTTTTTGTTAATCTACCTTATGATTGTATTACTTTTGGAAAGAAGAATTCTGAACTTAAGTTTTGGGAAAAAGAGCATAATATTTTGTAGCATTTTAATAAAAATTTTGCATAAATATCATTAATTTTTTCCAAAAGCTCGTAGTACAATCTCATTTACCACAAACGGCAAGAGTTTTTGCAATGTTTCTGAAATTAGTAGATAATGTTGGAACCATCAAATTTATATTTATTTATTTATTTATAAATTAAATTATTTATTATTATTTTAGATATTTGATGGGTTTTTTTTTTTTTTAGTGTCCTAGAATTTATTTGAAGGTAAGTTCTTAGAACTTAATGATTCTAATTTTCTATCAATATTTCTCCCAAATTTATGATTTTTTATGATTTCTATTCTTTTGACTCCATATTGAGTGCATCATTTCATTCATTTGTATGTAATAAATGTGTCAATTCTTTGTAAAAAATGATATAACAATTGTGATTTTCAAAAAAATAATAAATGATCACATTACATAATTCTTTTATTTAGACTACAAAAAATGAGAAATGTACCTCTTATAATCCCTAACAGACAAATATGCTTTTTCTGGCTATATAGAAATTTTGGGCAGGTACGTGTGACTAGAGATTTATATATTTTTGGCCCAAATTTTAATTGAAGGTGGGGGCAAGGAATATCTTTCATATGCACTAAATTTCATGACTTTTGGAAATATGAGTAAAAAGCTATGGCCTAATATGTTACTTTTTTTGTAACTGGGCAATCCAAGCAGATACAAAAAAATCACTTTTTTTATAAACAAAAATTTGAAACTAGTTTTCTAGAGTTATATATACATGGAAAGCTTGAATCATTCCATTTTGATCAATGAGTCAAAAGTTATGAGGATTTTTGGTTTGCGGGCAGTTATGGATTCTCTACTCTAAAATAAACTTTGAAGTCCTTTATCTTACTCAATTTTTAATATTTTTTGAGAAAAATAAAATCATAAGATGAAGATTGTTTACTAAAACATTTCTACCATTGGGATTGGCATTTTACAATTCTATAATTAAATTCTTAACAATTTAGTATTTTGAATCATTCTCTATTACTGTCTATTTACTATTTTTTTGTATATGTTGTACAGTTCCAAATGTTGTGAAATTTTTCAAGCATGTGTCCAAACTCTCTAGGAAAAAGAATCCAAAGAAAAACCACCATTTTGGACATTTTTCATAAAAAAGTGAGCTTGTGAAGTGCAGCTGCCATGTTTTTTGCAGGGCCAAAGAACTATTTCAGTAAATTTGAATGCTTATATCTTGCAATCCACGAGGTGGAAAATTTTGAAATTTTTACCACATGTTCTCAAGTTAGCGTATTGCAAGATCCTATGGTTACATGTATTGATTTTATTTTTTTTCAAAACTTTGGTACTTGTTCTAAAAATGACAGTTTTTGAGGTTTTTCAATGAAAACATAGTCATGGAACTTTAGGGGATAATATAGCATGTCCAAATTTTGCTCAATGATTACCTAATTTCCAACTTACAAAAAAAAATTCAAAGTTTCAAGTGTGTCATATAATTTATAGTATGGTATTGAACATATAATAGTTGAATTAGGGTATGGGTTACTATTTCACAACTGCATATGTGCACAATTAAGCTAGGATATATTTCCAAACCAGCCCTTCATTCCTTCTAGGTTCCTAAAATTGCTTGAAATTCTGATCTTTTTGTGCTTGGTATCCACTATGCCATTTTGTGCTCTCTGCTAAGCTACCCATTACAGAAATTCTAGACTCTCTAGAAGGCCACTAAAAAGTGCCAAATTGGACCCATATTACATTTTTTTCTATGCACAATCACAATAAAAAATTTCAGCCCTCAAAAGGGTGTCAAAATCTGATCTTCGGCACCCCCAGGGTGCAATTACAAGGAAAAAAAGATGAATATTAAAATATATATATAAACATAAATAGTATAGAATTGGAGGTAGAAGGATTGGAACTTGGATTGACAAGTGGCAATTCTATAGACTTAATGAATACAATTCTTTTTCAATCAGATATGGCGCTGACGTGGCATTGACAGCGCTAACATAGCACCACGCATGCCACGTTTGATTAAAATTTAAAAAAAAAATAAAAATAAAAATAAAAAATAAAAAATAAAAAATAAAATATATATATATATATATATATATATATATATATATATATATATATATATATATATATATATATATATATATATATATATATATATATATATATGCTTATTTATTTTCATAATTGCACCATCTCTCACGACCCCTTCGAGGGTTGAAATTTTTCCTAATGGGCTTTTTCCTTATTGCTGCTCCTCGTTGGTACAGCCAATTTTGACAACATGGATTGATAAATAATAGTAACTTAATGGATGAGGCATGTGGAAATCTCTTCTTTATTGTCATCATTTATTAAACAACCACAAAATTATAGTTAAACTAAGGCATCACAAGTCCCCTTCTGACAATTCCGGAATATAAAATGGAGATATACTCCTTGCAAGTTAAGATATTTATACAAGGTGAATCTCTCTTTTGTCACAAATTTCTGTCCTTTTTGTAGCTTTGTAGGGCTCCCGAAATAGAGTGGCTTATCAAAGCTTGGCACCCTTCCAAAGAGTCTGAAATTTCTCTAATGCTATATGGCTAGTAGGTCATTTATTTTACTCTTACATTGAAATTATGTTTCATATGTGTCAAAAAATCATTAACTTGCCCCCCCAAGGTCGTTCAACTTGGGCAATGTTAACTGAATGGTCAAAATTAGCAAACAGAGGTTTTAGTAGAATACGAACTATCTTTGATTTGAAGGTGTTTAGTGGGACAAAGGGAGTATATAATTATTCTAAAAGCTATGAAAGAGAGACCAAAGGTATGTCTTAAGGCGCATAAAACAAAGAAAAATAATTGTAAACAAACTTAAAAATGATAAATAGAAGGCTCTCAAAGTTGTTTTAAATCCACTACCAGTCAACTACCAATTTGATACTAATTCACTTTCAATATACAAGATGTTGGTTCAATTTGAGGCACTTTCAAGTTCTAAAGAGTAGTCTAGAGCCAAGTCAATGTTACTAGATATTGATGAGTGTGATGGGGAGTATGATACATTCTTTGAGACTTATAGGTGCAAAATTGTACTTGGGAGAGATTAAAAAGATGGTAGATTAATTGCTTACATCTCAAGTTTTAATACATTTTTTGGGTGATTGCTTTAGTACTATTTAGTACTTCAAAAAAAAAAATTTGGAGCTAACACTTGGAATGAACAATCCTCTATTAGATTTATAGCTATTATCTAAAAGAATCTAAAAGCAATTAATTATATATTTTTATGTGGTGTGAATGTTAATAAGGTAACGTTCTTTCTACTTACACGAAATGGTGAAATTAGGTTGCCCCAGACTATAATTGACCATGTCTGAAAGTATTAGATATGAGAAATTAGTGTGAGGCAACCTAATTTCACTACTTTGTGTACATTTCAAAACATATAAAATATTATTTTGGTGGTTCTTTTGGTGAATGACTCGTGGAATGACCATCTCTACAGAGTTCTTACAAATCAAAAATTTTAAGCTTCTTCCTATTTCCACTACTAATCCTATTATAACCCTCTAAAGGTATAAAGTGTTCTCAAGAATTGATGGTTTGAAAAAAATCATTATAAAATACTTCTTGGATTGAAGAAAAATTTGGAATTGATCTACACAAATAAAAATTGTAGAGTTTGGGTCTTAGATTTGGCATCTGTATAATTAGATTCACCAATGCTATCACAAATATTGTTCTATAAATTTTGAAAAGAAAATTTCAAATTCCTTCTCAAGTCAATTACAAGCAAAATAGTATTATTTTTTGAATAAAATTTGTTGGAATGGATTTGAAATGAGGTCCACTTGACATGGTGCCTTTTTTGAATTTTTTTTGGTTCTTTAGATCTATGACCTCATTCTTGCAAATGGGTCATTGCAAGAAACACTTGTTTATAAAATTTAAACAAAAGGTACATATATGAGTTTCAAACATTAAATAGTTTATTAATATTTTTTTAAATTAGTTTACTATTTTTAAATTGCCCCCAATTGGATGTCTACCTTGGCCATTTTGGGGGATTTTAGTACTATTTCCAACCCAAAGATACAAATTTGAAGGTGAAATTTGGAAGACAAGGAATTCTATTAAAGTTACACAAGCCTACAAAGAGATTTTTCAAAAATAGTAAAATTTCCACCTTCCACGTGTACTCAAAGTGCGCTACCTTTGCGCATCATGTGCAAAGAGTACAATTTTGTATTTCCAAAGATGAAAATGGTTGAAAAGAAGCATCTTCAAAATAGGAAAAACAACTTTTGGGGGGGGAGGATATTTTGAATTTTTTTACTATTTTCTAAAAAAAAATTCAAAGTGTCTGTTTTCTTGCATTTTTCAACAATCTTTGACCATGTATAACTTTTAGAAATAAAATTTTCTAGATTTGAAATTTTCACACACATACTTTGTTGAATGCTTATAAATTATCCATATTTTATTTTATTTAAAAACAAATTATTCTAGAAGTCACAATACTCTAGTACTAAGGCCGTTTTGAACCAAAATTGTTAAGTGTCTCTTGCAACTATCCAAATTTAGTGTTGAATTAAAGTCAATGCAATTTTGGCTTGGTCAACCACTTGACATACTTCCACATTTGTAGTTTTAAAAAAATATGTACTCTATGATAATAACAAATCCAACCATTAGAGCCATTAAATAGGATAACAACTTAATTAAGTATCTCCAAAAATTATGATGACTTTCATCTAAGCAGTCTTGATTAAAAAACATGAATTTCAATTTGTTCGTTGTCCAAAAATTGGATGTCAAAGGGCTAAAAAGCTAATAAACCTACACAAAAAGCTCTCTTAACTACTTGGCTAAAATTTGGACAAAAAAATTCACTTCATTAAAGATAACCATGCAGCAATTCAATTTGGAAACTGTCAGGGTACTGGGCAATGAATTTTCTCTTGGCAAATTATCATCAAAATATTATCTGATTTTTGCATTTTTTCCTTTAACACTAGAAAGAAAAAAAAAAAAATGGATTAGAATTCCTAAAGCACGTCTACAAAAGTATATAAGGCTCACCAACATTTGGATGAAGTTTATTATCTTTGTAGATGAGTGATGGACTGATGGATAAATTAACAAAATTGGATGATGTGTCTGGTTTGCTTGTATACTAGGGTGCATGTTGCACTTCCACCATGAATAATTTGCTAGTGTTGAGTAGAGTTTATTGGGGGTGATTTATTGCTCAAAAGCTACACAAATTATTTCCAAGGAATATTCATCAATAGAGTTTTGCAATTTTAATGGATGAAATTGCTCAATTGCTACAAAATGTACGGAAAATATTGCTCTCAATTATGGATGAATTATCACACTCATGGAAATTTCATTAAAATGGTAGTATTCCGCATGCCAGTTTGACCATCTAGGATGGATAAAGATTTCAGAATGACCAGTCTGAACCGTTTAGGATAGATATAGATTTCAGAATGGTCAGTCTGAAGTATAATTTAAGTACTTAAGTGCCAAAATTCCGGAATGGCGACATTTTAATGAAGTTCACCACACTCTTAGAAGCATATAAGTATGTTCTCACCCATATTATTATTTTATATACTTCATCCATGTTTTAGTGTATGTTTCATTCATGTTTGGATGGAAATTGCTACTGGATATCGCTTTTTGCACTACCCCAACCTCTGGCGCTCGCCCGCTGGCCGGACAGTTGGAGGACCTCCTTGCCCTCACTGGCAGTTCGCAAAGGACGCTCGCTTGCCAATTTGGGGGTATTGCCGCCACTCATAGAATTCCGCTCCTGCCGCTTTCCTATTCCGTCGCACTACAGTACTACCTTACTGCCGGAGCTACCGAAGCAAGGTCAACGGAACCCAGCGTAGGCTGCGGCGCTGCGCAGCCTCGATCTGCTTCCGGCGGGGCTTCCGCTTCCTCCTGCTGACCCTGTTGTCGCTAGGCTATTGACGTCTCTCGCTGCCCGTGTTCGACGGGGAAGTAAGCTGCAATTTTGATGGACGGGGCCTCGTGCTATTGTCCCTGCACCTGCCGTTCGATCGGGTGCCAGTTCTATATGGCCACCCTATGGTCCACCTGTTTCCCACCGTCCTCTTGACCCTCCTAAATAGTACATGCATAGTCCGTGGGTAATTTAGTTAGGTAACGATCCAAGCACCGTCCCAAGGGGTAATGATCCGTCACTCTTCTCCTGATTTCGATCAACATGCTTTATTCTGGCATGATGACACTATGACAGGTCACAGGTCAACTTCTCCAAATGTCCTTGTGCACATTCGAAATCAAAATGGTTCATATACCAATAATTAAATTACTAACTTGTATGAGCAAATATATCCAAACAAACCGAACAAAGTAACACCAACGTAACTGAGCCGCATTTCCAGACACGATCGATCCATCGCCAACGGAGGTTCCCTCGCGCTAGCTACCTGATCGAGTGGATGAAATCGTTGGAACACTCCGAGTAGATCACAACACGCAACCGCGAAGAATGTTGCGAAAAGTCCACTCCATCCAAGTGATACTTACTTTATTAAGGGAGCTTCAAGAACTCTTTTCGTATTTTTTATCAATGAAAATCAAAAGAAGAAAGAAAGATCTCCTGCTGGCCAGTATTGGTAAACGAGTCCCTTTCCCTCACCACATGACATTCACATTGGGCATGCTACAGTCCTCCGCTAGCTCGATCTTTGCCCAGTTGCAGCGATCATTTCTCATCAACTCAGAAGTTCCAGACCACTTCCGGCGAGTATAAATCACCGATAAGGGCCAGCTTTCTCAATCAGGCATCCTCGCCCAGCTCTCCCAGCTCTCACTCTGCACCAGCTGCAGGTTCGAGTCCTCTGTATCTTGTGATCGACAGGAATATTGTGAGGGCCCCGAGCGTGCTGGTACGTGGTTCAATCTGGGATCAAGAGCTAGCGAGCCCTCCATGGCGTACTTGAAGATGAAGCCCGCGATGATGGTGCTTCTGGTGGCCGTGTCTGTCATGCTTAGCGTCAGCGAAGTCGCGGCGACGCCGGGCTACGGAGGTTCTCCCAAGACCCCACCGAGCAAGAGTCCTCCGAGAAAGAGTCCTCCGAGCAAGAGTCCCCCGAGCAAGAGCCCGCCCAGCAAGAGTCCACCGAGCAAGAGCCCACCGAGCAAGAGCCCACCGGGTCACAGTCCTGGAGGATCAAGCCCACCTTATGGCGGAAGCCCTGGTCACCACAGCCCTCCGTCCCACCCCAGTCCCGGTCCTGGCAAACGTACGTGATTTCTTTGTGAATTCAATTGATGATTCTGATCCTAGTGTAGTACTACTGTTCACTGCATTCAGTTGGTTTGCCCTGTTCAACTCAATCCCATAGACTGATAGACAGCCCCAGCTAGCTTGGATCAGCGCGAGGTCAATGCTGCTAGCGTGAGTAACTATCATGATTCTCGGGGATGATTGTCTCTCTGTCTCAGTTTTTGCTTGATAACTCCTATTCGTGTCTGGAAGCGGAACTCAATGTGCACAGTTAGCTAGGTTGATGGATTGTTAGGGTGTGGGGATCGAGTTCGATTCGGTATTTCGGTTGAGTTTTTGATTCCCAAGCTGCATTACGAAGCCAACTGGAAATTAACAATCGCTTGATGACTGTCCTTACGTCTGCAGCGGACTGCAAGGAGAAGGGCGGCATGTGCGGCGACCCCAAGATCGTGGGCGGCGACGGCGTGGTGTTCTACTTCCACGGCCACAAGGACCAGGACTTCTGCCTCGTCTCCGACAGCGACCTGCACATCAACGCGCACTTCATCGGCAAACGACCCGACGGACGACAAAGAGACTTCACGTGGGTGCAGGCGCTGGGCTTCGTGTTCGGAGACCACGCGCTCACCATCGCCGCCAACAAGGTCGCCCACTGGGACGCCGCAGTCGACCAGCTGCAGCTCACGTACAACGGCGTCCCGTTCGCTCTGGGCGCCACGTCGTGGGCTTCTCCTGACGGCGTCTTGACGCTGACGCGCATCGGCGCCACCAACGCCGTGGACCTGGCGATCTACGAGAAGATGGGCGTGGCGCTGACGGTGGTGCCCATCGGCAAGGAGGAGAGCCGCGTGCACCGCTACGGCATCGGCGGCGACGACTGCTTCGCGCACTTCGACATGCAGTTCCGTTTCCACAACCTTTCTTCGTCCGTGAACGGCGTGCTGGGTCAGACGTACCAGCCGGGCTTCGTGAATCCCGTGCAGCGCGGCGTGGCCATGCCCATCATGGGCGGCGCGGATCGCTTCTCGAGCTCTTCGCTGCTGTCGACGGACTGCCGGGTGTCGCAGTACACGGCGCAGGCCATCCCGCAGGGCTCCGCCATGCCTTCGTTCATCGCCATGTGCGGCAGCAGCGCGTTGCCCGCGGGCGTCCCCGGGGGACTCACCTGCAGGCGGTGAGGCAGTTCATCACTTGAATCACACATATGCCGTTTTACTGCTGTAGTGCTGTGAGAGTTTGGATTTTAGAATTCTTGCTAGTAATAATATGGCACCAAACATGAGAGCACTTGACACTCAGATTCCTTCCTTCTCCGTTGAGCGTTTTTGTGACTGGATTTAGTATCTACAGTAGATAGCACCTTACGCTTGATATTGATGCCATATGGCATGCTTCATAGGCCGAGGTCTTTCATGAAATTTATTCATTAATCAATACTTTGGACATTCTTTGTTTTACTACACGGGCCCTGTGCCACTGACTCTCGGTGCCTACATCGGGTGACCAGTTCTCTTCTTGAGTATTGACTAAGTCATTTCCCTTAGATGTGGCTGGTGCTATTGCACATAGTGAGAGTAGTGGCTATAACCCCTCTCTTGCGCTGTGGCTTGATGAAGCACGTTGTACACACTGCACCCCATCTGCTGCATGAAGTTCAGTTAGTACACATGCAGTGACAAGTCGGAAGCACTTGATGGCTTGTTGCTTCGAAATATATGCGAGCTCGTGACCTCCTTGGTGAAGACAATTGAAGGTTGGTTACTGCATTGTGTGAAGTATGAAGTTTCTAAAGTGAATTCATGGTTATGAGGGAAATCCAACATCACTCATTGTAAAATGTAAATGAGTTCAAGCAGCTCCTCCAGAAATCTTTGGATGAAATAATAATATTTTCCATGCTTGAGTCCCCGAAATCACCCGAAGGACTCAAAGGATTTCAGGGTTAAGGGCTTAAGAGCATTAGCATTGCTGAGATGCATCGTCAGGAGTGGACAGGGTAGTCACTTGGCAATAGCAGTCACAATTTCCAAAAATTTGAAGTCATGTGGAGATTTAAAGTACCATTTGAAGATCACGTCTTATTATGGAGGGCAAATCTCACACATCATTATTGAGATCTGGAATCTGGACTACCACCGTGTAGGAGTTGGAGAGATCTGCAATTGCAATCAACCAAGGGCGAAGATCACCTTTTCTTATGTCTCTTCGTTTAAAAAAAGCACTGAGAACAATAAATGGGCTGCTACTATGCATATCAGTTCAATCATAACTTTGGCGTTAGTGGCGACAATCAAGCTTCTACAGCTCTTGGTCTTTGTTTCTTCTTGTGATTCTCGATGTTTAACATCTGCATGAATGACAAGTAAATCATAAACAACAAAGTACGACAAGCACAGATTCTTTTCTTCAGTTGAATGACCTCCATAGGAATCAGAGAGGAAAATGGCTGACCTTGTTTTCTGTATGTGAGAGGCGCTCATCAAATAAGGAAACCGCTCGAGTAAGGACTTCCAGTTGACCAACAATGTGCTGCACAATTTGTAAATAGAGGTGACGATAGAGTACCGTGCCGCATGAATATTAATATTGCTGAAGTTTCACTATGCCAATGAAGCAGAGACGTGGGCTTGGGAAAGTTTTCGGAGATATTGTCAAGTTCTTCTAATCAAGAGCATCCATATACAATCTTTTGAGATGATCAAAGGGATCAAAATGAAGAGAAGGAGAAGCATACTGAGTTGTATCCTTCTTCGGACCAATCATTGAGAAGGGGACACAATAGCCTCGAAACAGGACTTGGCATTAAGTTATGGTGCGAGTGGAAGTCAAATTAATCAGTCGTCATGTACCAAAATCGTAGAGCAACAAAACATGTTCACTGATGCCGGAAATTAGATATACGTACCTCCAAGGTATTTCCAAAATTTTCAAGAATCGCCTTCGAATCTTCCGAACTTTTGTTGCGACCGTTCATTTGGGTGGGTGAATGAGCAACAGACGCTGGTTGATACCAATTCTCCTCCTTCCTGGTTTCAAACGAGGCCTGACAAATGGTCTTGGGAGATCTTTGAGGGGACTGTGGTAGATGGTGTTTGAGTGGGCTCCTTTGCCGAGGTGGACTTTTTTGGGAGCATGGACTTGAGTACAAGCTCACATCAGGGTCCATTTCCTTCAACGCCTGTAAAGTGAGGCATGATGCAAATTTGAGAGAGCTTAATTAATTCTAGAGAGAAGAAAGTGGATGTTGCGTCTTTGTTACTATCGTTCAAGCATACTTACTTATTTTGGAAAATGTGAAACAATCACTCGTAGAAATCCACAATATATTCTAGAAAGCTAGCCATAGTAAACCCTGCCAACTGCAATTCCATTTAGCTAAAGACAATTCTAATGTAAACCGTGCCAATTGAAATTAGAGCTACAGTAGGTTTCCTAGAACTCTGCGGGGTGGTTATATGGATATACAATACTGGACAGGTCTTTTATGTCATTTATAAACAATTCTCACCTTGTGGTCCGAATGTTGGTTTACTTTTCGATCAGGACTGTTGGTGCGTGAATTACCACCCAGAATCTTGTCTGCCAAGTCTTTGGAGGTCTTACGAGCACATTGGCACGCCATGCAATTCATCATGTGAGGGTCCTTCTTGTGGATTGGACTCAACGAACCTTCTGAAACAAAACATAATTCATCATGTTAACTAAGTTGTTGACATTGATCTAACATTTACATGAATGTTGTCGGTACTAGAAATTATACATAGGCTGCAAATGCATTACAAAGTTAACACAACCACTCGATACCTATCAGATTCACATTTGATATCAGAAGAATAGATCGACCGCACCAAACTCATCACACAATCATCTCTTGGTTTTCACAAAGCGAATGGTTATCAAAAATTTAACTCACTCACTCAAAAATACGTGCAAGTTGAAGAGACTCTGGAAATTACTCAAAACTGAAGAATTAATTAAGCTATTCGACCTCTTAATAACAATTAAAACTCTTGAATGTCACTATCTTGGCACCAAGAACTAATGCATATGACTAAAAGAAGTTATGTAACATTGTGAAAAACAATAGACAGTGTTCTGTGTAATCCTGACGTTGAGTAGTTGGGATGTACGAGTTGGGAAGTAAGAGTCTTGTGACATGCACAGTATAGAGTGAAATTTCACTTGGGACGTCTGTTCCTTGGGGCTTCTTGAGAGGATAAAAAAGAAGAAAGAGAAAGTGATGATATTAGAGAAAGAAATATTAAAGCGATCTGGTTGTGTACCTTGCGGCAGACAAATTGAGTCGTCAAAATTTGTTCGCCATAGCATCACCTGATTCGAAAGTGTTTCATTACGTTAACATATAGCGAGAACGACATGACACAGGCAAATCACGTCAACAAAGAACCTGTTTTCGCTTGATGATATTCATGTAATCATAATTCGTAGCTCCAAACTGTAATCAGGCACTTAGACATTGCAATTTCACAAATGCCGTTCATTTTGGGTAGAGAAGAGCACGTACATGTTCATCCGCACTTCCAGAAGCAAAATAATCGCCTGTCGGCGAAAACTCCGCACATAAAGTTGGGCCCTCATGCCCTTGAAAGCTGTAGAGTACTTGACCCTCACGTAAGTCCCAGACCTGCGCGGCAGTAGTAAATATTCACGACTCTGTAGACTGAAAATACCTCAAATTGAGGTATTTCGTTAGAATGGCGGTATTCTGTGTGCCATTTTGACCATCTAGGACAGGTGTAGACTTCAGAACGACCGTTCTAAGCTATCTAGGACAGGTGTAGATTTCAGAATGGCCGGTCTGAAATGTAAAAGTGCCAAATTCTGGAATGGCGCCATTTTAATGAAATTCGCCATCAATGAAAAAATCGAAGGACAGTTACCACATCCTTCTTGTCCAAAATAATTGTCAAAATCAATGGCACTTACACGAATTGTTGAATCTTCAGCAGTGGAAAGAAGAAAGTTGCCAGAAGGATGGAAGCAGACAGAGTTTACAACCCCTGCACTTGCAGCATAATGCTGAACGAGCATTTTGCTTCGGATGTCCCATATCTGACACCATTCACGTTTTCAACACATCATGAGTACGCCACTGGATGCCTCTCACAACACATTAGGCAACAGTCTTTCAGTCCATGTAACGTTCAGTAAGAGGCATTTATTGCATATAAAGGTGCCAGCAGTCTCGGAAGTGAATTGTGAATTGAGAAGGGAGAATACTTAGTTCTGACAAGATAGAGCAGCCAACACTCTTGCAATGCAACCAAGCGGCACAGGGATTGGAATGAAGATCCAAGAAGATGAATATTGCCTGCTTTAGTAAAATGCGAATGTATTCGAGTAAAATGTGATGATAATATAGATGATGAGGTTGAAGAAAGTGAGAGTAGGGATATTAGAACACCTGAACATAATTGTCGGAACCACCAGTCCCAAGAAGGGAGCCATTGGGATGAAAACGAACAGAGTTAATCATCCTGCAAGCCGCGAACTTAACTCAGAAAAGATGGGCACCGAAGACCCCAAATGTCAACAGATGTGTTTTCAATAAAACTAGACTATTCTCAGAACTTTTTGACAAATCAACGAGAGAACCTTTCCCATCATTCATAGGGAGAAATCCCTATGGTCAGTGATCATTTTCGACCTCCCCATGATTCACAGTGAAGCCTCCATATGAATACCATATTAATTTCACTGAAAGTCCAGTTCAACTGCCCTTCAACTGGTGGGGCAACTTGTGCATTGAATCGCTCGGTTTCTAAAAAAACTCCATTGTATACGAAAGAAACACATAGCGGACGAAATTGTAGAAGAGTTTCACCTACCCCATGCCATCACTGAATTGCTGCAAACACTCGTGCCGCTCCAAATCCCATAGTCGGACAGTCCTGTCATCACTACCAGAGACAATCGTCCTGCAGTCCAACTTCAAGATGCTTCAACAGTTTGAGCACGAACCCTAGGTTCATATTTCATATTCCTCTGTTTGATAAAATATGTGCAATTTTAGCTCCTACAACCACACAAAAAGCACTAACAGTATTGCAAGAAAAAAGAAAAGAAGCTCTTTCAGAAAAGATTCAAAAGGAAAAGCTGACCCGCCATCAGGATGAAACTCTGCAGACCGCACCCAATTTATGTGGCCAGCCAACGTCGCCAAGAACTTTTGTCCTTGTACTAACCAGACCTGCCCGGAAAGCAGTAGAGAAACTGACTTCATTACTGAATTTGACAAAGAGCAATTAGTTAGTACCAACGAGTACATACAATAATAATTAACTAGCAGGAGAAGACATTAGACTTAGCAATAACGAGTAGTTCAGAAGCACCTTAATAGTTTTATCATCTGATCCAGTAAGCAGACGTTGGCCATCATAGCTGAATGCGACAGTACGGACTGCCCCTCCATGTGCCTTGATAACACTCGATTTGGCTTCTCTGAAAAAACAGGATTTTTTTGTGTAATGTTTTTCCACAACCGGACTCCTGATTTGATTTACCTAGGCCATCAGGTTTCAGTCTGCTTTACTTTCCATGAATTACGCACAACGATCTTAGTATGTGACTAACTCCTCTTCAAATAAGCAATCCCCTCAGCATGTGACTAACTCCTCTTCAAATAAGCAATCTACTCAGCATTTGAAAGTAGAGGCAATGTACACACACAGTAGGGAGCCAGAGGCGCACGGTCTTGTCTTTGGATCCTGATGCCACCACATTCTCCAATGGCGAAACGGCCACCGAGTAGACAGGTCCCTGACAGCCACCAAGGCCCAGTAACAAATTTGTAAGAACATAATGTTGATTCAATCTTACATATTCGATGTTCAGATATATTATACCACGCCCCCAAGACACCAATAATGAATGATCATGAACAGAAAAATCAATCGCTGCAGTCCAAAGATGATTCTTCACTTAGTTTCAACCAAAAAGCTACTCAACGAGAGGCTGTCCTTTTCTAGTGCAGCTACATATCTCCGAGAGGCTGTGCAGCTTATTCAACATTGTGGCTTATTTCATGTTAAAGACTAGGACTCAGTTTTCAAGTAGGCAACAAACACTATCCATAGGAATCCACTGACTTCACACTTCACTATTGTGATGATGCAATTGACTCGGTCAAGAAACAATGAACATAAGATTTAACATTGCTCGAGAGTGAGTAATTTTTCGTCCTTTTCTTAAGTCATAGACGATTATAACCGAAAAGAGTAGTTCGGTAAACGATAATCCTACATTGCAGGCCAACAGATTTTCGCCTCAACAATGAAAATTAAGATTGCAGAGCATCTGAAGATCCTCATGATCGAGACAATGGTGAACCTAAAAACTCAAGTAACAATATTGTAAGCATACTGTTTTTCTTAACATATCGGTCATTATCATGCACCCCGAACCCTAGCAGCGCCAAACCTAATTTCGTTTAATTCGAAGTAAGGTTTGTTAATACCAGCTTACTTCACACAAGCTGTCACGTTCATCTATATGATTAAAGCCTCAAACAAGAATCACACCAGTGCTACAAATTACCAATCGAGCTGGAAGATGCTGGACCAAGAAGCTGCATACACTGAACATAAGATCCAATGAAACAGACAAATCAAACTACGGAAATACACTTCGCCTACACATTAAAAACCTGGAGATGACCACTCAATCTGCGTTACTGGAAAACGGAAAATTCTCACTAACAATTATTCGATTGCGTAGTTGATTGTCTTGCAATGCGTTTTTTCGATTCAAGGTATTACATACCTGTTCTTAATCTGTAAGTACATTTAAAAAGGTTGAAGAAGGCTAAAAATGCTTACAACCCGGAGAATGAGAATGTTCCGTTTTTCCGTAACCGGATACTCAATTGATAACCACGAGCTTTCTCTCTGTATTATGAGAGATGCTTCAAGAAGCAATGTTTGTGAAATGCACAGACGAAAATCACGCTCACCGTTCAACACGCTTCCCACACGCTGATCGACATCTTTTTCTCACAAAACATGACCTGATTAGCAAATACTATCGATTACGGAAGAATGATGACCTGATGCCCGAGGAAGCGGTAAGGTCGAACAACAGGATGGCGCAGGTTAGGCCGACAATGTAAGCTCCACAGCAAGACAACCGAATCGGCACCTCCGGAGACCACATGCTTCATGTGCGGCCGGAATTGGAGCGCGTTCACGCCTCCCCGGTGACTGCCATAGCTGGCCAGGATAACCGGGTCTTGGTCGCCCATGGTTGCTGCGTTGGATCGGCTTCGACAACAAGCAACCTACAACAACCACGAACAACCGCAAACTGAAGCTTCAAGAGGTCTCTCAAAGCCAGCTCCTCCGCAATTTGGCTCATACACGTATTTGTGTTGAAATACCGGTAACTAACTCCAGCACATATGTAGACGTCGGAGCTGTTTCCCAAAGCTTGCGCGCGTTTTGGCAAGCTCTACAAAAAGAAGTCGCTTCAAGTTCCGACAGCGCCTCCGCCGGTCCTGAGAGCTTTCAAACTGCGGCTCTCTGTTTCAACGTTCCCATTGCTTGCAATTCATGAAAATTTCTACACAAGACAGGGAGTTTTACCACTACCATCACCAATTGTGTCACGGCCTGTGCAGCCATTTCAAAGAAAGTTAACTAATGCTATTGATCGCATTCGAGGAAGTTTGAGGCCGTTAACAACGAAACATGGACACATTTGTTCTCGGAACAATCAAGTCACAGGCAATTCATGCTGATACGAAGCGAATGTCTTCGATAAGAAGTGCAATTCAGGGTTGGCCTTCAATGATGAAAATTTTCTTAACCCCTAAATGCCCAAGGCCTGTTTTGAGCCTCTAGGAATTTGTGCTAATTTGAACAAAAAGACAACATTTTGATAAGTTGTGCCAATTTATTTTAATTGTAAATGTACAAATTCAAACTAGACATGTTAGAGATCATGTAGGAAAAGAAAACACAACAAAATTACTTAGGAGTCAAAAAATTACAACGTTTGATCATAAGGGTGTTAAAACTATGAAAATCTTTTAGTTCTCTTTGTGCATACCACATTTTAAAAGTTGGTCAACAAAAAAATATGAGGTTAGAGGGCCTAACATGCATAAACCCAATCAATTTATGGCTTCTCAAAATCTACTCTACAATTTTTTTAAATTAATTTCTAATGTGATTTTTCTTCCAAGATCTAGTGTATTTGAGGCTCATTTCCAAGAGCCCGTAACACTATAGAAAGTTAAGATTGCAATGGTACCCTTGCACAAAATCTTGAATAGAAAAATTGTAATCAATCATTTTCAAAATTTGATTTTGAGGCTAAAACTAGACTTCAAAAAGAATTTTACAAAAATATGAACTACTAAAAATAGCAATTTGGTTAAGTTTTATTTAACTTCAAAGTTTTGTTGACACCAAAATTTGATGCCTCGGGCATTTAAAGGTTAAATATTTGCTTGAGTCAAAATGCGACCCAAAGGTAAATAGAATTAGGTTTATGAGTCATAAAATATGGCCATTCATTTCAGTCATGCAACCTAATCACATTGAGCTGTGTTCCCTCTATTGCCATTGTCTATGGATTTAAAAGAATTTTTTTTGGAGATAATGCCACGCAATATGATAATTCTTGGAAGAACAACATATTACTCATACATATTTTTGTATTGCAAGATTGCAAAGTAGGATAAATTTGTTGTCTCTACAATGATTGAAAATGTAGTTCCGTTACCTCCATCTCCTTGAGCAAAGGAGATGTGATTATGGATTGCCAAAGAATTTGATACACAACCCAAAAACAACCCTGCCACAAGCTAAAGTTTTACCGCAAGTAAAGATGCTCAAAGGATGGTCAAAAGTTGGCATGTTTCAAATTGTGTATCATGTGGACAATATTGAGAGAGTATTAAAATGGCAATTTTTTTTAAATGGTGTGAAAACAGTTGACAGTTCCAAACAACCATTCTAAATCTATACCTATCCTAGATGGTTTAGAACAGCCCTTTTGAAATCTATATTTGTCCTAGATGGTGAAAATGGCACACCATCAAAGTGGCATTTGGAATACCACCATTTGAATGAAATTGCCCGTCTTGCTGTATAACCATCCATTCTTGTTGATTTTAAATTAATATAATAAAACATCTCATATATATACTTGAGGTAAAATTAGACTATTTGACCATCACATGTGACCATCATGGAAATGCAAGTATACAAGCCTTCCAACCATGTGCAATAATTAATTTTTTTTTGTCTGAAACAAATGAAAATTGAAAAAGCCTACCACAATGCCTTAGGACCTTAGTTAGTTTTTGAAGGAAAGCGGGTAGGATCTTGTTCTTCTTTGTATTGTGCACCCTTTTTGAAGTAATTTGCGGAATAGAAAAACAAAAAGAGCCCGCCACAATGACTATCTTGATACAACTCTTAGACTCAACTAGGGAATAATGTAATGGACTTGGTCAACAACCAAATACATAGAATGTTCTCACAACTTGCTAAATCTACTAGTGTCAAAGTACTACATTGCGGTCACAAAATTGTCGGAAAACTCAATTTTGTTAGCTTGAAAATATTTCATTACTTTGGCACGGTTTAGGCCACCCTTACAACCTAAATTAAATCAAAATGTATACCTATCCTAGTTTATGGCTTGAAAGTGGTGTTTTGTGAACATATAGGTGTCTGCAGTATCTGATTTGTAGCTTGGTTTGTAGAATAAATATTGCCAATTTAACAAAATTGTAGCTTGGAAGTATCTTCATTCCTCAAGTACCCGTTTCTTGGGAATCAATATTAACAAAAACTACAACTTCCATCAACCAAACATCCTATAAGTTCCAACGACGTAAAACTAAAGGTCATAGTTTCCAAAACTTCTCTCTGTGAATAATTGCGAAGGCGTCATCAAGTCGGTGCACCTCGTTGCTCAATGAGCCAATAAAATATCTTGCCGGTAAAGACAAGTAATAGTTAAGTCAATTCCGGTCTCCGTCGGGGATCAAATTCTCACTATACTAGTATACATGAGAAAATTTTGACATTTCAATGCAACACCATTTTTGTCCTCAACAGACAAATCACAAAATCTCAATAATTTGTGGGGAAAATCTTATTTTTGAAAGTCTAGCACACAAATTGTGGCATTCCATACGCTTATATATAGGGCAACGCCCGAGGAGGAGGGTGTTTTGGGAAATAACAAGTCGACAAGGAGGGCGGAGCCCGACGAGGAGGCCTGTTATTTTCCACTACACCCGACAACGAGGAGCCATTGCCCGACGTAAATCACAAACAGAAGGATGAGAAATCAAGGATGAGAAATTGAAGTTGAATGAGTATTGCGTAATGCCCGATTATGCAAGAAAACCCGCGCAATCAGACATTATGTCTCAAAACCCTCCCCGCAAATGTATGGAGAAATTCCTGCAAGTGGTTTACGTAATAGTTAATCCAATACTTTCTACAGTTTCACCTAAAAATTGCATGAATGTAAGAAGGATTAATACCATGCCAAAGTTGATCTGGTCCTAAAAGCCCTCAAAGTCTTAAAAGTTCCAAAGTCCACTCAAATGACAAGTTGGAATTCAAGTAGGATTATATGGTGACTATGATCTCAATTTTTGGCATGATTTATTGAAACTTCTTTTCAAGATTTAAGCATAGATTAGCTTTCTAGTAATTTAATTTTTGTTTCAATATTTGTCCAAGCGCAAAAGTTATGTGACCAAATCAAAAAGAATTCAAGCCCAAGCAATACCAAAAAATCATAAGAACTTGAAATATTTATAAAAAAATAAAATTTATAGAATTTATCTTTTCTATTGGTAAATCTTTAAATCATTTCATTTTCAATTTCACTAGGATAAGTGACAAGAAATTGATGAAACATTTTGTTTTGCAAGCATTTAGAGCATCTATGTGAAAAAATAATACACTGATTTTAATTTTGAACTCAATTTCTACAATTTTTCAAAAACAAAAGGTCCATAAGGTGGTTTAGTTTTTTTGCTAGAACAATCTCACCATAGAGATTTGTTTAATTCAATCTTAGAATTATTAACAAATTCGTTCTTCTTCCATCTCTAACCTACTTCTTTTTAACAATTTTTTAAAAGATGAAAGTCAATTTTTTTTTTAAATTTCTTCAAGACTCTCAACTCAATTTTTCAACATAAGTATTTTTAAATAAAAATCCATAAAGAAAATAATTAAATTAAAGAGGATTCAAAGTCTTATGATCTAGTGTGACAATGTCGGATTTTTTTCAAAGTGAATTTTGATGGAAAAACAGGCTTTGGAATTGTAGAGGTTAAAGTTTGAACATCAATTGCTTGTTGCACTCTCCTTCTCCTTTGCATTAACCCCTAAAGGACTGAGGCCCTTTCTGTGCCAAAAAACACTCAAAACTGCCATTTCTATAGCAAAAAGTAAAAAAAATTGAAAAATATTTTTTTTTCACATTTAACCGTAGGATCTTACACCTAACTAGTATGAGAGTGTGTGGAAAAAATTTCAGAATTTTTGACCGCATAAATTGCAAGATATCTGCATTTAAAGTGAAAAAACAAGTTTTTCAGCACATTGCGCCATTGCAGGACTAGATTTTTTGACTTTGAACATTTTTAACTTAAAATTTTTGCACTACAGAGTTTTGAGCTTTAAACCTTTATAGTGTAGTATTGAGTTGAGAGTCTAGGGAAAAAAATAAATCCAAAAAACCTTACTTTTCATTCTTTAAAAAATTGTTAAATAGAAGTAGGTACGAGATAGAAGAAAAATCTAAAATATTAATATCTTTTATATGGAATTAAAAAAAACTAATCCCAATGGTGAGATTATTCTAGCAAGTAATATAAACTATGAAAAAAAAAAAATGAAAAATTTGAAAAATTGCATTCAGAAATGCATCCTAGAAGTTATTTTTTCAAGAAGATGCTCTAATTGCCCAAAAAACAAGAATGTCCATAACTTTCTCATAACAAATCCAAATGAAATGAATCAAAGCTTTTCAAATAGACAAAAATATAATCTACAAGAAAAAAAATATTAAAAAAAAAAATTCAAATTTTTGTCTATTTTGTTTTGCTGCCACCGTCCCTTGCTTTGAGCTTATTTGGTCATAACTTTTTTTTCCGGGCACCGATTGTGAAAAAAATTATATTCCCACAAATCTTATCAATTTTTCTATCTTCAAAAAAAGTTTCAAAAAATCATGACAAAATTTCAGTCCGTAGGTACCTGCTCAAAAACGCATTTGTCCCCCAAACGGACAATGGTCCTTTAGGGGTTAATTTGAGTCTATTGTCATATTTTTAATAAATTATATATGAGAGAAAGGATGCTGCCAAAATGGAACCTTACTTATTTGAATATGATAAGGTTCAAATGTGAAAATGACATCCAAATGAAAGATGTTGATTGTGGAAATATCAACTCAATGATGTATGTCTTGATATATTTTAGAATATAATCCATATTTTAGGAGTTGTAAGTAGTGTTGTATATATGGTTCCCTACAATCACTTAAGGACCAAAATGGAATAGAAGCACCTATGGAAATTAGTGTAGGACAGAAATTTATGCATTCACATAATATGTCTTAATTTTGTTTCCAACAAAAATTAGTGCATGTACAACAAAATATATTTATGTATAAAATGATCACTATGGGCACATCTAATATCCCATTTTAGAACCCTCTATTAGAGAAAATTTGGGGCTTCAAGAAGGTTGCCAGATTTGGATTAAAATCCAAAAAGTCCAAATAAAAAATTAATTTTTTTTTTAAAAAGAATATTTTTTTATTTGGACTACTAGTTTAGGTGTAGCGAACCTCTTGAGGCCCCCCATTTTTTTTGTGCTTGGTTTTACCTTCTACCATGGGCATATATCAATGCATTGATATATGCTCAATGCTCAATGCTCAATGAAGTTTGCAATGGTCAAGTCACTCCACCCATTAGACAACAAGTGAACCGCCTAAGCTAGTTGTCCTTCCAACCTTGCAATGTCAATTATCCTTTGATTTTCTTCTTTTATCAACTTTGCATATTTCTTTTGAATCTTGTTCACTTTAATTTCAAAGTTGACTTGCTCCTTAGCCATCCTTTCAACATGACTTTGATTTTGGGCTTTCTCGTGATCAATCTCTTGTTTTATTTCTCTTAACATCCTCATAGAAATTGGAATGTCTAAATTTCACTCATTCTCATTTGAATGCTCAATGCTTGCCAATCAAGGCACGAACATTTGTGGTTTGCTTGGGTGCGGAGGAATAACATTTTCTGAAGAAGCTTCAACTTCAACTGATCCTACTCCGTAATAAAGAGGAAGGGTGTTCATGTCTCTCATCAAGAAGGTTCCATACTGGGGGCAAGGCTTTCCTTTTGTTTATCTACAACCAATGGGCACAAACATGGCCAACAAAAGATATGCCCACATAAAGTTGCAACGAGATGAGTCGGGAACTTTGAACATATGTGGTACTCCAACGCATTTGGATGTGGCCCTTTTGATTTGTCACTATCGACAACAACATTGGAAATGGTGGACAACATAATAACACTCCTCCCTTCCATAACTCCCTAAAATATCAATCTTCTTGCAATTTAATAATTCTAACCATCACTAATTTTACTTAGTCTTAACACTCGAGTGCACTATTGAAATCTCTCTTACACAAGCTCTAACCAAAAGCTCTCAAGCTCTACTTTGATGTGGTATCTATAGCATCAAGTTGGTTGCTTAAATAGACCTAGTGGTCGAAGCCTCATTGGTAAGATTCTACTTGTTTGATTTAGTCCCTCGGGGGGTGTAGTCATCGGGCGGATTAGCAAACTATGAGCGAAAAAATGATAGGGTATTTTTTATTCATTTGGGCTAAAAATTATAAAAGAGTTTAGAATACTATAGGGTATAGAATATGGCATTGGATGTCTTTAAAGTACTATAGGGTATGGAATAATAGGCCCCATTAGAAAATGCAGTAGTACTAAAATAGCCCCCTTTATATTAAATTCTTTGGCCAAATGTCTGAAATTACTTATTGTACTATAGGAAATATACATCTTAGTTCATGTAAGAGTCTCGGATTCCTACAGTGACTTAACTACTCTTACAACTAAGTGTTATACATTGTACATGGATACATAATTTAGGGTCTGACTACTGTAAGTTAATACGGAGTATGATTTAATATTACAGGATACAAGATTGTGCAGATCTCGTTTAGGGTACTCAGTGATGGTTTACTGCGCTTAGGGGTCAGTTCAATCTGGCTCAGTGATGGGGTTTTCGGCTTAGGGGTCAGGGCAATCTGGCTCAACTCGGCTTAGGGGTCAGTTCACTTGAAGCCGACCGTTGCGTCTGAGTTTGCAAGGAAGAGGTTTAGGGTTTGTTCAATTGGTCGGGACTGGGTGCAATCTCCCGACGTGTGCAAGAATCCGGCCGTGGCGTGTGCAAGGACCTGAGTTTACTGTCGACGAGGTGGAGGGTTTGTGCAAGGACCTCAGTTTGCTGAATACGGGGTTTACGGTTTGTGCGCCCGTTCAGTTTCGGGTGTCCCACAGCAGCCCTCGTTACGGTTTGGGGCGGATCTGTGTTGTGCGTGTAGGGTTTACGGTTTGTGCAATCAATTTCGTTGTTTGGCTACGGGTTTGTGCAATCAATTTTGTTGTTTGGCTACGGTTTGTGCAATCAATTTTGTTGTTTGGCTACGGTTGGTTCGTTGGGAGCATCCCCAAGCAGCCCTCGTTACGTTTTGTTGCAAATCCGTCACGGTTTGGTGCAGATCTGTGTTTTGGTTTTAGGCTTTACGACTTCAGGGTTTGGGGAATTGTTTTTTCTGTGTCTTTTTCTTGCGTGACAGCGTCACATGGTGCCTAGGGTCGCTGCGATCATCTTGGCACCTGCTGCTTTGAGGTATTGCTAGTCTCTGAATTGGGCAACGTAGGGTTTTGTATTGCGGTTGTCTTGTGGTCTTCAGGCTCTTGTTAATTTGTGGTTTACCTTTCAGGGTTTAGGGTGCGTTGCTCTTGCGTTCTGGATCCAGATGTGCTGCGTGGTGTAATGACAGATTCGATTTGTTGAACGCAGGGTTTAGGGGCGTGGATGATGGCGCTCAATTACAAGATCAGATTGTACTCTGTGGAGGATGATGTGGGGCGGCCGGAGCTACTCAGTCCGTTTTTTTGCAACTCCAGCGATACTTATGCGGATTTGCGCATGCGCATAGTCTTTGGCAATGCTAACTTTGGTCCCATTCACTGTGTTTGTAAACACAATGAGCATTATTTTTCTTACTCCATCATTGTGTACAAAAACTATGTTTGATGTGTGTCCTAATACAGCTCCCACATGAGAATGAATCTTGTAAGATATCAAGTAAAGGGTGACACCAAAGTTTTTTTTGGAGTAAAAGCTTTCTTCTGTCAAATTTCGTTGTAACTTAAATTGTCGTTGGCCTGAAATTTTCTCAACATTTTTTGGGTCCATGCTGCAATATATATGTCGAGAACATTCCCTAAACCAAACCACCCCATTCAATTTTGGGCCAAAATTATAGTAGAATAATTTTTCAATCTAATTTACCATATCATTTATTCATAGAAAATTGGAATTGTAAGTAATGCAAGCCCCTTCTCTATTAACCCAAATTAGAAAATTACATAATTGTAGCATGTGAAAAAAAAAAAAAAAAAAGTAATAGCCCCCTATAAAATAGTGGTTGGTCGCTCATATATCCTTATTTTTTTAAGGCACAGCACCCCCCGAGTTTAGTCCCCAAAAGATCTAGCCTAATAAAATTTCATATATGTCAAACCTTGACCAACAAGGCTTTTGTTATTAAAATTTAGGAAGAAGATAGAAAAGTTGTGAGAGTAGCACTTGCCACCCAACTATAGAAGATTGAGCTATTGAAAGAGATGATCAACTCAATTGTATCTCTTTCATCTTTCAAACTACATAATATACTACCTCGATATCTTTCTGCATAGAATATATAGAGACTCACTAATTGTATTGTGCTCTTATTAGTGGTGCCCAAGTTTTAAGGTGGTCCAACACTAGCATTGTTGCATATTAGTTGGTTTATTATGTGGAAAGTCATGTAAGCCTAAGGCTTTAATCACAAGTGTATATGCACAACATGACCAAAGCTATGCATCAAGTCTCGTTTGATTAAGCTGCCACTATACCGTATTGGAAATTGCAGTGTGGAATGCATTGGTTGATGCCATAGCCCATCCAAGGTCAATAAAAAACAATCAGAAGACAGATGAGGAATTTCATGGAATTAAAAGAAAGTGGAAACCAAGTTCATGAGAACAAAAAAAATAGGTTATGTTACAAAAAATACAAAATAATGCAAATCAACCCAAAGAAATACGTGTAAATTTTTTCCACTCTTGACCACTAAAATTCTCTCTGCCCTGAAGTAAATGCAAGTAATAATTTGAATATAAACGCAAGAAAGACACGGCCTCCATGGTTAAGGTAGTCACCAAATTACTCTCATATTGGATCAATAAATGTATTATTTGTTTCTATGGTTAATAGTAATGTCATCCACTAGACCTTTTAGGTCCGTAGCATCCTCATACCTAAAGTTAACTATGAAAAGACATAGAGATCAAAATGTGACAAATGGATGACTTTCCAATCACCTAGTAGAAATGAAGAATGCTTGTGTTGGTCCAGAAATCTGATAATTTGTAAGTGACTACCTTAGTCGTAGATTGGCATCCTTCTAGAGTTAATGAAGTTTTCTTCTCCATTAGACAATGGATGCTAGTAAGAGAATAAGGTAGTCTGCTTTTAAAACGACCATTTAAGCCTACCACACTCATCATTTATAGTAATAGATATTTCAATTGAAACAACATGTCACTCATTTCTAGATAGGGTTTAGAACATGATTGCTTTTAGCATTACAAAAAATTTTAGGCTTCAACAAGACTGCAAGTGCGTGATTTTCGGCACCCACAAGGTGCAATTACGGGAAAAAAATAAAAAAATTGATTTTTTTTTTTTGAAAAAAAAATATTAAAAAAAATAAAAATTTGATGTGGCGCTGACAGCGCTGACATGGTCAAAATGCGAATACTTCACATTTCAAATTTTCATTTTTTTTTTTTCCGTAATATCACCACGAGGACCAGGCTTAGCGGCCTTCTGGAGGCCTCATATTTTTTGTAATGAGTAGACTACCTTGGCTTCTCGAAGTTACTAATGAAAAGCAATGCTATTGCTTCTATGTTGAATTAGAGATTCAATTGACAAGCAATCTATTTAAATCTTGTGATGAAATGAAAGTTGATGATTGCTTTAAAAAAAGCACTCGAAAGTTGTAACTCCAAGGCAATAGTGTAATGAGGAGGGAGGCATGCTAAAGTTGCAAAAGAAGCTATAAGGTAACTACACCTAATTTCAATTGCTTTCTAAAACCGCACAATCTAGATTCTTGTCTACAATGTACTTCCACTATTCATGAGAGTTTGTATGATTGCCCTAAACTCTATTTTCAACACTTTAAAAATTTGAAGTTTAATCATATAGTGTCCAAATAATGCACTCTAAGAGAATCTAGAATCTCCTTTTGACTACCAACAAGCCCCCACAAAAATCTTTTCAATATAATAATGGGAACCATGCTAAATTGCTTATTTGTATGATCTTTGGTGCAGTTACCTTAGATAGATTTAGAATGCGCTCAAGATTGTGGATAGGATGAATTTAAGACTAAGGTAACATAACCTATTCTTGATCCTTTCAAAAAAATTCCTTTTACCATTATCAAGAGTCATAATTGATTAATTTATGTTGATTATTGTCTTAGAAGAAAATTCAATGGAAAAAACTTATCTTGAAATATAGATTTTTTATTTTCCATGAATACCATATTTGAAGTGAAGGTTATATAGTAGGTAACTATTGGTGTTCCTAGACATATACCGTAAAATCATTCTTCAAAAAGTAGGAATCCAAAGGATGAGAGTCCATCAACATCTTAAACGGTGAATAGACTTCATTAGAATTGGATCTTAAATAGGTTGGTTTTGGGTCAAAAAATAGGGAGGGTTTAGGAATAGAGGGGGTTCAAGAATGGGATATTCTACCTTATGAGGGAATTTCTTGCACCATTCATTGCAAATACATTCAAGCCACTTTCAAAAAAATTGGATGAAGAATTGCCTTTTTCACTCTATTGGATCCTAAAGTAGATCAACAAACACAAATTGACCTTGGCAATGTCTCAAGATTAATTGAACTTCCACATAAAAAGTGATGAATGTATATGAAAAAGGTGAAAGCCAAGTCCATTTGTCTTGAAGTCAATGTCACTACATAATAGTGGGATGTAATCTTCTTATAAACTGCCTGTGGTACCATCCAAAGAAACCTTCATGATTTGAAATACAATTGGGATTTTGTGTAATGTAGGATTAGTATTGAAATCTCAATTGAACATACCAAAGTTCAATTTCAAAAAAAAAAAATTGTTTTTCAGTGAATTGTTTTAGATGTCTTTTATGGTTTCACATGATTGTTGATAAATTTTAAATATAATTAAGGAGAGTTATAGGAAACATCTATACAAACAAACTTTAGATTAGAACTCATTAATTAACAAATTTTAATCTATAGAGTTCAATATTAGGTTGTCAAATGTCAAATTTTGTGAACTAGATATCTATGTAATGCCACTAAATATTGGCTAACTAATTGTACTATAATTATTCTCTATAGTGCAAGACTAAAAAAGTCCAAGGGTCAAATTGCAAAATTTAGTTATAATATAAAGATATTTATTTTATAAAATTGTAAACACTCAAATAGTAATCTTTCTATACTATGAATTTTAAATTTCTTTTGAGATTTTTTAGAAAGGATAGATGATTATGTATATTTGATACTTCCTACATGTATTCACCATGTGAACCTTGAACTTTCATCACCAATGATTTTTAATCAATTATCACAAAAAATTGTAAAATATATCTAAAACAATTCACCCAAAGTAGAGATTCGTCTTTCTTAGAAATTGAAATTTGGTACACTAGACTGAGATTGCATAAGAAGACAATATTCATTGTACATGACATAAAATGCCAATTGTATTCCACATTATGAAAATTTCTTTGGATGGCCCAACAGGCAGTTTGCAAGAGTATGTACCCTGCTGTTTGAAATGACTGTGTAAGGATAATGTTGAAAGTTACGAGGGTTCAAAGTTATTTCTGGAAAGGTATGTTGGACTCAGTCAATAGATATTTCCAAGCTCCGATAAAAAAAAGACATGCAAGGATAGATGCCCAATACTGTAGTGAGAAGGGAATCCAAAACCCTGCTACGGTTTTCACGCATGGTTTGACGAGATTTGGCAAGTGTTTTAGGTCCTTTCCTTCCATTCAAGGTTTTCACAATGCGAAATGCAACTATAAAGCAGATTCAGAATTCAGCCAGTAAATTCTCTAGAACTTTCATGCTCTAATTCAACCCCTCATGTTCTCTGGACAATTAAGACAATACTTTAACAGGTTGACGGAATGCTGTGTAGTAAAAAACAAACTTATAATTTCCTTATAATGGAAATTGTCCATGTGTTTCAAAAGAAAAGAAAAGAAAAACAATATCATGCAATTGAAACTAAGTTATTGTCAGTCCTGCGATTGCCGTATCCAAAATTCCAATTACCCAAGCAATTGAGGATAATCAGTTCTGCAGCCAATTTTCTCCAAAAGCACATTTCATAAACCCATTTTTAGAAAAATTTCACATGCCAACATTTACTCAGCAAAAGACCCACAAACAAACTGATACAACGGATTGGATATAGTCATACTTGTCAATGCCTGTTCAGAGCTGTACAAAAAGCAATTCTCCAAGAATCGACCACTTCAAACTGCTTTCTAGCCAACTTTCCTCTGCCTGCACAACCTACAGACAACCTCTGTTTACAAAACTACAAAAGGAGCCTTCCAGTAAACCTGCTCCATTCACACGATATACTTGACATGCTCAGATTCAATTCACCTTGGGATGCTCCACAGCCTTGCCTTCGTCGTCCTTGTTGAAGTGCTGGTATGCTTGGTACCCAGCGTAACTAAGCGCGCCAGCACCCACAACACCAGCTGCCACTTCAGCCATGAGGACCTTGCGACGGTGCTCTCTTTCTTCGTCGGAGATGTCAGTCCTGTGCTTCAAGTCATGCACCTGAAACCCAGCAGCATATGATTCATTGTAAGAACATTGTATTCACATGTGGAAATTCCCCAATCACATACATACAAAACATGGACAGATTCTGAGGACGTGCAATTACAGAGTATGCAATTTGTGAAGGAACGAGAGTACAAATTAACATTGCACACTTCCACCTGTGAACTCACACAAGACTCTAATTCACGACGCTCTGAAACCCTCAACATTCGTTAGGAACAAGGATGATGTCCAGCAGAACAAGCCAATTCCAAAACAGCATGTCAATACTCTACAATATTCATTAGTACTATAAAGAAAGCATTTCTATCACATCGACAGCAAACCTGAAAATCACAAAGCGAGAACTGCAAGATCGGAAACCCCCTCATATCCACAATAGCGATCATCCGGTCTAATCAACTCATTCGACGAACAATGAAAACTCTCCTGGTTCATTCCAACCCCACATCCGATTCCGAAGCCCCCAGTACCATTGTAACCCTTCTTAATCACCCGATTCAAAACCTGAAAAAAATGCACATACAAGACTCCACAAGAAACTCACAACCAAACCCTCAATCTGCGCCGACACAGAGCTTTCAGAAAAAACAGAGGCAAGCGCTTACATCTTCCTTCTTCAGCTTGCCTCCATACTTCTCGTGTCCGGGCATGATCCCCGCCAGAGCCGCAGGCAAGTGCCCGCCCACCGATCCGCTGCCATGGTGTCCCGAAGACTCGTGGTGCTTCTCCTCCTTGTGCTTGTCATGCTTGTCGTGCTTGTCATGCTTGTCATGCTTATCGTGCTTATCGTGCTTGTCCTTCTTATCGTGCTTGTCATGCTTGTCTTTCTTGTCGTGCTTGGAGTGCTTCTTCTCCTTGTCAGAGTCGGAATCGGAGCTGTGGCCACCCATAGCTAGCAAATGTTTCCACGAATGTAAGATAAACTCTAATCACGATTGGAAACAGAGGAAAATGAAATGGACCAAGTGAGGAAATGAAATGCGGAGGAGTGTGATCGAACAGAAGCGGGAGATTGGGAGGCTTTGTACTTTGTAGACTTGAGATTGCAGAGGCGTGGGAGGTCGGCAGGGAATGCGCGTGGGGATGGTGGACACGTTCTGCGCCGGCATGACCGCAGCGAAGCGATCGGATATGTTTGCCTAGCCTGCTGCAGTCTAAGTTGTGGCAGGACTTTCTGTACTAGAGAAGCTGCAGGGTAGTGCCGATTCGGCAGCATGGTGAGGTCGTTGGCGAGCATCATAGGGCAAGCTACTACCCCGCAGCTTCTCTGGTGTTGACGTATTGTAAGGTAACTACACAAAATGGTGAAATTACGTTGCCCCACACTAATTTCTCATATCTAACACTTTCAGACATGGTGAACTATAGTCTGGGGCAACCTAATTTCACTATTTTGTGTACATCTAAAATCGCACAGTTCCTAAAACTGCACACTGGATATTCTTGCCTAAAATGTACTCCTACTATTCATAGGACTCTATGATCGCTTTTAGGTGCACCTATTTTCAGCACTTTGAAAATTTGTAGTTTATTCATATGGTGTCCAAAAAATGCATTCTAAGAGAATCTAGAATCTTCTTTTGACCAACAATGGGACCCCACAATTTTTTTCCAATATAATAGTGAAAACCATGCTGAATCATGCTGAGTTGCTTAACTGTTTGATTTAAGGTCGGTTACCTTATTGTTTCTAAAAAGACCTATGTTTCCTTTCTAAAAAACAAGAATCTTTTCAAAAAACAGAGTAAATATGTTTGATTAGGAGATATGGTCATCAAATTGAAAGGCCTAGTTGATTACAACTGACAAAACTGGTAGTCGACCTCAACTATCGGTTTTGCCCAAAAAATGGCTAAAAAATGAGCAGAATCTAACATACAATATTTTAATGTACAAATTTTGAATGAAGGTATGTGTACCCCTAATCATGACTACCCAAAATGCTAAACCTCATTTCAGTCTTGAAGGCAGTACAAGAGCTAAGAGTGTCTCCACTCTTTCATTAGGCCAGGCCCAACCTGATGTATGGCAAGCCTAGCCAATTTTGGATCCCTCATTAGAAATGTCCTATCTAGCCCCATCACCTCAGCCATGTGAGAAAGCTTAATCTTCTCACCATCCTCTTGAGCCCGCTCATCAAAATTTTAGAGTTTGGAAAATTCAAATGATATAGAATAATGTTTGTATCTAATATATTTGTATCCATATATTTATACATCCATATCCATGCATTTATATCCGTATGGGACATGGAGTGGGGTAAATAGATGTGAATATTTTTGGTCTTCATGAAGTTCTCTTGTATTGGTGCAAATGCTCTAATCCAACTATTTTTTGAGATAACAACATTATGAACCAAATAGTCTAAATTTGTCATGCAAGTGGACTACAATCAATGATAGAGCAAAGAATTTACAAATACTCTAGGATGTAATTAACCTTAGAAGGATGACGGCCAATTAATGACTAAAGTAGTCATTCAAAAATGGTCTGATTTTGAACTAATAGGTTCATTTTTTTGTCTACAAGAATCTCTAGAAAGTCATCTATTGGACATTTTAGGCCATTGCATCATTACAGAATTAACCCCTAAGTGTCCTAGGGGACCAAAAGTATCCTCACATATTTTCAAGTCCAATTCGAAGTGATGGAACTTTTTGCATTTGATGTCCAAACTCAATAAAACTTGTTGAGAATTTGCGCTCTCTCTTCTAGTTTGCGTGCTAAAATGTTGTATCAATCCCAAAAGCTATGAGTGACTGAGAGTCATTTAATAGAAGGAGGTTTAGCCTCAAATGCTTTCTTTGCAAATTCTTTTGCTATCTTTTGCTATCTTTTAACATTTTAAAGCCCTTTTGCAAGATACAATGAGTCAATTGAATGATATTTCCTTCACCAATGTCTTTGTATGTTGGTATTGAATCACTTCATAGATTAAGTTTTTTTCATTTGAGTAGATTTAGAAATTGAATTTCACCTCAAAATGTTTCGCTATGAAAATTTCAACATCCTGTTTCAACACTAGAACATTATAATCTTGCAATCTATATGGCCAAATGACTCCAAATTTTATTCACATCACCTACAACATGTACACTACAAGATTGTATGACTGAACTTTCTATACTTTAGTGACATTTAGATCCATAACACTTCAAAAGCACTGATGTTTTTAAACCCAAAAAGGCCTTAGGCTTTTAGGGGTTAATCCTTTAGCATACCAATGTCCAATTTCTAGACAATGAATAAATTGATATTCTTGTTTTTTTTCTCATTAATGCTTGGATGAAAGTCATCCTAATTTGTGGAGATACTTTATCAAGTTGTTGTCCTATCTAATGGTTGGATTTGATGTTTGTAGAGTACATATTTTTCTAAAATTATAAATGTGCAAGTATGTCAAGTGGTTGACCATGCCAAAATTGGATTGACTCTAGTTCAAAACTAGATTTGCAAAAATGAGGTCATACATTTAAAGAACACAAAAATTTCAAAAAAATCATCATGCCAATAAAACCTCATTTCAAATCCATTCCAATAAATTTTACTCGAAAATGATAAGATTTTGCTTGTAATCAAATTTTGAAGGAATTTTGAAATTTTTCTTTAAATATTTATTGATAATAGCATTGGTGATTTGAATAGTTCGGATAGAATCTAAAACTCAAAATCTAAAACTTTTATTTGTATATCAATTCCAAATTATTCTTTCAAATCATACTTTATGATGATTTTTCTCAATCATCAGTTTTGGAGAATACTTTGTACCTTTAGGGGTTAAACAATCTTTTTAATTGAAAAGATTTTATTGTACGTCTATTTTTTTCAATTTGACTAAATCAAATTTTAAATAAATGATTATGAAATAGATTGTATGTATGACAAATGCTCTAAAACCATTAATAGTGAGTAATTTGGCAAGTTTGTCTAGTATTCTAGAAATTTAAAATGATTATTTATTTAAATATCATTTTAAAAGAGGCCACATTAATCCCTAAAGTTCTTTCTTGTTTAGAGGCCCAAATCCACTTCAAAATTCTTGTATCCAAAGCAAGGCCAAAATCTTCATCAATATTTATTTTTAAACAAATCCAACCATAGAATCCTTTGGTTAACTTGTTTAAGTACATCTTTCCAAAATTTTAAAGTGAATATCTCCATCAATTGCAAGTTCAATGTGCCTAAACTTCAAAATGTAGGCTTTTCTAGCTTTTCCAAAAGGTGAGGTTTTCTTTCTATATTTTTAAAAAACCAGGTATTGTCCCAAAACTTGTGCAATTTAGTCAATATATTGGAAAATGGATTGAAAATATATAGAAAAAAATTTAACCAAAAAAACTTTCATATTCATCTTTAAAAAATTATAAACTAGAATATGGTATTGAATGAAAAGAAAAATTAAACCGCTAATACCTTTTATAAGAAATAGATAGTTGTTAATTATAATGGTGAGAATATTCTAGTAAGCAATCAATATTGGTTAATTTTGTTTTTATTTGAAAATTAAGTGCAAAAGATGACTTCACTTTTTCCTGCCTTTATTGCCCACAAAATAAAACTCCTGAAAAATTTCACTTTCATTATTAGAAATTGAATAATTCAATGTTTTTAAATAGGTTTTAATTCAAACAATCCAAAAACAACAATCAATATTTTTTTGGAATATACTTTTTGTTGCCCATTTTGACATTGAAATAAGAAATTTTTTAATTTTTGCAATATTTATTGGCATGAAGTGAAATAAAGCTTCACACATACATTATCATAATTAAAATCAATTCTAAAAAAAATCATGCAAAAAATCTAAAGTACAAAGTCAACAAAACCTACTTGAATTTTTTAAAGCCCAAACTAGGCTCTTTGGTCCTTTAGGGATTAAAATTGTTTAAGTAAAATGTAAGGCCTTTTATTCTAGAATCCTTCTATAATGTCACAACCTAGACACCAAAATGAATGTGATGTACCATAATTGTGTCACTTAAAGAAATTAAAGAATTGAGGATCAAATTTTTTAATTAACTTTCATTTTTTCATATTTTAAATGTGAAAGATTTTAAAGGAGATTGTAAGCTTTTGTGAAGTTTAAATTAAGTGAATTCCATATTTCTCTAAGCACTAGTCTGATTTTCATTTATGCACATCAAGAAAGAAATGGACTAGTATTAAAAAAATTTGTAATATACAATATTTTGTAATAGGTGCACAAAGATCACTTGGGATATGCACAAAAAGTTTCCTTTAAGTGCGACATCATAGAAATTAATATCACATTTAACCATTGATAACATGTATAGTACTCATCACACTTATTAATAGGATAAATCCATGTAATAATAACATAAAACAAAAAATTGTAATAGTGAAAGTACTATGATGAATTTGAACTAATTGTTCCCCAAGATTTGGTCTTAAAATTAGTGAGAAAATAGAAGATATGGCATTAACCATGGAAGGATGCAAAGGACGTTTTGTGTCTTTTGGATGGTCAAACATGCTTTGAGTATTTTGAAAAATGAATGATTTTCATCCAATTCTTTGAATGCAATTTTTTTTTATGCTATATTGTACTCCGTAATATTTTAGTTGAATATCTATGACCATATTTCTAAATACAGAGTTACATATAAATGTTTTTTATATCCAAATGCTCTATCCTTGAATGTACTTCTATTATGTAATTATCAAATTTTTTTAGCATGCTTTGTATTTGATATGAATTTTCTTCATTTTTCCTTCTAAAAATCATAATAATTTGAAAATTTTACAAAAACTTATGAAAATTTTATGACATATATAAGACATGTGATTTCATCTTTGAAAAAAAATTCACTCATAATTAGAGAAGAAATGGAGGATACATAGTGAAAGACTTTTGAATTTAACTACACAATTACGGGCTTCATCCTTCAAGGGTCAAAGAAGGTGACGCCTTAGCAAGTGAACCCTAATGTATTTTGATAAAAGCGTTTGGTCTCCAGTCATCACGCCTCTAGTTGTTTTTCTCCCTCTCCGCCACTTCTTTATTACACGTCAATTGAAAACCTTTTTTCTATCTCTAAAACCTAAAACTGTGGCTTTTTCACTTCTTATCTCGCTAGTTTATATCAATTCAACTTTCTATACAATGCATTCTAGAATTTAAAAAAATTGAGTAGGTCTTGAAAAAAAATTTGATTAGAAAGATAACTATATGAATTAATTGAAGAATATATAATAATCAAGAGAGATATTTTGACACCCTAGTAGAATCAAACATGATACCATGAATCTTGGCTATTTGTAATGCCTATCACTCAAAGCTACAAAAAAAACCAAAGATTGACGGATGTAGGAGAAAGAACATGAGGTAAATATTTGACATACGGTTGCATATAATGGTTATATATATATTTGAATTTGACTTTCTATGAGGTTCCATAAAATGACTAACAAAAATTCTTCAATCAATGATATTGTGACAAGTGTGTATAATACTCTAAAATGTCATATTAAAAAAGGTCATAATTCAAGAGATTCAATGATTATATCTCAACAATTGTAATAGAATAGGTGCAATGCTTCAATAGCCACAAAATTGCATACAAATGCAATGGAAAAGGTGAAATTTTTCAATGTTTGAAGGACGCAATACAAATGGAGGGACAATGATATCATAGAATGCAAGAAGAAATTGTAGAAAAGCATGCTAGATTTCATGTTGTGGTGGAATGGCTATACGGAATAAGCGTTGGAGATATTCAAATATGTTTCAACATTTGTAATAGAAAGGGGTTCAATGCTTCAATTGCTAAAGAAGACAAAGGAATGAGACAACAAAGTTTCAATGTCTAAAAGAAGTATGTTGTATAAGTGCAGGGCAAAAAATGAAAGGTAAAATGAAAATGAGACTACTGAAATCATAGTTTTTTTTTACTACAGAAGAGAAGGCTTCAAAGGTCATATTCAAGAGGATTTGAGTATATTTCAATATTTGTAATAGAAAAGCATACTCACCTTCAGTGTTTAAAGAAAATTGTTCTAAAATTGTAAAGATAGAAAATGAAACTATAAAATACAAAAGAGACAATAGAAAAGCCTAGTTTCTATACAATAGTGGAAGTAGATGTGCTAAGAGACTTGATGCATGACATACGTTTCTTCGAGCGGAATAGGATGGCGGCCCGATCTCAACCGCAATCTCCATGGATCCTATTCTTTGATGGTGCCACTCGCGACAGTGAGAACCCTAATACCCCCACCGGCATTGGTGCTGTGCTCAAGAATAGCCGTGGCCACACTGTGGTAGAACTCAAGAAGTTGGTGGATCCTGGTGTCTCTTCTGGGGTGGTCAAGTACAAAGCGCTCATTGTTGGATTGAAGAAAGCCCTCTCCTTGGGAGTGGAGTTTTTGCTCGCAAAGGGTGACTCCCGACTCATCCATAGCCAAGTAAGTCCAATTTGCTTTTAACCTTTTCTACCCTTGATATCTTGGAACATCCTTTGTTGTTAGCTATGCTTTGACCTTCAGAAGCACATGGCTTTATCAACAAGGTAGTGAGTAAAAAATTATCAATTTTCCAAATGAATAGGTGCATTCTTGGTTTCTATAATTTTCTTGAAAGTCACTCATCAAACACTTGTAAGGTAGTCAAACAAGTTATCAAATTCCTAGATGAAATTAAAGGTACATTCTTGATTTCTACAACTTTCTTGAGAGTCGCTCATTGAACACTTCCGATCCTCATCATCATGATACCGAGCCCAAAATGATCAGATTTCTAGATGAATAGGTGCATTCTTGATTTGTATAATTTCCTTGAAAGTCATTCATTGGACTCTTTTAGTCCTCGAGGTCCTTGCTCCTTACTGTCTGGAAAAATTTAACGAAATCAAGCATGGATTCTGGGAGAAGTTTAACATGAACTGGAACACGTCAGATTGAGCAATTGAGTCAAGTCATGCATGCTTCGGACAGGGCATTGGAAGAAATGATATGCAGTTGGAAACAGGGGTAGGTTAATAGTAGATGTGAAGAAGACATCATGCGCCGAGAGAATTAGTCACAAACGTTGAGTTTTCTTCTACCTGTATCAAAATTTTGATATGAATCTCGTATGTAGTTTTAAAGTGGGAAGTCGTATTTCTAACGCAATTCCAAGTCAAACTACCACATGCTGGTTGGTAAGTCCATGCAAGTGCACGAGCTCAAGTATGGGAGGAGCATTAGAAGGGACAGCTGAAAACAGGTCTATCTCAACAATCTGGTGCTTTTCGGTTGCACAGGTCGTGGGCCACTGCAGCGTGCAAGACGACCGCTTAGTCGACTACCAACGCAAAGTGCTCACCCTCTCCAAAGACTTCCGCGCTCTCTTCTTCGAGCGCATCTCCCGCGAGGACAACCTCCGCGCAGACCAGCTCGCCAACGATGCCATCGACGAGGAGCTTCACGTCGTCGACAGCCTCTCCGGATTCATCGACCAGGAATGGACTTCCCAAGAAAAAAGAGCTTTCCAACAACACTCAGTCCATCCACACACACGCCCTCATACCCACCATAGCTCCACCCGTCCCACCCATCCCAGGCATCCCACACATCCCACACATCCTTTACCACTGCCAGTACCACATCTCAAAGTCAAGCCCGTGGCATCAGTGTCTCCCCACGTAGTAAAACGCCAAGGAGGTGCAGCAACCAAGAGTGAGGAATCTCGACGATCCAGGCTCTTCAATTCTGATGAAGAGCATGTGGAGCAGATGTGCACTCCAGTAAGGAATCATGTGCAAGCTGCTGTGAAGTCACGGAGGACTTTGGGAGGACGAGGAAGTTGCAGTCCAAGTAGGAGACCTGAGATTTCTGCGTCGTCGTTGCAGCTTTGGGAGAACAGCAACTTGGAAGAATTGCCGTTTTCGGAGGACTCCAGTGCAGATTGTTCGGGAGATTGTAATGTGGAAGGAGTTGTGACGTGCAACTTGCAACAAGCAGGTGAAGGAAACTCGGCGTCTGGGAGTGGCTATGGGGATACGGAAGCTATAGGAGAGAGTGTGAGAGTGGAGTCTTGTTCGAGCACCAGTGGGGAGTGTGAGAGTGACGATGGATTCTGTGACGAAGATTACTTTCGGTTGGTTAAAACTCTACTGAAAGGGTTCATGAACAGGAAAAAAGGAAGTAGGAAGTAGGTAGTAGACAGAACTAGTGAAGTTGATCATGAAGTTTATAAGCACCTTGAAGTGTTGATTTCCAACATTGTGAGCACTAGTTTGAAATCAGTGACTTACACGTTCTTTGAGGTTGAGGGTTCTGTGGTGAATATCAGTAAACGCAATGACTTCAAACTGTTCTGAGGAGGGGCACACAGAAACAAGAAAGAGTTGCATTAAATATCCTGCAGAGATGAACAAACACGTCTAAGCCAGCGGCCAGTCTGCGGGTCACTTCTATCTAACTTCTGTTACGAGTTCTACGCTACCATGTCAACACGATAAAAGAGTAATATACAATTACACCTGGCTAGAGGAGAATTACTACAAGCAGAAAAGGTTATTCTACCAGATGGTCATAAACAGGCTCGAGAACAGAATCCAAGGGACAGATTGGTCTCACACTACGGGTGAAGTTCTAATGTAGTAATCGACTTTAGAAGAGTAAAAGTGGACGCACAATCCTTGCAAGCCACAAAAGACGAGGAGCTGAACTAAGAGAAAGGGGAGGACACCTGCCAAAGCAAGACAACTTTTGTAGCATCTCTTCACCCTATGAAAAGGCTGCTCAACAGCACCTAACTACTAAACCCTGGATAAATACCACACGTTCATAGTATGTCCACAGCTGCATAATCACCCGTCGCAAAATAATACTAATTCGCTGGAGTTTATTCTTTCGCAGCTATGTTGGAAGAGAATCCAAATCTGCTGGGAATGCTCTGCTGAATCATTGACACACCCTCAGGATCCGCCTGCTTGGTCATCTTGTGTTGTTGATACCACTTCGTCCTCTCTGATCCAACACGACAATTCCACATCAGTACACAAACACCCTACGCTAGTGATGAAATGTATCTTTTCTTACACTACGTTGGAAGCCAAGTACAGAGGAAATATAAAGTTTACAAAATACAAAACTAGAAAACAAAATACAGGGGAGCATCCACATAATCAATTGCCTACATGAATTTCTCTTTAACAATATCCAATCAACCTCGAGTAGTGACTAAACCGACAATGAATCAGTAAGAGCAATAAGTTATCTGCTGCGTAACTCCCATGGTGGTAGAAAAGCATAACCATTACACCAATTCAATTCAAGCAGCTACACACTTATACATCAGAGCTTCATCGCAGGGGAGACAGACAGAGAGACAGACAGAGAGACAGACAGACAGACAGACAGGCAGAGGCATGGAAACAGTGGTCTAACACGAACAAACAACAGACAGAATGAGCTTAAAAACTCAAGCCACAAATTACGTGCAAAGCAATACACAACATTTGAATGAAAACTGCGAATCTGAATATTAGATGTCGAAAATAATTGATTAATTCCGGAACGGTCAAAATTGTGACACCTCGTCAAAGATGTACCTAAGTATGAGATAATCAAGAACCTAATGATATCATAGATGCTCATACGGACGCCTGATGACATTGTCCAGAGACATACCAACGAGCTGATGGGGCAGGTTGAAATTGTAGTCCTCCTGCGCATTTCTTCGTCGGATGTAGTAAAAAGCCGCATATGCGAGTATGGCCGCAAGGATGAGCACTCCTATCACTAACACGGCTTTGGCTGCAGGAGACATGCCTCCCTTTTTCCATTTATACGGGCAATCGGGCAGGGACGGCACTCCGCAGAGACCTTGGTTTCCTGCCAAGTTGATGTAGCCACCGTGGACCCCAATTGCGTACACGGACTCTGGCACTGGACCTGACAAGTGGTTGTCGTCTAGCCGTCTGCACAATTAGAAAACCAAAATTAAACATCAGGGTCTAGACTCATGGTAATTCGTAAATTAGGTTAATAACAACAGTAGGAAAACAACCTCCGTTACAATCGGCAGAGTTTACGTTAGAAACTGCTACAATTGACCCCCCCACCCCCCCAAATGCAGCATATGACTATAAAAAGTCACTGTAAATGAAAAGAGCAGTTGTCCTTTGAAAAGTTTAAACTGTTAAGAAAAGTTGCAATTCCGTTGAGGGTGAGGGTACTTACAAATGATTCATTCGAGGAGAGCCCAGGCTGAGAGGGATTGGACCTTCAAGACCGTTGAAAGATAAGTCTCTGTAAAAACAGGAAGTTTAGCTTCAGAAATAGAAGCAAAAATCTCACTTAATATATATGCAAGCCTCTGAAGACAGGTACTAATATGATATGAGCGATATCTAACGTTTATATGGAAGTACAAAACACTTACAAAGAAACCAAGCTGCTCGCTCCCAAGGTATCAGGGAGGGTACCAGAAATCTGGTTACTGCTCGCATTTCTGCATTGGAAAACCGACAGGCAATGCTTAGAAATAAACCGAAACTCTACTTGCAGTACAATATAAAATGCTACTTAATACACTATTCTTGACCAAAGTTAAGCACAAAGGCTTAACCCTTCAGAGTCCAAATGGCCAAAAGTGTCCGAGCTTCCTATCTATACGAGTCAAAAAAAATCATTTATGGACCTCAAGAACGGCAACAAAATTCACCAATAGAAAAAAGTAAACTCCAAAGTGCTGATGCTAATAGAAGAAGGTCCACTTTTGAAGCTAATAGTTGATTATAGTAGCTTCTAAACATGTTTAGAACCTATATTTTTGAACCAGAAACATGTTTAGAAGCTACTATAATCAACTATTAGCTTCAAAAGTGGACCTTCTTCTATTAGCATCAGCACTTTGGAGTTCAGCCTTTTGCTTGAAGCCATATAATTACGAAAAATGCAAGTCTCATGAACCCTAAACAAGAGAAGTCGAAGATAAAAGGCAGATAAACAGTATAATACTTACAGTGTAATCAGGTGGGAGAGCTCAGTAATCTGGGGTGGGAGTATGCCTATCAGCCCTTGATCAGAAATATCCCTGCAAAACAAATTACACCCAAACAATTAGTACAGAGAACAGAAAACACCATATACTAATGATTTTCTATTGGTATTAGCACCATTAGAAGTCCATCTCAAGCTATAAAGACACTGTTGTCGAGTTGGGAAGGCCAGCAATAAAAAAACTCACATGTGAGTAACGACGAGAGCAGAACCATCAGCTGCCAAGTTGCAAGTAATCCCATCCCATGCATCCCACTCCGTGGGCGCACAGGGATCTCCGTTCCAGCCCATCCGTTCCGGTACGTTCAATGCTTTTTTCAATGCATGCATAGCCGAAGCTGTATCATACAATCATCAAATGTCAGCCCGTAAAAATAATCAACTCTATTCATTATTACGTTCCTCTTAAACGAACATTCACTGGCTCGCACTTCGCGACTAAGGTATTGAGCCTTTTCTCGAGGTAAACTCATGCCATGGGTAGAACAAAGCCTACCCACAGCGCCACCCACCGCATGAACAAAGGTTCCAAAATCAAGCCTTACTCACAAAATATCCAGAGGTTACGTAATCTAGTGCATTGAGGACAAGACTCCCATAAAAAAAATTCCATCCTACTAAGAGAAAAACTCAAAACATCTGAAAGCCTCAGGAATGGGTTTCGGTACCAGATTGGAAGGCAAAGTATGGTATGCATTTACGAGAAAGAAGAAGAGTATGCAAGACTAACCTTCAGTAACATTACTAGCAATATCCGCCTGCAAGATCGCCAGAACTTCTAGTCCACAGACCAAGGGACTTCCAGTCTTCGCATTAAACGAGATCACCAGGTTCCCGCCCGTCAAGTTTCGCACGGTGTACAGGAAGTCGAACGCCGTGTTGTGTCCCACTCGCTGGAACAGATCCAGCCCACTGAGGACCAGCACATCGTTCACGGACACGCTGAACACGCGTTGCCCTGCGGCTGTCACATTCGGATCAATCTCCGCCAAGTGGAACCACACTTGATAGTCAAGTTTGGCATCCACAAGATAGTTGTAGATCACAGGCATCCCGGGTTGCATTGTGTACCGACACGACTGGTACAGCCTCCCAGGCCAGAAATTGGGCGCGGCATCGGATCCAGTTATACTCGCATTCGTTGTTAAAAACGTCTTCAAGTTGTTGGTGTAAAGGTCGTCCATTTCCCAGGAGCGACCTCCAAGGTCCGTCACGTTATCAAACCCGGGACCGAACGGCGCATTACCTGCAGGCAAGGGTTCTCTTTATTGCCAGATTTCAACAAATTTTGGGTCTAGCTACAAAGCCACTGGGAATCGAAAGAAGGAAAGCAACAGAAAATGATGTAAATATAGCCTGAAGGTGTATCCTCAAGCAAATTTTCCCCAAATGGAATCCCCACCAGCAGTAACTCGATCATAGCCTTCTACTAAGACATTCGGGATCTAGCAACAAGCCTACAGGAAACAATAGAAAAGGATGCAAAATTCGCCAGAATTCGTAGCCGCAACCTAATTCTAGGAGCCAGAATTGAAAATGGAGAAAACAATCTGAAATCCCCACCTGCAGTGATCCTCCCGTAGTCCGCCACTATAACATTCTGTCCCGTGGAATTCGACTGATACATGTAGTCATCAACTTGCAGCAGCTCCAGCGATCCAATAACCGGTGCGTCAGTGCCAATACTGTAGAAGCAAATGGTAGCCGATCCGTCGTGGATAAATGCGATGAGATCCGAGTATGCGCCGAAGTTGTCGACGTCGTCCTGCCACGGGTACCGCCAGCTGAATACGACCGTCCCTTCCACGGAGACGTCGAAGCTAGGGGAATGGCTGAGGTTGTCGTAGTTGTTGTAGGCGAAGAACATCTGAATCATGTAGCGGCCCACAGGCACTCCGATCTCGTAGCAGTTCTTCTTGCCTTGCGCAATGGGGAAGAAGCGCAGGCTGCGCTCTTGGTCGCGAGGGAAGTTCTGAAGGGTGGTGACGTTCGCGGGGGAGCCGCCCGAGAAGAAATTGTCAGCTAACCATGTTTGGTTGATGTTGTTGGTGAAGTTGTGGTAGCCGCCGCAGTCGATGTTGACTTGGTATTGATCTGTGAAAGCATGAGAGTTAAGTACTCGCCATATCCAAATTTGCAACTGAATTGGAATCCCAGTTTCCAGAGCCTCCAGGAATTCACTCATTACCACTGAGGTTAGAGTGAATATCCGCAGACCAAAAAGCCACATCAAAAATGACAATTGAGACTCTGACATTGTTATTTACTTGGTATCGATCTGTGAAAGTATTAGGGCTACTCGCCATATCCACGTTCACAACGAAATTGAAATTCCTTATCGTTTCGCAAAGACTTCAAATTGTGAATGCGGCTGCCACTACTTTAGGGTGAACCTCCGTACACATCAAAATGCCACGAGAGACTCTGAATTTTTTTTTGACTCGATGTAGATCTGTGAAAGCACGGGAGTTACTCGCCATATACACTAACAACGGAATTGTAATCTCACAGCACTGCCCAAACCTCCAGAAGTTCGCACATTGTGATTGCAGATACCACTGGCGTTAGGATGAATCTCCGCGCACCAGAAATCCACATAAAAATGCAACCCAAGACTGTAACATTGTAACGGAAACGGGAGAAACAACACTTTTCGACGTCCACCGAAAATGTACGAACCTTAAGGTAGGATTCGATAATTACTACAGAGTGAGTGACAAGAAGAACACGGAAACTCAAGTTTTCCAAATCCACCAACAATGGACGTGAAGGTAACGGTAACCAGATTTGGACATGAAGAGGGTGGAGATAAGAGCTTTACCTCCAAGCGCCGCAGCAAGAAGACCTAAAAGGCACACGCCCAAGAATAGAAAGCGCGCCATAGACTTCAGCGCTCACAATACGGGAGGTCCGGCTCAGCTCAAAATCCAAGCCCTGTAAACGCAAATCCTTGATGGCGTGTTGGTTTCACTTAACACACCAGCGTCGACCACCATTCCAGCACCAGACCAGCTGCACTCTCTCAAGAAATCCTGCAGACAAAAGAATCCCCTGGCAGATCACCCTGCTCGTGCACCACATTCAAAATTTTCGCAACTCTCTACCACTACTGTTCGCAAACCGCTGCCCACTCGCACGCCATCACCGCGACGGCGACCAGAGGACCACCTAAGTGTCGGACTTCACTCAAGGGGACTGAGTGATCAGTCCAGAATCAGATCATAACCCAGTCTTCTTCCAGAGGACTACAAATAAGAGCGTCCCTGTTTCCAGACCTCACAAACACACACTCACCCCAAAATGCAACCTTCAAACCTTCAGATTCACACCCAAACCCAAAACGCGACCTTCACACCTCCAGCTTCACATCCAACACCTAAATGAGGCCTTCACACCTTCAGCTTCAAACTCACAGCAAGATGCCACTTTGACACCTTCGACTCCACATACACCCCAAAATGTGACCTTCACAACTTCAGCTTCAAACCCACACTAAAATGCGACCATCATACGTTCAGCTTCACATCCAACACCAAAATGCCGCCTTCACACCTTCAGCTTCAAACCCACTCCAAAATGCGACCTTTACACCTTCACAGGCACTGAAACGCCCGACGCTGATTTAGCTTCCGGTTTCTATAAGGATAGTAAAACTGGGACGCAATCCCAAGCACTGTTTCTCCTAACCACTCCGACCTAGGACGCGTACAAAGACACCATCTGCTTGCAGTTCCAGCAGCGTGAGCTGATCAAAGGGACGTCAAGGAGCAGCAGAGCGCGTAGTGCAGTCGAGGCAAGCAACCAGAACGCAATGTGGGCGGAGGGGAAGCGGGAGGCGCGGATCTGGCAGGGCAGACGGTGCACTCCTGTGGCGGCGAGCACCAAGGCTGGCGCGCATTGATGACAAAGGTGGAGACTGAAGACTGGAGACTGGAGACGACGACGGACCCTTGCTTAGCTTAACTTAGAGGAAGCCTTTGGTTTCTTTGGACTGATGAGTTGGCTAAATTGGTCTCCAAGTTAGTGAGAGTGGGGCTAAGTTAGCGGTGACGAAGGGGAAGAGTCGGGGACTCAGGAGGGTGGTGTTGGATGGGAAGTCTGTGTGTCGCGGGAAGTTGGGGGGGGGGGCGGTTTGCTAAGTTGCTTTGTTTGTAAGCGGCGATGGTGGACTTGTTTTGGCAGCTTACTATTTGGAGGCTAATTCTATTTGGTGGGAAATTCGAAGTCCTGCGAATTTGAAGGTTGGTCCGTGATTTGCGGTGGTGTGCTTTGCGTTGGGGTTCGGGAATGGATGGAATTACTGTGTGATGCCTCATTCTCATCCATGTTTTCTCTCAGTCCCAGGCCTCCTGAGCACACGGACTTCCATGCTTTGTCGGGAATTGGAAAACAATTTCTGTGCCTTTGGCTGAGTTTCATGAAGGAAGAAACAACATTTTTAACCCCTAAAGGCCCAAAGTCCCCTGGGATATACACTTGGGATATCTGGCAGGCTCAAGTGACCTGAAATTTGAAATTTGGCCTGATTTTTTAACACTTTTTTGGAAGATAGGGAATCACATTAGCTTTCTAAAAAAAGTAATTTTTTTTTCAATCGATGCCTGGGAGCAAAAGTTATGCCACTCAAAGTCAAAAAAGCAACTCGTCGAGCAGGAAAAAAAAAACTATAAAAAATTGAATTTAAAATAAAAAAAATCTTCTCAAAGATCACGTTTTTGTCTACGTTTGAAGGTTTTAATTCATTCTATTTGGACTCAAAATGAGAAAGTAAAAGACAATCTTGCATTTTCTTCAAAAAGCAATTTATAGAATTCATTTTTGAATGCAAATTTCAATTTTTTTCATTTTTTTTTTGAAAAGGTTAAGTTTGTTTGCAAGAACAATCCCACCGTTGGGATTATGGTGTTTTAATTCCACCTAAGAGCTATTAACGATTTAGTGTTTCATTTCATTTTGGACCTATTTCTATTCAATAATTTTTTTATATGTGAAAACAAGTTTTGACATTCTAAAAAAAAATTCCCGATCCTCAATTCAAATGTTCAACATAAAAAGTTTTAATCCAATGGTGTGTAGTGCAAAAAAATCTACAAATGGCCGTCAAAGTCATCTAACATTGCAGGCCACAATTCAAAAAACTTCTTTTTCCAACTTCAAATGTTTATATCTTCCAATCCGTAATGTCAAACTTCATAAAAAATTTACCATATAATCCAAGACAGTCAAATACAAGATCCTACGGTTAAATTCTAAAAAAAAACTTATTTGATTTCTTGAGTGATTGCAACAAAAATGGCAGTTTTCAATGGTTTTGGAGTCATGAAATGCCTTGGGCCTTTAGTTTTCAATGGTTTTGGAGTCAGAAAATGCCTTGGGCCTTTAGGGGTTAAGAATGGCTTTGCTTGGTTTCTATCTAAAAGTAACCAAAAAGTTCACGTCCAATGGTAAAAATAGATTTCTAGAAGTCAAAGACTTGCTTTTGCACTACTTCTAATTAGAATAGTTTTCCTCAAAATTTTTGTCTACTAATAGTTCTTATCTACTTCTTACACATGTCGCACACTTCTGTACAAAATTTTGATTGGGAGAACCTTATGTAAGGTTTGGCCAATTCTAGGTCAATGGATGTTCCTCCAAGAATGAACATCCATGAATATAGGATTACCCCAAATTTAAGGAAATGACAAAAGAAATTCCAAAATTCTACATAAAAATGTGCAACGTGAAATAGGGGAGGCAACTTTACAATTTCTAAAACTTTACAATTTCTAAAATATTAGTTCTAACATTTGACTCGGAACTTCTTGGTTGCTTTTAGTTTGACAATAAAGCAAAGCAACTAATATGTACTCTATAGTAGTTTTCTTCTACTTGCATATAAGTGAAAGCATTAGGGAATTTGGTGAAGGCAAATCTAAGTCTAGAAAACTTTAAAATTCAATTTTGACATAGTATGGAAGTTTGTTCTAACTCTCATTGTATGCTACCTCCAAAGGTCACCCTTTCAAAACCGAAGCCATAAACCTTGAGAGTTTTTTTTTGCCATCTTTACAAAAAATGGAAGAAAAAAAATGAAGTACTAAAGAGCTATAAAGTGTTCCATCTCATATGGTTTCAATATGTTTTCTAAACTAAGGTAGCTCATATGTAAGTTCTTTCTAAATGATTAGAAATGAGCATTTTGGCTAAGAAATTGCCCAAAATTTGCGTTAGACCTACTTTCTAAGTGGCTTGATACAAATTCCGAGCAACTCAAAATTTGTATACTTTTATTACCATAGAAGACAAAAAGTGTTATTCACATCATTCTCTACAAATTCTGAGCAATTCAAAATTCGTACACTTTTTTGACCATAGAGAATAAAAAAAATTTCACATCATTCTTTCCCTTAATCTAAAATTTCAAATGTTAAATTATATTTATTGGACTCCATCACCTTTAGTCATCACCTCTAGTATTAAAAAGGCCTTACTAGATGGAATTTTGTTGTTGTTATTGTTATTATTATTATTATTATTATTATTATTATTATTATTATTATTATTATTATTATTATTATTATTATTATTATTATTATTTTACAATGAAACAACTATATAGATTTATTTTATTAACGAAGGTATACCTATGAAATTAGAGTTACTTCAAAATTTATTTTTGTTAAATTAATACAATACTTTAGTATTTCAATTTACCTTAATTATTTTATCACAAGTGTGACTTTGGAAAAGAGTGCCACAAACACTACCATGCTTAATAGTTAGTAAGAAAAACCACTAGGAGTCTATGTTTGAGTTGACAGATTTTGTTAGACATTCAATTTAACAACCTGTGTTTTTATGTCAACAATGACATCCAATGTAACATCTTCATATTACATTGGACATTGGTCATAACCAATAAGATTGACCACCCTAAAGTTTTGATTTTATTGAAACTGAAATTTGGTATGTGTTACTAAAGATTGCATAAGCTTTTAATGCCAAATACATGACAAAAATGCCAATTGTGTTCACTACATTATGCAAAACTCTTTGAATGGTACAAGATGCAGTCTGTCTTCATTGATCCCTGCGGTACAGCGGCATCAATGGACATTTCTTTTCAAAGTAGTCTCCAGTAGAAAAGTTTAAAATGTAACTTCAGTACCCTGCACATGAACACTAGATCTTCAATTCAATCACACTACTACAAGCTGGCAAGAGATGGCACATTTTTAAGAGCTTGTGTCCCTACAATAAGTTTAGGCCTAATGTCCGTTCCTTGCCTGCTTTCAAGCTGAAGCTTATACTGTATAGAACAATCATCACAAGTCGTGTAACAGAATGCGAAAATGTTAAGTTACTAGCTCAATTTCAACACATTGCGATGATGTACTTCGAATAACAAAACCCTTACAATGGTGCGCAAGGACAAATACAGCTAGAAGGCAACACATTTGGAAAATCTATTGGAAAAGCACACAAAAAATAGAGGACCCAGAAAATTGTAGAAAAGTCACAGAAAGTAGCAACTGGTGTCACAAAGCTCAGTAATACTCAATCCATTAGGATATGCAACTATTGAAACTGGGATGCTTTTAATCTGACGAAGCTACTGAAACAGAGAGCCAACTTTCTTTGACTCTCCAAAGATTCGCACAAATCTGGCATTCATAAGAAACCAACTTCTTCAAGGTAAATGACAACATTCAAATTACAAAAATTGTCTCACTACATGGACATTTGTCAAAACCAGTCCCTGCAACATGTCCAACTGCCAGAGAGAAATTAATTGGACCCACAAAATTTCAGACATCTCAGAAGGAGTGTTGCATTACAACATGAATTCATGAGGTACAAACCAAAACGTGCATCATCCTTATTATAAAGACAGTAAGAAAACTCCTAACTGACAGCCCCAGTTAATACACAGCTGCATACCGTTGAAAACGAATCAACTCAATGGTGGTCCTTGGGAGCGGAAAATTTTGAGGAGATGCCATCCACAATGAGGTAAACACCAAAGAGTCCCAACGCGATGCCTAAGCCAGGAGTGGCCCTCCTCAGATGACCGCTAAGTATTGGATGCTTGCGGTAATCATCTCGGGACTTGAAGAAAGACCCTGTACTGACAGGCTTGCTGCTTTCTTTACTCAATTTAAAACCCTCGTTCGCCATAGCTTCACTGCTTCTCATGCAAAGCAAACTCAGCACATCAATTCCACATCCCTCATCACCCAACCACAAAAACAAACCAAACACTGCCAATCGTTCATAAGCTAGAGACTAATCCAAAGATTCTTAGAGGTCAGCTCGTATACATCCTCCTAACCCTAGACCGCCCAGGGGGACGTATTCTGTCCACTCGGAATTGAAAAGCGTTCTCCTGCAGTCGCGATGAAATCCACTGGGGCCGGACAAAACAAAGGTTCTTCAGATGCATTAGGGTTATGTTGATTGGGCGAGCGGGCTTGAGCGGGGCGATTGCACTTGCCACAAATGGAGGGCGGATTCATCAAGAGCAAAACACGGGACTCCGGCGGTTTGGGTGAATGTCCTAAAACTGACCGGTTTGGGTGAATGTCCTAGAAACCTACACCTCTACATTGAAACAAACTGAACAAAAAAAACGCAAACAAGTAACACTCCGCAAACCAGATCTAGACTTGTACGCAACAACAGATTGAACAAGCACTCGAACTGTCAATGCAAAAGCGGAGACAACAAGGAGCAGGAAAGTAGAGGCTGCCCCTTACCTACTGCAATTGATTCGAAGTTCCAGCAAACACCGCAATAAACCCCAACCTCAACCCACCCACGGTGGCCGTCTCGCTGGCGGTAGAAACCTCCTTAAGTCCTGTGCAGTTGAATCCGAAGTAAAAGACTTCGCCGCGGTGCAGAAGCCAAGGTGTCTTGAGATCCAAGCTCACGCAGACCAGGGTGAGATTGAAACGACAGAAAGATCTGATCAAGAAGTCATCTTCGATAGCGCCTCGTTCCGGGCCGGCACAACAACATCATAAGCACTGCAAGAGTAGAAGTGCAGCTCTTGTTTTGCACCTCGTGGAAAGCTTCCTTGGAAACCCTAAACATGCGCACAGCTCTTCATCCTTCAACGGAAAGTTTGTTCATCCAAATTATTTTGGGAACGTGATGGGCACAAGATTTCAAGAACGCTTTGCACCACCGAAAGGCTGTAAGTTTTTTTTAAGAAATTTTTAGCATTGTTACTTTCAATTTGGAATGAAATTTGCAAGAACAAATCATTTTGCATTTATTTTTGGGAAGTGAATTTTAACATGACTTTGAATATTTGTGCCAAGTTTCATAGCTTGAAAGTTCTTACTATGTTGTGGAAAAGGATTTGAATTTCCCCCATGCAATGATTGGCACGTCTACCTTATATTCCCTGAACTAATATGTAACTGTTATCTAAAACCAAATTTAGGATTCCTTCCAGTAAAAATTGGGTACTTCAGAACTTTGGTAATCAAATAATGCAATCTTTGGAGAGTTAGAATCCGCCAACAAGAACACCAGCCTAATAATAGAAATTACGCTCAACAGCGAATGCACTGCTCCTGACTTAATCGATTAGCTAAAGCACCAAACTGTCTTTGCCATGAGGTCAAATTACGTCAAAAGAGAACAAATTGAGCACTAGGTGCAACCTAAGTCCAGAAAAAACACTAAATGCTTGTGCCTACAAATTCCAAACTCAGAAATCTGGTGCCCAATTCCTTGCATAAATAGGTTTCAATTCTCTACAAACTAAAGAGGTGATGCTCCAAGTGATTGTAGAGGAACCTCGAAGTGAAGGCGACAAGTATCAAGGCCCACTTCTACCAAAATTCCCTTGACATTCCTTGAACAAACACGGAACAAAACCGAAACCGAGTACTCACCAGAGTGGACACTACAGTAGAAGAACGAGAGACTTAAAAAGAATCTTGATGGATTTGGACAAGGAGGACTAAAGGAACATCATCCACTCGACCCATTCGTGGTTTTGATGAACAGACACATTCATCTATATTCTTAGAGTCCATTTTGGGGATCTCTACAATCTTTACATAGACTAATGTTCCCTATGCCGTTGCCACAATATAATAAAATAGAAATAAAAGTGATTTTCTAATTTTTTTCATTCATAGAATCTTGGAAATTCAATATCTTTTTTGTCATGATTCCAATCGTCATAAAATAAAGCCTGTGCACCCCTCTCTGTAGAGAGCTTTCCCACCTGTTTTCCGACAATACTAAGAACATGACTGGAAAACTCACGGTCCTGAAGATTTCAACGTAATAAACAAAACAAATAAACAAAACAAACCGCCTAACTTAAGGTATGGATTGCTATATATTAAAGATGAATTTGTGATAAATAAATGAGATTTGAATATCTGTAACGGGATTCATATTAGGATTTGAAATTGTCTTCCATAGCATCATGAATGCCTAGTATGTGAAGTAGCGTGAAATGTTAAGAAAATTGAATGGAACAATACAAAAGATACTAAAGGAAATGCAATTCTATGTGTGTTATTTAAATGTTATGAACTTCTACTCTATTTATGGGTATATTGCTCTAAGGATGAATTTACTCTCTAAGTAAAATGTATAAATGTACATATGTAAAAATTCACCACATTGCACATAAACATCTCTTTCATGCTATATAGTCTAACATGCCTAATTAAGGTAGGAGCCCCACGTGTGCTACAATTTTGAAACCATTTTTTTTTTGTCACTATTTATTAGTAAAATACATTTCAAATTTTTCAATGTACTCTATTGGTACAGAGTGGCAACATAACACAAATAGGGGCTTTTACCTTATATGAAGTATATGAAAATGATTGTTTGAGGTTGTTGAAGACTTCAATAATTTGAATGACATTCAAACATGGTATGAAGAAAAATCCTACCTTAATATGAGGTAGGCAAATAATTCAAGCTTTGACTATAACCTCAAATCAAATATAAAAACAAAGCAAAACATATGCATTAGAAGAGATTTGAGGCCTCCAAGGGATCGCAAGTTATCCTGCATTTCCAAACAGCAGGAACATAGGAAAGCTGTTGGCTAATGTGGTCGATAGAGTGCCACATCATTTTTGGAAAATTAAAATTAAGATTTTGGCCTAAAATGATTTTTGGGAGAGAATTTTTTAATTTTTTGAAATTTTATTCTAATAGCCCATACTGACTGTTCACAGATTTGGCCAAATTGGAGAACGGGCCTAAAATGGCCCTCCCATGCCCTCCAATCTCTTCTAATGTTCAAAGCCGACAAAGAAACCATCTAATGAGGTTGAATAAGTTAACACTTTTAAGAACAAAGAAGCTCCAAATTTGATCTTCTATTCTTTTAACACAACAATATAGACAAAGATAACAGTTTCTCCAAATAGTTTCTTTTTTGGAATTAATGCAAGTAATGTTCTTCACTCAATATAATGATTTAAAGATTTCTACAATCAACTTATAAATCCTACAATATGATCAATCAAAATGGTCATTTTGAAACCAAAAATACTTCATCCTTCAAAAGGATTAATTTCAAACAAGCTCTAAGATTGAAAATAGATAAACATTGCAAAATGCTCAATATTAGGACAATAAAATTAGAACACGAATTTGGAAAGGTTTGCACTGGGTGAATGCAAGAAACACTTGCACTATTTGTTGGGTTTTCACTATTTCATGCTTCTTTTTCTGGAGTACTTTAAACATAGAAAAATAATTTTTAATTTTTTTTAAAAATATGGCCAATGTATATACCTTTAAGATGAAGAAACCCTGGGAAGGAAAAGCATAGAAAAATTCTTTAAGTGGGGGAACTAGAAAGTACCAAATCTCAAGAAAATAGACACTTTGATGCTTTAGTTAGTTAACAATAGTAAAATAAATTAAATAAAAATTAGCCTTTTGTAATAACTCTATAGAAATGTTCATTCACCAAAAGAACCACCAAAATAATATTTTATATATTCTAAATGTAAGAAGAGAGAAGCTCTATTTGTGGACTTCCACACAATACAAAATTAAGTAATTTTAGAATTCCTTCCCTATATAGCTACAAGTCTGCTAGAAGACCATTCCCTCCAAATATCAGCTCCAAATTCAATTTTTTGGGTACAAAATAGTACTAAAAACCTCCAAATTGGAATTTGTGACATAGAATTGGGGGCTGTTTTTATTTAGTAAAATATTTTTGAAAACTGCCAAAAAATTAAGCAAGGTGTATAGTAGTCATGAGCACCTTCCCTATAAATCTTAAGTCATTTGAATTCAATACGCAAAAGTTATGCCTAAAAACAAATCAGCATGCAAGGTGACAAAAAATAGTACAATTGTTTCTTGCATTCACCCCACTGTTCAACTCCCATGCTTAAACTTCACCAAAGCTTAGCACCAACTCACGCATGTGGCAATTAAAATTCACGAACACACAAACATTGCTGTCAAAGAAATTTCCTCACACAAACATTGCTGTCAAAGAAATTTCCTCACCTTTAAAAGCTCAACCAGTCGTGACACAATCAAGCAAGAATCAACAATTGCATATCAATGAATGATATTCTGCACTATACATCAAAAGGACTGAAAATCTAAACCTTAGGACAAGTCTGTGCGAAAAAAAACATCTGTTGACGTAGTTGCAAAGTGCTTGCTAAACCACATGCACTCCTCGACAGCAAGTGCTACCATTGATATGTCTCATTACCGCAAATATACATTCCGATCCACAAACAAGTCTAAGTCTAAGTTTTGACAGATTCAATGAGATCTAAACCTTCAAGACTGAGAAAAGAAATTTGAGAGAAGCCAGCAGCTTCCAGAAGACGCTTCCACTCCGTGGTTGTTCTTTCTCTTCCTTTCCCATGAAAGACACTCATCATTAAGATGTCTGAATACAACGCTGCACCAGTTTTCGCAGATGAGTTTTGGGAAAGCTGAATCACATGTTCACGGATGAGTACTTTGCCATTCTGTGGAAGAGCTTTGTGACAGACCTTCAGGATTTGGATGGACTCCTCATCTCCCCAGTCGTGCAGCACTTGCTGTTGTCCAAGTCCAACTCACATGAATCAGAATGACTGGTAAATTTCAGTAGGTGTGTACACCTCAAACCATCCAAACAAGCATCATTCTGATTCATTCAAATTCTGTAGGACATGGTATAAAGGTTCCAATGCACATTAGCATCTACATTTTGGACATTGTATGAATAAGCGACGAATTTTCAAAGTGCAAACTATAAGTGTATCCAAAATTAACTTTACGCTAACATTCTAATATGAAGACTGTGTACATTCTATGCATACTTGGTGCAGGAAATTGTGAACAGGGTTGCAATTAGACGCAAATCACCATCAACACTTTGAAAACAAAGTGCTGGTAACTATACATTTCAGGTAACTAAGTACAAAACCTGTATGAAGACGAAGCAAAAACATAAGAAAACTGATCTCTATGTCCAGAAGTTGCAGTGCAGCGAAGTGTTGCACACCTGCAAAAGAATGGCGTCTCCTGATGGAACAAATTCGAAGAAACTCCCTGTGACATGCTCAACACCTACAGATCCGCTCCTGTTAGTCATCATCATATGAACATGTAGCGAGAATCTGTTGTAAATCAACAGAAACTATAGTGTCGCTACCGATATAACAAGAGCCTCTGCAAAAATTGCTAGAATTCGAAGCCTTAACTAAATTCTCGGAGTCATGCCAACGAAATTTGGAAAAAAGAAAAGAAACTTAAGGCTCCTCGCAGACTTTCGTGCAAAGCCTTAAGCTTCGAATGAGATCACAAACCAGGGAACCCTAATCTTGAAGTCCACTCAAAATTCTTTACTGTACTACGACGTTGTAGAATACCCTGCACACTTGCCTCACTATCAATCACTGAAGCACACAAGTCCCACATTCAGTGAAGAAGTTGGGACCCTCTTCCAAAAAAACATAAGAGGGGATCTGATTACAGAAGGAACTTCGCTCACCAGGAATGGAGGGAGCAGTAGCAATAACATGAGGCAAGTCGAAGTTTCGTCCTCGGATGTGAGGATGCTCAGCCACGATCGTGGTCAAGGCGCCACCCACACCGCCACCAACGTCAACCAAGCAATGCACATTCTTGAACCCCTCGTAACCCCTCGCAATCACACTATTCAGCAGTTTGGACCGACTCTGCATAGACGCGTTGAACACTTTAAAGTAATCTGGATTCAAGCTCCCGTATGTCCAAAAATCACTGCCGTTTGCAAGCGCAAACCCATTCGCATCCTCCTCCACAGCTTCCCGGAGATGCTGCATTGGCGAGAGCGTGTCCGGCCGTTGCATAATCATGGCGTACGGGGTTAAGTCGAATTCAGAGTTTGTGACGAAGTACTTGGAGACTTCTGTGAGGCCATACCTGCAGTTCTTGCTTGTCACATGTCAAAATCAAGTCTCCAGTGAAAGAATCAAGAATCTCAACATGTCAGGAACCTGGTATAACTCTCAATTCTTTATCGTGACCTTCTCTAACATGACCTTCTCTAATATTTAACCTGCACAATTGTCACACATTCGAACATAGTGAACAACTTGAGAACTCAGCTAGGTGGTAAGATTAACGAAGTTTCTCAAGTGTAATGTAGGAAAGTCAGTTTATTCTTGAAAAAAACGCTTCACATGTGAAAATTAGAGGTTAAGCGATTGTGAAGAATCGCTACCTGATAGGCTCGGAGTCTGATGCAGAGAAGATTCCCTTGTGGGCGAGAAGGCGAAGAATGCGTCCCAGTTTCTGAGCAGCGTCGTGAGACTTGCGAGGCAGCTGGTCTGCGATCTGTTGCGGTGTGAGAGACTCCCCCGGCCCTGCTGCAGCCAGAATGTCAGGAATCTTGAGTTCCAGAGCCGCTTTGAACGAATTGGGGTAAGCGTAAATGTAGTTGAGCTCCTGAAAGACGTAGAACGCCTCCAAATCCTTGGGTCTCCCCTCCATAGTCAGGAATTCGGGACTCAAGGGTTCTGCAGGCGATTAGAGCTTCCTGATTTGAAGTGTCTGCAAGGGGTACACTACTTAATTTGGTGAGAATAGATAATTCTTGGGGTTCAGAATCGTGCGCGTTAGAGTTGCATTACACCAGTCGAATAGAAGACAGTATGTTGTGAAGCCTGAGGGGGATTTGAAGAGTCGGGAAGATCAGAAGACTGATCCGTAATGGAGATAACTCCAAAGAAATAATGCGCATGATGCCTTGATCAGAGGCGTCACAAGAGATACACATGCAGTGAGGAGATATTAAACCGTAGAACGTGACAGCAGCATCATCTTAACCACCACATCGACACAACTAGCGATATGAAACACTCATAGAACCTTCGTCGTTTCTAATTTTGGAGCTGCCCAGCTCACATTGGCCATTTTGTAAATCTGAAGATCTCGAAATTGCGGAGGCTCATTGCGGAATCCTTCAAGATTCGAAGATTGATTCCGAAACAACGCCGTGGACGAGAGTGGTCCGATGGTTGACAGAGAATCGTTCCATGTACGACAGATTGATGCAACTGTTTATCCTTGGAATTTTGTGCAAAAAGGGGAGATCTTGCACAGTAGTTTGACCTGCAATGAGTACTTTTGATTTTTTTAAAGTAGATGATCCACATGGTATCAAAAAGGATGATTCTCATAATGCCCACCCCGACCTTGTAAGAGCAACCCCACAGCAACTTGCCCAAGGCACTCAACACAGGCAATGAGCGGGCCGTGGCTTGGAAATTGCCCCACGGCACGCACGCCAAGTGAAAAAACATGCCCGGCCATGGCCAAAAATAAAGAAGGCACATGCAAATGGAGACTCTTGAACGCGGCTTGCCAAGCTATTAAATAATGTTTTGAGCCTCACTTTTTGAAAGGTTCCCTTCAAAAATTAAAGAGATTCTTTCTAAAATAATAAAATAGGAAGTTTGGAGTACCTTTTGACTACTTGGCGAGTCTTCCCGTGGGCCATGACTCTTCATTTAATATGGATGCACGTCAAGCAATGAATTTTTGCCATTTGGCGCCCCTTTACCGCGAGCTAGGCATGGGATTGCCTTAAGGTATACAGAAGAAGAGTAAACCCTGGGCGTATGACCTGTGGGAATGAAGAGTCTCTTGGGGATAGTTCTACTCAGTATCTAAATCCTTGAAGGAGAAAGTGGACAAAAAGTAGCTGATGGATGACTTTATTGTTTAGTTCCCCCTTGAAAGTAAGGTAACTTCTATGACTATATTGCATGGTGATCTTTACACACTCTACTTCCTAGCTTAAATTAGCAAGCTAATCTAAAGAAGATTTTTTTGGATTTGGAAAGATGATATTTTGAAGAATGTAATGATGATTCACTTGTTCAAAAATTATTAGCTACATTCAACAAATTCATAGATATAGCAATTGCCTATTTGATTGTGCAAAATTTGTAGAAATTAGCTTACTTTTTAGAAGGCATTGTTCACTATAGAAAAAGAATGCTCTAGTAATTAGAACATTTTGGTAACTACCTTGGCCAATGGGAGGCCACATCCTTTAATCCTTAAATGTCAGGCTAGTGACTGTGGAAATCATTTGTTTTGGTATGGTGTAAATCATGTACTTTTAAAAGAAATTAGCGGCTGGCACTTGCTGTGCTATGCATTCATCATTAGAATTTTATTAGAATTTTTATGTATGAGATGAAATGCAAAACAAAAATTTCAATAAATCTTCAAATAAAAATTACTAAAATCTTTGTATAATTTTGTTTATAAGTAAGCATATATTGAAATGTACAATAGAAATTTATTGAATGGTGAATGGAATATATGCAATGGTGAATACTATAAAAGATACACATTTCTTGTAATGCATTCAAAAGTTGACTCAATTGTTACGAACAATGGCAATCCCAAAACTTGGTGAATTGACAAAAAAAAACTTGTAAATTTCAAAAACTTCATGAACAACTTAATTGTTGTGAAATCCAAAATCGCTTCAATTGAATAAATTTTTCAAATCATTTGGTAGTAGCAACAGAATTTTGAAATCATAAAAGTAGTAAAAGTGATATTACAGAGGTGATTGCAAACTACTACTCTGTCTCTGTAATATAACATTGTGTGAAAATATTATTTTTATGTATGCATGATTGAAAATATTTTTACAAAATATTAAAATCAATTATATCAAAGACTTATTGAAATCATTATCATGCATTCTATTCAAATATATCAAAATTTTACTAATATTTGATACAATGAATGCGTAGCATAGCAAGCATGAGCCCCTATTATTAATGTTAGCATTTGTGATATTACAGAGGGAGTTATGATTTAAGTAGTATGATAAACAATACTTATTGGAGGTCAAACTACTATATAAGATCTCCTTTTTTTGCACAAAATTTCAAAGATGAACAAGGTGATTGCACAAAATACTTGTATTATTTTTTGTCTCATGTGTCCTAATTAGTCTTTTGGCTATAACTTTTGTGTTTTGACTCCAAATGACTCAAAATTTATAGACAAGGTACTTATGACTATTATACATCTTGTTAAAGTTTCTTGGGAATTATTTTAAATGTTTAATTATTTCATAATAGCCCCCAATATTATGTCACACTTGTTAATTTTGGGATTTTTAGTACTATTTAGTACCCCAAAAAACAAATTTGGAGTTGAAATTTAGAGGACATGATCTTGTTGTAGACTTATAGCTATGGTCCAAAGAAATTCTAAAAATACATGCCTTCAAAAAAATCTAATATTTTTTATGCAAAATTTCAAGGATGAACACCTATACTTTTGTCTTATATAGAAGGATTTCCTATCATCCATTAAACAATAAATGTCTGTGGCGTCCTATGACCTTGTAAAGACGGGCTAGTCTCCGTGGAAATCATCCTTTTTGATACAATGTGCATCATCTATTTTAAAAAAACCAAAAGCACTCATTCAAGGTCAAACTACTGTGTAAAGCCTCCCCTTTTTGCTCAAAATTCCAAAGATGAACAATTGCACTTCTGTTCTACATACAAAGATTCTTTGTCATTCATCGGACACTTAGTGTCTGTAGCAACGTTATAGGATTGAGGGTTGATCCATGGGCCACTTTGGACATTTCTTGCTATTTACATTTGACGTGAATTTTAGCCATACAAATGAGTTTTTTTTTTAATTTGAGTCTAATTAAAGAAATAAAGCTTATCAAGTGCAATTTTTATTCCAATCAAAAAATTTGAAAAATTTGTAAATCTCAATAGTTTATAGCAATATGAACTTTGGGTTCATGACCATGGTTTGTTGATTTTCTAATTTTAGAGTGACAAATACCTTTGGCTTATACCATGATGTTATACACTATAATATACATATATGGTGAGAATTTCAGATTTTTTTCAGTGAGTTTTGTATTTGATATGAATTTTTTTCATTTCAAAATAAATAAATTCACAAATTTTTTCCAATTTTCTCCAAAAAACTTGAAAAAATATATAAGTCATAGTAGACATATGACTTCATCTTTGAAAAATAAATATAAAATCTTTCATTCACATCTAGTTGCAAATGGAAGCAAACAAAGTAATGGGCAATGAGGCTTCAAACACTAGAAGAAATTTGCGTTTGCCTCAATAAAATCTACTTGATGTATTTGTGGAGGCAAACACAAAATCTATGTTTTTCTACATTTTCAAAGCAAATTTTGCATTTGCCTCCACAATCAAGTAGATTTTGTTGAGGCAAACGCAAATTTCTTCTAGTGAAATCAGTGATCATGGGCCTATCTTTTAGGGGTTAAAGACTTAATGTAACTGACTTTGGGAGTAGATTAGAGGCGGTTTGAAAGAAGGTTCTATTCACTAGACCCTTTTGGATTCAGCAAAAAAATTGTCTCCTTTGAACTTACGATATACCAACAACTTCAAATTGCAATGAATTGTCACTAATGGGAGACACATACTGTATTAAATGTGATTCTTATATTCTCTATCGGTAAGTGAGACGAGATCAACCCATTTCGAAGTTCAAAGTGATGGTTCAGTGCTGTAGACATGAAATCAAAAGACGTTTGAAGAACAGCGTTTTATTTAAAATTTACATCGTGAAACGACCCAGCCAGTACATAAGATAGAGCTTTGTGGGTGCGAATTGCTTACTGACATCTCCTTCAATCCTGAATAAGATTACAATTGAGCACTTTACACACTGCTCAAACTTCGTCACCGTGAATGCAAATGTATCGTGAACAGACTAGGGCACGACATTTTTCCCGCACACCTTGAATTGCTGAACGTGTAAATACTGGGTGCGAGTTTGAACGAGCACACTGCAAGCATGCTGCCAATACAAACTTTTTTACTAAACAAAGAGGTGAGTACGTGAAATCCACCAAACCATGTGGACCTAGATAGCGAAGGCTACCATTAGTATCTCTCATTATCGGGTAAATGCATCCATGTTCAACATACAAAGTCTAAGTCTTGACAGATTCAATGAGATCTAAACCTTCAAGACTGAGAAAAGAAATTTGAGAGAAGCCAGCAGCTTCCAGGAGATGCTTCCACTCTGTGGTTGTTCTTTCTCTTCCTTTTCCTTGAAAGAGAGTCAGCATTAAGACGTCTGAATTCAACGCTGCACTAGTTTTCGTAGCTGAGTTTTGGGAAGGCCGAATCACATGATCACGGATGAGTACTTTGCCATTCTGGGGAAGGGCTTTGTGACAGTTCTTCAGGATTTGGATGGACTCCTCATCTGCCCAGTTGTGCAGCACTTGCTGTTGTCCAAGCCCAATTCAGATGAAACTGAGAATGACACACAAGGTACGTACGCTGACTTGGATGATTTTAAACTGATATAAATTTTGTTGGCCCTTTTCGTCCATTTGAAGTTCTAAGATAACAATGTAACATTAATCTGAGTTTTATGGACATTGTGGTAATGAGACTTTGAATTTCACAGAACAGAAGTTGGAACAGAATCTTCCCTATGCTGAAATTCTAATCACGTGTGCAGACTGTGTACATCTTACGCAAGAATCTACAGTGACGGTTTCTACAAGATGTTGCAATTATTTGTGTTTACCTTACACATGTTGACACTGATACCACAGTACTGGTAACAATTCAGTTCAGAATAAATAGGAATTGCACACCTGCAGAAGAATGACATCTCCTGATGGAACAAACTCTAAGAAACTCCCAGGGACATGCTCAACACCTACAAATCCCCTGACAAATTTGTTAGGCATCGTCATGTTATACAAAAGAACTGACGTTCAAAATCGTGAGTGTCAGGATGCAATCAAGCCGGACAAAGCTTGGACTGAAAAGAAATCTCTGTTTGAACTAAATCACTCTAGTTTTCTACATCTTCTGGGTCCATCGACAAACCTGTCCAAAAATTGAAAGTGGAAAACGTGAATATGTTGCCAGATTCTAAAGACAATGTGTTGGAGATTTTGTTGTAAATCACCAGAAACTGTAGTGCAGCTACCGGAATAAAAAAAAAGAACATGCAATATTCACTAGAATAGGTAGCCAAATGCTAAGAGCCATCCCAACAATAATTGAAAACAGGTTAAGAAACGATGTTTACAGACTATCCAGCGAGCCCTACGTTTTCAAACCAGATCACAATTCCAGGACACCCTACTTTGGAAGTCTACTCAGAAGTTGTTTACAATAGTATGAACATCCTGCACACTTGCCAAAGTGCAGATTCAAGTCACATTCAAACTATGTCGCAGTGGAAAAGTTCGGGAATTAGGTCTACAAATAGTACACAATAGAAATAACTCCAAGCGAGTCAACTTTGGCGTGGACCCGATAAAAGTAGTGTGAGAGGAAAACTCACTTACCAGGAATTGAGGGAGCCGTAGCAATAACTTGAGGCAAGTCGAAGTTTCGTCCTCGAATGTGAGGATGCTCGGCCATGATCAAGGCCAACGCGCCACCCACACCGCCACCAACGTCTACCACGCAATTCACATTCTTGAACCCTTCGTAACATCTCGCAATCACCATTAGAGAAAATCTGGACTCACTACAGGGCTGGTTGGGGTGCGTGCCAATGTGCAATTAGAGAAAAAATTAGCCGAAAAGCTGCAACAGTCAGTGTAAGATGAGCAGTCAGCCAAGGTGCCCCGTCGGACTGCCGTCGGACTGCCAATTAAAAAAAAAAAAAAAAATTTCAAAAAAAAAAAAAAAAAGAAAAAAAATTTCAAATTTTAATTTTTTTTTTTTTTTTTTTTTTTTCCTGTATTTGCACTCCCGCCGAAAATCTGGACTCTCCCAAACAGCCCTCTGGAGAGTCCAGATTTTCTGTAATGACTATTACTCAATTTGGAGGCACACCGCATGGCCGCGTTGAACGCTTCGTTGAAATCCGGTTTCAAGCTTCCGTAGCTCCATATGTCACTGCCGTTTGCAAGCACGAACCCATTCGCATCCTCCTCCACAGCTTCCCGGAGATGGTTGAATGGCCGGCGCATTTCCGGCCGTTGCATGAGCACGGCGAACGGGCTTAAGTCGAATTCCGCGTTTGTGACGAAGAGCTTGGAGACTTCTGTGAGACCATACCTGCAGTTCTTGGTTGTCACATGTCAAAAAGTCTCCAATCGAGAATCAGAACATGTCAAGAAACTGGTACTCTCAAACCTCTTTATAGTCATGCACCATCTCTACAATGTCATTCCCGAGTTCCTGCACACTTGCTAACCTTGAATGTAACCTTGAATGTAACCTTGAATGTAACCTTGAATGTACTGTAGCCAAATCAGTTAATTCTTGAAAAGAACGCATGATCACAAGATATGCAAAGTATTAGAGTTGAGTAGATTGTGGTTTTTTGAAGAACCACTACCTGATGGGCTCGGAGTCTGATGCAGAGAAGATCCCCTTGTGGGCGAGAAGGCGAAGAATGCGTCCCAGTTTCGGGGCAGCGTCGTGAGACTTGCGAGGCAGCTGGTCTGCGATTTGTTGCGGTGTGAGAGACTCCCCCGGCCCTGCTGCAGCCAGAATGTCCGGAATCTTGAGTTCCAGAGCCGCTTTGAACGAATTGGGGTAAGCGTACATGTAGTTGAGCTCCTGAAAGACGTAAAACGCCTCCAAAACCTTGGGTCTCCCCTCCATTGTCAGGAATTCTGGACTCGAGAGCTCTGCAGGCGATTTGAGCAACCTGATTTGAAGTTTCTACAAGGAATGCACTAGTTTGAGAATAGATAATTCTAGCTTGGGGTTCAATGCCCTTGTAGTTTGGATTTGGAAGCCAACAACAGAGCCTGGAGGCTGAGCAAGAAGTAACATACTTACTGTGACATCCCTATTCTCAAATTTTCCCAATGGTTGCACTCCAGTGACTGCACCACCGAACAGTCGGAACAGTTGCTAATTGGCAGTTCCGAAGCTTTGGATAGAGAATGCGCGCTGCCTCTGAAGGTGTATCAGAAAGGCTAATTTGGACACTTGCAGTCTCAAGTTGTTAGGGAGGGAACTGTGTGAGCCTCGTGGGGCGGCTTTGTTTGACTCTCACTTCAGCCATTTTTGCAAATCTGCAGATCCCCAGGTTGCACGCAACGGAAACTAAACTGCGGTTGCAAACAAACAAGTTTTTTTTGTGTGACTTGCACAGTTCTTTTCAAGGTAGGAAAACTGTTTTGAACACAGGTGCTGTCCAATTACTTGACAATTGTGTTTGGTGGATAAGTGGTTCTGACTTCATAACATTCAGTAGCCTTCGTGCCCACTGCCTTTCCTTCAAGCACTCGGGTCATCACATTGAGCCTCCACTTGTCCACTTAAATGCACCTCACATTGAGCCTCCACTTGTCCATTTAAATGCATCCTGCTCATCACATTGAGCCTCCACTTGTCCACTTAAATGCACCTTGCTCATCACATTGAGCCCTATCCACTTTTGTAAGTGTTGTTGGGTGTGGAATATTTCACACCATTTTGTGTAAAGTAGAGCCAAGGTAGTGATTGCGTAAGGTAGGAGGTTCTTAACCAGGATAACTCTAGAAATCATCCTTTTTCATTATCGTGTGACATCATCTATATTAAAAAATCCAAAAGTATCTATTGGAAGTCAAGCTATTGTAGAAGATCTCCCCTTTTCACAACAAATTCTGAGGATGAATGATTGCATTTTTGTCCTATATAGTTTGAATCTCCGTGATTCATTAGCCATAAAATGGCCTCCTTGTCCTTTTAAGGGTTAAATCGCCTACCCTACTCAAATGCTTGTACATGTTGCTTTTTCATAGCCTTCATCAATGTACAAACAGTATACATTTTAGGGGGTGATTGCTTTTAGAGCCCTACGCCACTTCAACTTCAAAATTTCATAACTAATTCTAGAAAGCTCCAAAAAAATATGAAACGACTTGGGTTAGATGCCAATTCTTCTTGTCTTTCAAGGAAAATGTAATGAAAAATATCTTGAAACATTTCACCTCCCTAAAATTAATTTTCAGCTCTTAAATGAGCAATTTATGGACCTCCTACCTTATGCTACTAAATGTTTTGTAGGTATCCTATGCTTTGAACTTTGAAAATTCGTAGAATATTGCAAAAGTGTTGGAAAATTGCAAAATCAATTAGGTTCATTTTCTTTTGGAGTCTCTAACATCTATATAGGAAACCAAATTGATTTTTTGTCACTAAGCTTGCAAGACTAGAAAAAGTTTTCATTTTAGGAGCTTCTACTTTAGTCCATCCATTAGGAAAAAAATGAGACTTCAAGAAGTCCTTTTGACTTTGGATCAACAATGCAAATACAAGAAATTCCAAAAAATATTAAAAAATATTAAAATTGTGATGTTTAATTCTTTTTATTATATATTTTATAAAAATATATTATTTTTTATTGCCTATTTTGTTGTATTTACATTATTGGCTAAAGTCAAATGACCATTTTTGAGACTCCAATTTCTTTTTAATGGTAGTTCCTTTGGGTGTTGCATATATTTGGAGTTATCAATTTTACCAATTTTTTATTGCAAAAGAAAGTGCATGGCAAACCAAAAAATATTCCACATGTGCTTTGGTCAACTCAAAAGAAAAATATATATGACAGGTGCTGAAACTAAAAACGTATTCTAAAGTGCCAGCAAGAAAGTATAAAAATTTGACAAGTCTAGTAATAATAACTACAATCTGACAAAAGAAAAAAAAGGTGGCACTTTTGGGTGTCCCTACCTTACAATTCATTGATTTAGTTGAACAAAAATTTCATTACGTAGCCACATGAAAGACACTGAAACGCTTGTAAGATGCCTCTATCAGAACTCGATCTTTGGCCATTCTATCTCAGCCAAAGCATTTTGAGCAGACCGTATTGCACGAGACTCTTATTTTTGGAAACAAACATGACGATGAACTTAATGAGTGAGTGTAAATGGCCCTAGAGGCAGATCAGAGACGGGATCAGGGAAGATTCTACTCGTTCGAGAACTTTAGATTCAGCAAAAAAAAGATCTCCTTTAATCTTAGGAGATAATAGAAGAGACAGGTTAGAGTAACCAGATTGACTGTTACGTAGAATGGGAGACACATATCAGGGCGTCAGGATGTCTTTCTTACATTCAACGAGTGCGAGACCAATCCATTTCGGAGCTCGAAGTGATGGTTCAGAGCTATAGACATGAAAACATAAAACGTTTCAAATGCAGCATTATATCTACGATTTTCAGTGCGAAACGAGCAGCCTGCACCTAAGAGGGAACTTGGGGAGTCAATTGCTAGATATCCATTAGGACATCAGCTTCAACAAATCAAGAATAAGATTACAACTGAGCACTTGGCTCAGCGCTCAAACTTCGCCATGAATGCAAACGTATCATGAACAGATGAGGGCACAACATTATCCCGCACGCTTGGCTGCATATGTCCATACTGGGTGCGAGCTTCAACAAGAAAGATGATCAGTAACTGGGGCATTCTGCCAACACAAACTATCCACTAAACAAAGATGTGAAAGAGAAACTACAGTCGGAGGAAGGATCTTCAAGGCAACGGCAGAACGCCTCCTCGTCCATGGGCAGTGCGCCAGGAAGGGGACGATCAGGGGTGATACCCACCTACGTTCACACAAGAAACCAACATCAAGATGCTACTCCATAGAACTTAGGCATCCCCGTAAATTGTCACCTACCGAGCTCTTGAATAGTGAAGGACCTTGATGCAGTCATAAAGACATCACTCTTCATGTACAACTGACTTATGAACAGAGGAGGCAGTTCAGACATCCAGTGTTATGAACAAAACTCAAATGGAAGAGTAAATGGTGAGTGGAGAGCTAGTGTACCTTGTCGATGTTGATATGACCTGGAGTTTCGTAGCGAGCAATAGTGACGGCCATGCCTGAACCATCAGATAACTGGAACACAGACTGTATTCTCCTGCTCATAAGAGATCATGTTTTAGACCAAAATAATGGCGTGTAAACTGAAGACTTGCACAACTAACACTACGGTAAAACGCATTTGAAACACGAGAGACATACTTCATCTTCTATGGCAAACTCGATTAGATAGCGACAGTCGTTTTCTTACCCCTTGCCAAATGTCGGTTCCCCTAGAATTACAGCCCGCTTATTGTCCTTGAGAGCTCCTGCTAGAATTTCACTTGCACTCGCTGTACCCTTGTTCACCTATTCAAATATCCACAAGTCGCTTCAAAAAAGCATGACAGAGACTTACCAGAACCTGCTTCTGAAGGTCTGGCATTCAACAGAGTGCAGAGTCCTAACGTATATGAGGTCAACCATGTTGTTTAACTAAGAAAACTCCTATCATCAATGGCGATTGCAGAGAAGAGAGATCTCGAACCAGCTTACCAATACAGCTAGAGGTTCTTTGGTAGAGATAGCCGAGTCTCCGTCAGTGTCATAGATATCTCGGACGCCCACGCTGTCGGCAATGTACACAATGACGCCTTTGTCCAGCCTGGTGAAAATCCGAATACAAGATTAGCATCATCCTGCTAAAACCTTGTTGATGTTCGGAAGAAGAATATCCAGAGAAACTACTGAGCAAATATTATTTCTCTGCAATAATTGCAAGAGACTGTAGTTACAACCTAAAACAATCTAATTCATGGAAAGATTAAAGATCAATGGTAATTTCATATAACTTACCACATCTTTGCTATCTCGATTCCAGAAGGAAACAAGCCACCGCTACAACAGAACATGACTTTCGCGTCAAAAGAGAAGTCATAAAGAAGTCATAATGTTCAGTAAGCTTTGAGGGACACAAAAGAAGCGTACGTAGTCTACCATAAATAGATTGACTGCAGCACCACTTTGCTTATAACGGATTATTATGTTCCAAACACTTGCAAACATAAAAACTATGCAGTCAAGTTGTGAAGTAAAAACCTATTATTACGGATGTCGAGTATGAATGCCGCCGCACCACTTTCTTGCAAAGTTTCAATGGCTTTCTTCACAGCATCTGCGTCGTACAAAACAAAATTACTTAGAACACAACACTGCAGAACTGTAAGGAAAATTGCATTCATATCTCAATCTAGAAAGCGAAAACAGCTACTTTCTCAGCAACCGGAACATGAACTTAATCATCAGAGAAGATGGATACCAAAACTATGTTCTAGATGCCACCCAGTACGAACTCGAAGAAAGGGTTCCAATGCGAAGAAACATCATGCCTGAACCATACGAGTAATCAACATTCCAAAGGACGAAGAAGCTTCATAGACGACATACTGGAGGAATTCTGATTGAAAGCAGAGAGCCGAATGTAGCCCAGCTTAAGTGGTGCTGATCCATCTATTTTTTGAACCTCGCACAATCGCCATGTGACTGGATTCAGCGTGATTTTCTCTCTCCTGCCAAAACAATGTAGGGAAATTATGTCGAACCTTTTAGATCCTGATTAGAAGTCACCACTCGAAAGTAGAGTCGTTCATGTTGAAAAAGGTAGAGAGCTTACGTGACAGTGATTGTCTTCGGAATTGTAGATTCTTTCTTCAGTAATGTTAGTTGAACTTCAGATTGTACTGGACCCCTGTTGCAGAAGCCAAAAAAGCTGAGTATCATATTGCCAACGAGAATAAGCAATGATAAGGGTACATTATAAACAATATTCTTCACTGCGTTATTTAAAGTAAGCACTGTGTTGCTTCCTGGAGAATTCATTCTGTTTGTGTCAAATGTAACTGTCTGCGCATTGGTAAAAAGGTTCCGCAAATGAAAAACTCACTGCAGACGCCTTGCTGCGTCATAGAGACCCATGCCGTGTGTCGGGATACCATCGATGGCCATAATTAAATCTCCTGGAACCACTCCTGCACGCGCCGCAGGACCGCCTGAAACAGGAGATACTACTACCAAATCTTCGTTTGAGGTACTCGGGTCACTTGTGTTGAAACCAACTTCCAATCCAACCCCAGTGACAGCACCATTTGTACCTGACTGCATGACCAGGTAAGAATAAATAACACACTTTAGCTCAAAAAGGAAATCTAACATAAGAAGTGCAAAGATTGCTGTGAAGGTGCTCCTTAATGGGGCAGCGAAAATCAACTATTTCGAATAAAACCCTAGAAACCCGAACTGACCTGCAAGCTTTTGAATTTCTCGGGTTCCAGAAATCGAGTGAAAGGGTCGTCCAGAGTTGCCAGCATCTTTCGAATGGCTGCGTCTGAGCAACCACGGTATGCCAATCCTGATTAAAGCTGAGTCAGCTGACATCCCTGCTTGAACATGGAAAATGAAACAGGCAAGACGCAGAGCACGGCAGCAATAAACATCCGTGGTCACAATAGAGTCCCTACACAAATTTAGGCCTAGTGCAGCAGCGATGGTATTATCCAAACACGGCTTGGGTTCAAGATCTCTTCTGCATGCTACTAGAGAAATATGAATGTCTATGTAACTAATAGCTCAACATCTGCCATTAAGGATATGAGAACTTAAAGAACAAGCTTTGATTTAGATGTAGAGGAAAAAGAAGACCGTACAAGTGTCCTCTCGTGTCGTCATCGGCTCCTTTTTTAGAGCATTTTCACGGTATCTAAACCAGCTCTGACCATTGAATGATTTATCCACATAAGCACGATCAACAGTCCGCCATGCTTCAAGAAAGAGAAGATTCTCCTCCGTCAATGACACTGGAAGCAAGCATAGAGTCACCTTATCAACCGCAGGTTCTTTAAAGTTGGTTCTAGAAGTGAACATGCCATAAGGTTCAGTTCAAAAGAAATGCCAAAAAGTGATTCCTTTGCTTGCCGCTAGTCACAGGATTTCTTGACGTAAACACTGGCAATATCCATTATCCAATCGAATTTGACGAAATGAAATAATGGAAGAACGTACATGAGGGCTGAAGGGCAAAGCTCGCTAGGGCTCCAGTTACAAGCAAAGAACCGAGGATGAAAACTAAGCCGCGCCTCTTCATTGCAGCTTGCCAATGAGACTGAAATGCCTGCGAAAAAAATAGACATCAGATACAGGATACTAACATCGTAACGGGCCTGATGCCATCTTCTATACTAACCGATGTTACCAACAACATTTCATCTGTTCATACACTTGGTTGACTTCATAGCAAGTGACGCAAGCACGACTTGGGTAAACATCTACGGCCATTCAAGGATCATATAAATATCTGATCCTTGAATGGAAAGAGTGCTGTCCACTGTCACTTATAGTGGTCTACAACCTCCCACTTTGAAATTGCATAAGAAATTCTTACGCAGTGATAAAAATTTGCTCTTAACAGTTTGCCTCTTGAACCTAGAGTGATCTCTCCACAGCTCTCTACCGATCTCCCAATGAAAGCACACTCCTCCTTATGTTCAAATGCTTAAAGTGCTGCAAATAAAAACCTCTAGCTTAATTCGACAACTGAGGTCACAAACAGCAGAGCAGAACAAGGCTTGACATGTGAGTTTTCACATGATTTCACAGGGTTGAAAGTTCTCACCAATGGCTCGGCGAATTCCACTGCATCAAAGTTGACGGGCGCCGAAGGCAGACACCACACCTGGCCTCCCCACCTGAGCGCCGTAATTGTCTGCCTCCGAACCCACCCGCAGAATAGGGAAGCCCCCCTTGATAATTCATTTGGCCCTTCCAAACTTGCAGATGCTACACCTTGCCCTGAATGACATTTCCTCGAGAAAACCGTCAAACTTTCCACGCTCCCCTTGATGGCTCTACAGGCACCCCTCCTCAGCGATACTACCTGCCAAAAGCAGATATTAATCTCAGGAACACCACAATGCCCAATTCCTCTAAGGTAGAGGATACTAATATCATTAGGGCCCTGATCCCGTCCACCACCGCCAAATAATCTAGTCATACACTTGGTTGGCCATTCATTAACAAGTTGGGAGTAAGCATGATATGGCTAACTAAATATGGTCACTGATCTTCGAACGGAAATGGAGTTGTCTACAATCCCTTCAATAGTGATCTACTTTGAATGATTGCATAAGTAATTATCCTCCATGAAGAGAGAAAGAACTGATCTCAAGGGAGTTTGGCTCTTGTACCCAAAGTGATCTCATTAGTGAGTTCTATTGACTGCTCTCTCAAAGAAAGCACACTTCTACATGTAGGTAAAATGAATAAAATGACGGAAAGAGTATCCCCTAACTTCTCATGGCGGAAACGAGATTCTACAGAGAGGTACAAACGAAAAATTTACAGAGAGGTCAAATCTTGAAAATTGCATCTTACCCTCGGGACTCCTCAATCCAATCAGCAAAGCCCTAAATCCCAGAAAGCAAGCAGTAGAGACGAACCTGCAGTGTGGCAGTAGATGGCACTGCAGGGCCATTGCGGCACACGGCGAGAGAAGATGTAATCCCCCGAGGACAGTGGAGGCCTTCCGCCATGCCCCCTTATTTTCTCCAATTCACAACCTCCTGTGAATGTGAGACAGACAGTGCAGATGAATTGAGAGCATTCTCTGATCAACACTGCCAACCAAAATAAAAAAGAAAGATCTTAAGCTTGCCTCATTAAGGAATGCAGCATTGGTGAAAATTCCATAAGCCTATTCAAAAACGCATTGCTTTACCGTAGAATGATGCGGCAATCGTTATTGATTATTTCTAATAATGCAAAAGCGAAATTGCTGAAATGTTTAGACGGTCAAAAACAATTCTCCTGAAATTCAAACTACCAACCTGGAGGCTCCAAATGCATGGCCATTTCACACAATAAGATTTGACTCACATTTGCTGGACAAGAGCAACTTGAAAATTCTAAATCAAATTTCAACTTCCTAGAGCAATCTCCCAAAGTGTCAAATATTAATTATTTCGGCATGGGAGTGTCAAATACTAGGTCATCCTCCGGTGAGTAAACATCTCCCCGTTTCTTCTTCATATACAGCAATGCCGCACTTCTTCCAAATAAAGCAAATCTAAGCGGCGCAGCACAGATGCACACCCTTAAAAGCAGACCAAAATTTCTAAATGCATAACTAGAAGCTTCTTGAAACTAAAAATTTCAACCAAACTGCGTTACCAAGACCGGTGGTTTGAATTCAAGTACGCATCCTCACCCAGTTTGTCACGATTGAGACTAAATGCACTCACATCGAGAAAAGGGAATTCCCAGCAAGACAGAATGAAACCTAAACACCAATCCCAAACTGGCTCAAAAATATAAAAAACGCAGCTGCTGCTGTAGCTGCTCCGTAGAAACAAGCACGCACCTCTATTCGTCGAAAATTAACAAATCCGCACCCGTTACACTTGATCACCACTAACGCACGAATTCCAGAACGAATCAGCCGTCTTACATTTGCAAATACCTTGAAAATGACCTTGAAATAAAGCGCAATCGTGTGAGTTCAAATCTAAAGGAACAAGAGGTGGAGAATTCGGGTGTCTCACTGCGAGGAGATGATCTCCTTGGAAACTCGAACTAGGCTTTTTCTGATAAGACTCCAGCTTCGGGGGTTACGGGTGTTGGATGGCGGAGCTTTTGAAGGAGGAGCCTGCCCCCGCGAAATTCGGGATCAGCTGCCCGGAGCTGCCCGGTCAAACCCTCCGAAGAAGTTCCAAGCAAGGACTGTACAATCCATCAGCACGTCTCTTCACAATCCCGCAATTGTTTCTTCCCCAATTTGCTCCCATTTCCGATTTCTAAATCCCCATCCGTCGTTACACTCACACTCTGCCTTCACTAAAATTTCAGCAAAATTCAGCAAAATTTCAATTTCTTTCGTTAGGGTTCGAGTTATGACGCATTTTGAGTTCATTTGACGAGGCTTGAATCGGGCGAGGTGGGATTGGATAGTTCATCAGGTGTAGGCATGGCGGTGGAGATCGTGGAGGAGGTCAGATGCGACGAAAGTGATGAAACGATCGAGAGCGATGGCAGGAGAGACGTCGAGGGGGGGAATCCGGAGGATGACAAGGAAGGCGACATGTCGTGGAATTCGTCCTTCTCTTCTGCGTTGAAAGCATCGCCCACGGAAATCGACGTCAACGGCTCCGATGACTTGCTTTGGAACGAAATTGATTTGGCCGAGAGGTAGGAGTTCGTCGAATGTTGTCGAGTTTTTTAGCAGAAAAGATTTGTTCAGTTTTAGCGTAAAATTTGTGCTGGAAATTTAGCAGAAGTGGCGAATTGTAGTGTTCATAAAATATTCGAGCGGACTTCGAACGGACAGGGTTAGGGCTTGATGACTTACTTTGGAGCGATATCGAATTGACCGAGAGGTAGGAATTGGTCGAATATTGTTGTCATTTCAGCAGAGAGATTTGCTTACTCATGTTTAGCGTGAAATGTTCTGCTGGGAATGTAACATAGGTGCTGAATCGTATTACTCGTGGCACATTGGAGCAGAAATTTTTGTTGTGAGTTCAAACTGGCAGGTTTAGGGCGTTCAAACCCTAGAATGTAGGAAAGATTTTGAGTTTGGGTGAATTACGCGAGCAGGTACCTGGTGAGCGCCATGAATGAGGATGCAGCCTCAACAGCCACAACCGTGCTGCAAACTCTGTCTAGTCTTATGCACTCAACCAGTAGTGGAGGTGTGGACGACAGAGACGAGAGAGAAGAGGACATTGAAGGGGTAGTCGAAGTTGGGAAATCAGAGAATGAAGAGATGTTGGAGTGTGCGGGCATGGTGTTACTTCAGAGTTATCGTGCAATAGGCAGGTGAGCGCAAGGAAGAAACACGGCGATTGTTCTATGCATTTAGCTCTTTGATGTTTTTTTGTTCTAGAGATCCCTAATTTTCTGGTCTACTGTTGCTCTTAATGTGTCTTTGTGCTCAGTTAGATGGTAAACTTAGTGTGCTTGGAAATTTGAGGATCTAACGATGTTAACTGTGGCAGAGTTGGCGAGTTCTTTGACATTCTGGGAAAGCTCAATGTAGGAGTTGCCGAATGGCCACTAGTTCTTCTGGAAACAGGGTACGCCTCACGTGCATCTCTTTGTATTCATGCTACGCATTCTTTGATATCCATTTTTTCTTTCTTTCTTATTTTGACATAGCCTACGTTACTCTCATTGCTTTTGTGATTCCTATATGTCAACTGAAGCCAAACTTATCCTGCATTGCGGGAGAACTCTTTGCGAATTACCCCCCAAGATTGCATGCTCAATTAAAAATAGAAAATATTCTTTGGAAGCTATTAGTTGATTGTAGGAACCTCCAAGACATGTTTCGAAATAAAAACGGAACAACTGAAGCGCAGCTATGATTTCTTCTTTCCATTGTAAATTTTGTTACGTTCGTTGGGGGGTCCGCAATGACATTTTTCAACTCCTGTAGATATGGAAGCGACCACTGTTAGCCATATGGGCTCTTTACGGGTCAATGAATGAGAAGGCAGAGATTCACTAGTGAGCCTTTTTTGGGTTCTGCAGGGCCTGTTTGCAAATATCAGATGGCGCATTTCCTGCTGCACGGGCTGCGCTTGAAGAGTTTCTGGCAGTTCAGAGGACGTGTTTACCGGAAGAAAAGTATGCTGAACTTGTTGAACTCTTCGTAATTAAGGTGCTTGTAAAAGGGCTTCGGGAAATCGAGTTTGCTACGAACTGGGTGCAACGTGCAAATTTAACGGAGGAGACACGACTGGTAGGTCTGCTTACTTAATTTCTATGTTCATTTAGTTATTTTTTTCGGTTTTCAGATAGTGCTCTGCTATGCCTTTTGAGGTCGAATGTTGAAATGCACATGACTTGGTGCTCTTCATAATTCAATTCAAAGACAGGGAATATGCTGATGCCTTCAATATCTATGCTTGGTATGAAGGTTATCTTGAAGAAAATCCAGGTGCAGATGGAGCAAGTCCAGACTACTGAGCCAGTCTCCAATCGAGATACTCAGTCCACCACAACTGCTAGTGTCGACAACCCAAGCCTCACGCAAGTGTCTTTTGAGTTTAAGAGTTCAGTGAAGTATAAGGAAACAAGAGAAAGCAAGGAGCTAGGATGGGAAGCAGATACTTGTCCAGGTGCCGATGAATCATCCATAGGGTCCAAATCGTTGACCCTGTTGAAGAGACTTAAGGTGTCTGAAGGTTTCTTTTCGTTGAAGACATTGCTGGAACTGGCCTTAGCGCGACTGGGTGCTGCTACCTCAGCATGTCATTCTCTTTCTGCAGTAAACCTGGAAGGAAGGGCACTACGTTCGGGTGCTCTTGTAGCACTCTCACTGTTTCTTTTCCTCAGACATCGGCATAGCTTTAGAAGGTACGATGACTGTCCTCATGTCTTTAGGGGTGCCTGTATGCGACCATGCATGATGATGTGCCGTTTTGCTGCTGGAATGTTGTTTAAGATTAGGGACACCTATGATCGACCCAAAATTACTGACCCAAAATTGTCAGCCTAAAATCTTAGACAATTTAGACATGTATAGTGTAAAAAACTGTTTTTCGTGTTGGTTTTAGGTCATCTAGCAATAAAACTTCGAACCTTCGCATCTTTTGCATACATTATCTAAATACTATGCCTTCTTCGGTGTGCTAGAATAATAGGAACAGTAGTCAGCGTTAAAGTGGCAGCTATGGGTGTCCCGTCCCTATCTCATATCTCATTTTTGTTGCTACATCTTGATAAACGTACGGTAATTACTCGTGTATTATCTAGTAATTATAGTAAATGTTCTCATTAGAGTATCACATGTAGTCTCTATCGTTTCTTAAATAATATAACATTCGAAGAGTTAGTGCTACCTGTTGGCTATGACTGCCAAGCTAATGTTCCTTGTTCTCTTTCTTGCAGGCTCGTAGGCAAATCATTCAGTGCCCTCAGAGTAGGATTTAGTGACCTGTGGCAGTTAGCATTTAGTGTACAAATCAATCCGTTGGCTGCTGCAGCATATTGACACCTTTTGGAGTTTTCTGATTCTATGCATCCTGTGAGATAGCGAGTTTTGTCATTCGAATGCATCAGAGTGCGGCACTTGAAAATGCGTGCCCACATTTTCCGAGGCCTTGCGGGGTTTGTGTGGAGTGAACCGCCTCTCTCCCAAGTTCACTAAACCTGGGTTAGGGACAGAGCAGAAAGCTGCTCCAAGATAAATGCGTCATCTTAGATAAGTTATTTGTAAATGATGGATTGCTGGTAGAGTGAGAAATAACTCCAAGCTTTTTAGAGATTAGCTTAACCCTTGAAGACCGGGCTGCTGACTGTGGAAATCATTCCTTTTGGCACTATATGACATCATCTACTTTGAAAAAAACAAAAGCACTCACTAGAGGTCAAATTATTGTTCATGATCTCCGCTTTCCACACAAAATTTTGAGGATGAATAGTTGCACTTTTGGCCTACATAGAAGAATTTTCTATCATTCATTGTATAGAAATTGGTTGCGGCATCATTTGTGGGTTAAGAATGTGTTTATTTTGGATCCTACATATAAATCTTGGAAGATAGTATGAATGACACTAAGACTTCAATTAGTGGTACTTCCCAAATTTGGTCAATAATACACTTGCAAAATTTAATCTTAATTCCACATGTATTTTAAGTAAAATTTTGTTGAAAATCTTCTTAAAGGTCATTACTTAAAATCATGTGTCTAGGACTCTACTTAAAAACTCACTTAAAACACCCCTTTCTCTTGTAGTGATTCCAAATGATCTAAAAAATTTTCAAGCATGTAGCCAACTTGCCTTCAAGAATGAATCCAAAAAAGCACCACCAACATGGGCATTTTTTCATACCCTTGTGAAGTGCAGCTACCTATTTTTTTGCAAGGCCAAAAAAGGATCATTAGAGAAAATTTCAGACCTCCGGAGGGCTGCTCTACAACTTTCCAAAGGACCCTAAAATAGTGTTTTTCGGGGCTAAAAACTTATTTTTTGCCCTATTTCCATGCAGCAGTTATTTTTGTGATAATGGCACAAGAACCAAAATTTGCAAAAAGAAAAAAAAATATATATTTTTGTAATCTTAAAAAAATATTAAAAATATATATATATATTAAAAATAAATAAAAAATAAAAAATTCTACAAAATCTAATTGCTCCGGCGAGCAGTTATACATCTTGACTGCTTACCAAGGGCACTTTCCAAGTTGACAAGCCATGCATGAAATAGCATGGCATGTCAACTTGGAGCGGCCTTCCTGTGGGCTAAAATTTTCTCTAAAGTTTTTGTCAATTCAAACATTAATATCTTGCAATTTACATGGTGAAAATTTCTGAAATTCTTTCCACATCTTTTATAACTAGGTACTACAAGATCCTATGGTTACATGTGTCCAAAAATGTTTATTTTCCTAAAATTTGGTACTTATAAAAAAGTACTAGAAATGACAATTCTAGAGCTTTTTTGGTGTGAAAATATAACATTACAAGAATTTTTAGCCCTCCAAAGCACTGCTCCAGATTGACATGCCAAGCTATTTCCAAGTTTGGCCTGTCAATTTGAAAAAGTCCCCCCATGAGCAGTCAGATAAGTTGACTACTCGTCAAAACAGTCAAATTTCACGTTTTTTTTTTGTTTAATTGTTTTAATTTTTAATTTTTTTTAAAATAAGTTTTTAATTCGTAAAATTGGATTCTTGTACCACTGTCACTACAATTTCATCTATGCAAAAATAGGGGGGAAATGGATTTTTTAGCCTTGAAAAATCAAATTTCACGATACTTCAAAGGGTTGCAAAAGGTACTCCAGGTACTTCGAAGGGCACAGTAGCCCTTTGGAGGCTTGAAATTTTCTCTAATGTCAAGGAACTTTAGGGGTTAAAAAATGCACATGAAAATCGAAATGAACGAAAATTGTCTCCCTTCAAATAACAATGGGAAACTACATGCTTATGAGATTGTAATTGAATCTCTCCAAGTATTAAGGAGGGAATTATACTTCCGGCTGGGGGGAGGGGGAAGTTAGTCAGTTGTTTAACAATATACTGATTATGCTAAAACCAACTTGAACCATAATTTGATCCTGAAAATATGTAGATGCAAATAGTCCAAAATGTTCTAAATATGTACATAGAAGCAAAAAATGGTTTAGTGACCTATCAATTGTGAAGTTGCGTTCCAAAGATTCACACTCAATACATTCCTACACAATGATTCAATACGCATAATTGCCTCTCTGCTAGCTGGTCTCCCCACTGACATGCGTAAGACTAGTAATGCTTCGAGTTCTTATCATGATGACGGGCCATTCCTCTTACTCAAAGTCCCAGTTCTTCAACCTCCTCTCTAGTCCTAACTTCACAACTTGTTACTGAAGTGTGAGCAACCTCGATCGGCAATTGAAACCAGGGGTGTCACAGTTTATGAATCAGCCTCTAGGCTCTGTTTTTTGGTTTCCAAATCCAACCGAAACGGGCACGATCGATCGATATACTCTGATCCACAAGAATTCGCTCTACTCAAAGTAGCTAGTGCACGTCCTCTCTTTGGAGAATCTTCAAGCGACGTTGGTCAAATCGCTTGCGCAAGTCTCGAGACCCGAATTCTTGACGATGGAGGCGTTCTACATCTTTCAGGAGCTCAACTACATTTACGCTTACCCCAATTCGTTCAAAGCGGCTCTGGAACTCAAGATCCCTGACATTCTGGCTGCAGCAGGGCCGGGGGAGTCCCTCACGTCGCAACAGATCGCAGACCGGCTTCCTCGCAAGTCTCACGACGCTGCTAAGATCTTGGAACGCATTCTTCGCCTTCTCGCCCACAAGGGGATCTTCTCGGCATCAGACTCCGAGCCCACCAGGTACGTAGTGAGTCTTCATAATTTGCCTAGCCTTTAATAATTATGCATTAAATATCTTGCGATTATGCGTTTTGTTTGAATGTGTGACAAGTGTGAAGGACAAGTGTGCAGGAAACTCTGAAATGGTACTGTAGGGATGTTTATTGTAGAGTGAATGCATCGCAGGTTGAGTGGCTCAAATTTCTGTTACAATGTTGAATTTTATAATACATTAGAAAAAATCATAGCATACAAAGAAGCTGTCTTGGTTTCGTGTACTTAACTTGATTTCAAATACATTTATGTTGTTAATTAATTTTTAAGGAGTCCTAATAAAGCATGGAGGACTTTTAAAAATACATGACTGACAAATTTGATGTTAGCAAATTCTTTAGAAACATTGTGAACATTGCATCATTGTTACTTAAACCAATAAAGAAGATTATGGTTCAAGTGGGCGCTCATTTAAATTTTTTAGAAAAGATAGTCTTGCATTATAGACATTCATGCAACATTTGAGAGTGATTTTTTAATGACTCTGTAGAGCCTAAATTTTTTGAAGTCCTTTTCATCTTTATACAATTTTTTTTTGCAATCTATTTTGATCCAAGTTGTATTGTTTTACAAGTTCTATTCAAGCCAATCAAGGTAGGCACTTTTGCAACCTATGTATGGCGTGTGTACACATAATCCATTGCAAAATTGCCCCCCAAAGTCCTTTTGGAGCATGGAGTCTTGCAAGAAATGAGACACTCACTGACTACTACCCTGGATAGAGGGTTTGAGAGTTACAGTTTCTAGACGCGTACGAATTCTTGACTCCTTTCATTGGAGACTTGATTTTGACATGTGATAAGCAAGAACTGCAGGTATGGCCTCACAGAAGTGTCCAAGTACTTCGTCACAAACTCGGAATTCGACTTAACCCCGTACGCCATGGCAATGCAACGGCGGGACATGGTTGCGCCATTCCACCATCTCCGGGAAGCTGTGGAGGAGGAGGATGCGAATGGGTTTGTGCTTGCGAACGGTAGTGAAATATGGACATATGGGAGCTTGAATCCAGATTTCAACGAAGCGTTCAACGCGGCTATGCGGAGTCGGTCCATTGTGCTGAATAGTGCGATTGCGAGGTGTTACGAGGGGTTCAAAAATGTGCATTGCTTGGTTGACGCTGGTGGCGGTTTGGGTGGCGCCTTGGCCAGGATCGTGGCTGAGCATGCTCACATCCGAGGACGAAACCTTGACTTGCCTCACGTTATTGACACTGCTCCCTCCATTCCTGGTGAGCGAGTTTTCCTCTCAAGTCTCTTTAGTTGGATCCCCGCTTCTTCTTTTCTGAAGTAGGGTCTCAATTTCTTCACTGTGACTTAGTTTGATTGTGTCACGTTTGTATTATACTAAATTGATTGATAGTGAATCAGGTTTGCAGGATATTCTACAACGCTGTAGTACTGTAAGCAATTTTGAGTGGACTTCAATAATAGGGTTCTCTAAATTTGTGATCTAATTCGATGCTTAGGACTTCTGACGCACGAAAGTTCGCGAGGAGTCTTTTTTTTTTTCCATTTTCCATTTGTCGTCCGGATGGATCCGAGAATTTGGGTCAGGCTCCCAGTTTTGGCAATTTTTGCATAACACTCTTGATATTTCGGTAGCGACACTGCAGTTCCTGGCTGCTTACAATAGATCTGACTTCTTTAGAATCTGGGTGTATGTAGTCACATGATGATGACTAATAGAAGCGGATCTTATAGGTGTTGAGCATGTCCCCGGGAATTTCTTCGAATTTGTTCCATCAGGGGACGCCATTCTTCTGCAGGTGGGCAATTCCTCACTCAATTTCAACTATTGGACGTAGAGAGCAGATTTCTTTGCTTTTCGCTTCCTCATCATACAGAATATGTACTTTGCTCAACTGCATTGCTACCAGCACTTTCTTTTCAGGGTCTACTTGTTGAAGGTAACTTACACTCTCATTATAACCCTACTAAAAACTTCCTGCACCAGTCTGTATAGAATGCATATAATTTACAGTCTGCTTAATGATTGGAATGTTGGCGTAAGGATAATGCTGGATACACTTATAATTTGTGCATGCATGTCCAAAACATACATTTTAACTTGGATTGGATTCCTTGTACAATGGCCGACAGAATTTGAATGAAGCAGATGCTTGTTTGGATGGTTTTCGGTGTACATAGAAAATTTTACTGGTCATTCTGATTCTTGTGAATTCGACTTGAACAACAGCAAGTGCTTCACGACTGGGGAGACGAAGAGAGCCTCCAAATCCTAAAGAACTGTCACAAAGCCCTTCCACAGAACGGCAAAGTACTCATCCGAGAGCATGTGATTGACACTTCCCGAAACTCAGCTGCGAAAACAGGTGCAGCGTTGAATTCAGACATCGCAATGCTGACTCTCACAGGAAAAGGAAAAGAAAGAACAAACACAGAGTGGAAGCGTCTCCTGGAAGCTGCTGGTTTTTCTCAAATTTCGTTTCTCAGTCTTGAAGGCTTAGATCTCATTGAGTCTGTCAAAACTTAGACTTGCATGTGGACATGGACGGATCAGAGCTTTGACTGGAGGTCTTCTCCCGAGGTGTACACGGGGTGAACATTTCTCCAAAATTTCCCTCCAGTTGCCCATGGTCAGCCTGGACCTCCCCTCCAGTTCTGGCCTCCATGGAAATTGGCCCTTAGCTAGTACTTTGGAACTATCCTTGACGAATGCTCTTTGGCAGTTGACTATTGTATGTAAGAATATTATAAGAGGTTAAAGTTTCTTTTGAATTTGTTTCAATTTGTGTGCCTTCATGGTTTCGATGTCCTAGTATTGAACATTTTGTAGTGAGTGGCCTTCCTTGCACAGGCAATTCAGATGAGAATGTGTGGAGTTCAGAAAATTCATCTTGTGTTTATGCTAGTATAAATGAGTTGCATTTTCCACAAATCTTGGTTGAGTTGGAAATCTCAACTAGGTAAGATCAAGAATGAGCTTAACAACAATCATCCCAGGGACTAAAAGTGTCCGCACATAGTTTAAATGAGTCCAATTTAAAGTGCTATGATTTTTGCATCTAATGTCCAAATTCAATGAAACTTGTTGGGAAATTTGTGCTCTCTCTTCTAGTTTGTGAGGTAAAATTTTCAGACCAATCAAAGATGAAGTTCACAAGTTCAATTTGAGTTCACCAAACTCCATTTTCAACACTAAAACATTATAATCTTGCAATCTATGTGGCCAAATGACTCCAAACTTGATGCATATCATCTACAACACAAGACACTATAAGATTGTAAGGTTGAGATCTTTATAACTTAGTGACATTTAAATCTATAACACTTCAAAAGCAATGATGTTTTTGAATTTAAAACGGCCTTGGGCTTTGAGGGTTTAATGGTCATTACAAAAAAATTGGGCCCTGTGGAAGGCCCTTTGAGTTCTGACTATAGTGCAAATGCAGGGAAGATAAAAAATATTTTTAAAATGAATTTTATTTTTTGTTTTTTATAAAATCGCTACTTTGGCACATGATTGTTTTGTCTGACATGTTGGCAGGGTTTGGTATCATGTAGGACGTTTGATATCGCATGTTGTATAAGACAAAGTGTTGGATGGGTGTCACATCCCAGCGTGTAATCCCATCTTCAGCAACTAAGTTTTTTTTAAATCTCATTATAATTATAAATTTAAAGTTAGAGTATAATGCATATTCATGAAATTGAAACACAATATTAAAATGAAACTTTAATATGTCAAAATTGTGTATTTTTGATGATTTATTTTAAAGTCAACTAGACGTTTACCCTATTAGACATTGCAGGGGCTCTACAAGACCTTGTGTGACGTCTAGTTGTTGCGCCCGTCGCAATGTTCAAGAAGACAACCCTGCTTTGGCATGGCACAAGTGATTCCTTAATTTATTTTTTTAATAATTTTTTGGTTGTAATTGCATTGTTGCATGCAATCAAATTGTCCACAACAGGACTAAAATTTCTAATGAATCAATTGTATTGTTGACGGTATAATAATTTATCCACTCTTTTACTTAGATAAGTCAGAAGAACATTTGATATAATCTAAGGATTATTGCAAACCTTGTTTTTCCACATCACAAAGATTAATAATCTACTAGTATAGAGTGAAACAATTCCAAACCCCTTAAAAGACGTGATCCATTTACCAAAATAGTCAGCCTGTTAGAGAAAAAGTTGGGCCTTTGGAGGGCCACTTTGCAGCCCTCAGAGAACCCCAAAGTTTGACTTTTGTTTGGCTTAAGGATTTATTTTTCACCTATTCTCACTCACCTTCCGTCGGGCTATTAGATGACTGTCAGGGGCTTTGAATATGAGTTTCAGTGTTCAATAATCAAAATTCAGATACCCTAATGCACCTTAATTTAATTGTTGAACACCTTGAACTTGGATGCTAATTGAACTCAAACCAAGCTGTGGAAAATAAAGCAAATGGCACTGAAGTAAGTCTTCCACATTGCCATCAAGATATTTTTTTGATGACAATGTGGACAACTGACTGCATTGATATTTGGTGAAAACAATGATTGAAGAGGTTGTTTTTTTATAGAAAAATTGATTGTCCATCATGAATCCTCAAAGGCTATGGAATAATTTGAAGTTGAGAGCTTGGCCGCTCATTGTCAAAACATAGGAATTGTGTTAAAAGTTGCATTTTAGACCTCATTTAGCCATAGTAGATTAACTATTTTCAAAAAAAATTGAACTAAGTTAATGTGGGAATCAAGCTAATTTTCATTTACAAAAATCCATTTGAGGTTTAGATCCTCCAACTAAAAGTTAAGGACAAAATTTAGAGAGGGTGTTTGAAAATGTCAAAAAAATGTCCCTTTCAACCTCTCTCTAAAATTTGTCCATAACTTTTAGTTGGAGTCTCAAAACCTCAAACCAATTTTTAGAAATGAAATTTAGCTAAATTCCTCACAATAATTTAATTCAAACTTTTTTTTAAATTTTTATTCTATCACACCTAAATGAGTTCTAAAATTTGACTTTTAACACAATCTTGCATTTGACTTAACTATGAGTGATTGAACTCCTATTGTTCCTTGTTTAAAAATCCCTCATGGATTGTTTCTCCTACTACTATCCCACTTGTATAAAGAGCTTATCTTTTCAACTTCAAATACAATAAGTTAAATAAGTGACTTTTAAAGCTAGATGCCTTTGATAACTAGCTTCAAAAGCCACTTCATGTGACTTATTTTGACTTCATTTGTTTAATTTGCCAATTAAACAAATGAAGTTAAATTAAGCCATTTAATTTTTTTCAATTGGTAGATTAAACACCCTAAATAATTGTATTTTGTTGCCTTGCATGTACTCCCTTGCCTTGACGTACCTTGACTAATATATTATGAAATTTTGACATCTCTCGTGAAGTTTAGCTTGTGTAACTTTTGTGTTTGTACAAATTTGTAGGGCTACCAATGATGTGGAAAACCTTAACAATATCACTATGGAGCGGCCTTCCAGTAGCCTCATTATTTCTCTAATGCAAAGGTCATCAAATCTAAAGATGTAATATTGGTATATTCTTTGCTACTGCAATTTTGAAAATATTGGAAAAAACAAGGTTTGTAATAATCCTTGAAGTTATAAGAATCACAAAAACATTACAGATTTCTATTGGACACTTCTAATCCTTTGGAAGATTTTAGGATTAAACAAGTTTGAAAATTATATGGATATTTGACAAGTTGTGGCAATACTTGTCAATAAACTCCAAGTCAATGGTCTTTTGTAACAATAGAAAATGTCTTATAGTTACATGGTTATAGAAATAATAATAATAATAATAATAATAATAATAATAATAATAATAATAATAATAATAATAATAATAATAATAATAATAATAATAATGTTGTCCCCAAGACCCTCATAAATGAAAAGTCTATTGGGATAAGTTCTATAAATATACAGCCATTACTATCCAAACAATCCCAAGGATTAGTACACAAACAAATACTATATAGAAGACAAAGGTTAGGCAAAAAATCAAGACTAGGAGGTTGAAGACTAAGGTCTCTTGTCTTTTCATCCTCTCTCTCTTTTTCTCTCCCTCTAGGCTAGGAATTGGACCCTTGCTAGTAGGTCAAGTTTGTTGGCTTTTTTATTTTAGTAGGTATCAAGGGATAGGAGGATATAGGAGAGATTAATCCCTAAAGGACCATTGTCCCTTTGGGAGACAAATGGGATTTTGGACAAGTACCTACGGGCTGAATTTTTGCCGTGATTTTAAAAAAAAATTTTGAAGATAGAAAAACTGCTAAGCATTGTAAGAATATAAATTTTTTTTCAATCAGTGCCCAGGAAGAAAAGTTATGCCCAAATAAGCTCTAAACAGGAGATGTCAGGCAGCAAAAAAAAATTTACAATTTATTTATTTATTTTTATTTTTTCTTATAGATTATATCTTTGTTATCTGAAAAGCCTTGATTCCTTTCATTTGGATTTGTTATGAGAAAGTTATGGACAATCTTGTTTTTTGGGCACTTAGAGGATATTCCTAAAAAAAAATAACTTGTACTCCCTTTGTCCCACTAAAATCCTCCAAATCAAGCACAATTTATGTCCCACTAAAAAGCTCTATCTTTGAAATTTCGATTGTTGGGTAAGTGTTAGCCGTGCTGAACAACCTTGTGGGGGCAAGTCAAGTGATTAGGGAGCATTCTTCTCTAAAAATTTTTGGCCTTACCCATATGAGACACTTTGAACTTGTTGTGCTTCCTTAGATAGTAGTATTGATAATGGATTTGGTGACTTCTTCAACACTTTGAAGAGTTATTCTTGAAGTAGTGTAGGGATCTTTGTTGTGGGTATTTAGGTTGCAGTAGATGTTTCTAAAATCCCAATGTTGCTACCAACATTTAAATCATCAAGAATGATGGAGCTAGCAGCGTTTACAAATTTTGTCAAAAATGGTATTTTTCGCATGGATTTTGGGTGCCTAAATGATGGTGCCTAAGTTGGAGATTTTGCAAAGATCTAAAGGATGGGTTGCTAGTTTTTGAATGCATGTATCCCTATTAGAAAGACTAAAAATGTAGTTAGTCCTTCATGAGAAGCTTTTTGGAGGTTTTTAGTGGGATAGAGGGAGTAGTATTTAGTTCTGAATGCAATTTTTACAATTTTTCAAAAAAAAGTTCCACAAAGTTTAGTTTTTTTGCTAAAACAATCTCACCATTGGGATTAGTGCTTTCTAATTCCATATAAAAGACATTAATATTTTAGATTTTCTTTCTATCTTGTACCTAATTTTATTTAACAATTTTTTTAAATTAATGAAAATTAAGTTTTTATGGAATTTTTTTTTCCTCAGACTATCAACTCAATTCTTCACTATAAAGATTAAAAGCTCAAAACTTTGTAGTGCAAAACAAATAAGTTAAAAATGTTCAAAGTCATGAAATCTAATCCTGTAATGTGCTGAAAAACTTGTTTTTTTCCCTTAAAACCAGATATCTTGCAATCTGTGCAATCAAAAATTCTGAAATTTTTTCCACACATTGTCATACTAGTTTTGTATAAGATCCTATGGTTAGATGTGAAAAAAGAAAACTTTCAATTTTTTTTACTCTTTGCTATAGAAATGGCAGTTTTGAGTGTTTTTTGGCAAAAAAATGGCCTTGGTCCTTTAGCGGTTAAATAGTGGATTCAAAGGGTTTATAAACCTTAGGTGGCACTTGAAGTCCTACTACTACTAGTTTTTGAGTTGGAATAGACAATCTAATATTTTTCCTAGATAGATTTTTTTTTTTTTTCTCTTTGGCCAATTGTTCCATTGTATTCCAAGATGTAGATCATTAGTTACGAGTTTCTAAAGTGAAGTTCAATTTTAAAGCGATGAAACATTGATAGTATCTAAAAGTCAAATCTCAAGGCAAGGTTGCTATTAAGCTCCCCATCTGGTATTTTTCCTAATTAAGCCTCTTCATCTTCTTTTTTTAAACAGTTGTCTCCTTGCATTCCGATTTGTGAATAGTAGTTATGAATTTCTCAAGTTGAGGATATTAACTAGGATGGTTTGAATGAAAGAAACCATAAGGATTGATCCATTGCTTGGAGGTATTAGTTTTCACACCCACCTTGGTAGATTGTAGTACAAATTCTCTTGAGGGTTTGAAAATCACCATACTTCCCTACCACTGTAGCCACTTCATCAAACCCAAATCTAAGGCATTTCAATATGTCCAATCCCCTATGACTATCTTCACAACATCTAAGAGATAGTAAAAAATGACTTTTGAATTTTTCTTCTCATCTACTATCAACCATAAATCCAACAAACAAGTTATGGGCAAACTTGTCTTTAAGAATGTAACAAAGACAACAAGATGTCCTCTAATTGAAATGTTTGTGGATTCATCAATCATCAGCCTAAAATATTTGGAGTCTCTCACCCTTTTTAGAACTTGTCTTTGAATCTATACCTCATCACCAAGTTTAGAACATGCAGTTTGTCAACAATTATTATGTGGTTGTTGTTGTTTCACGGGGTCACACGTTAATATACAATTTAGTGCACCATTGTGATGCATTACTTTACAATTTATGGCAACATTATGATGCATTACTTGCAACTCAAAATAATGCATTGTAACGATGTGATAAATTGTAAAATAATGCATCGCAATGAAGCACTAAATTGTATACTAGCATGCAAATCCATGAAAGAATAATAACCACATAATAATTGTTGACAAACCACAGGTTCAAAACTTTGTGATGCTTAAATTAAGTTGTTTGTTTGGGTGAATACAAGAAACACTTGTACTATTTTGTATCACATCTTGCATGCTGATAAGTTTTTTAGGCATAACTTTTGCGTATTGAATCCAAATGACTTAAGATTTATAGGGAAGGTGCTCATGACTACTATACACCTTGCCTAATTTTTTTTTGGCAATTTTCAAAAATCTTTTACTAAATAAAAACAGCCCCCAATTTTATGTCACAAATTCCAATTTGGAGGTTTTTAGTACTATTTTGTACCCAAAAAATTGAATTTGGAGCTGAAATTTGGATGAGATGGTCTTCTAGTAGACTTCTAGCTCTCCAAGAGAGGGATTTTAAAAAAAGTTAATTTTGTATGGTGTAGAAGTCTACAAAGTGAGCTTCTTTCTGCTTGCATTTTGAAACACATAAAACATTAGTTTTGGTGGTTTTTTTGGTGAATAACCATCTCCATAGAACTGTTGCTAATGGAAATATTTTATTTAATTTATTAAAATTATTTTACTATTTTTAACTCATTAAAGCATCAAAGTGTCTATTTTCTTGAGATTTGGCACTTTCTAGTTCTCCCACTTAGAGAATTTTTCTATGCTTTTCCTTCCCACGGTTTCTTCATCTTAAAGGTATATACATTGGCCATATTTTTTAAAATATTAAAAATTATTTTTCTATGCTTAAAGTACTCCCAAAAAAATAGCATCAAATTGTGAAAACGCAACAAAATCAACAGGTGTTTCTTGCATTCACCAGTTTGTTTTCTTTTGTTTGAGACCTTAGGATCTAAGAAACTACAAGGCTTCCAAAGGTGTTTGAATGTGATGGAAAGCTCTTGGTAAGGAGGAATGCATAGACTTTGTTTCATGGCATTTGGACCTATAGTGTGGAAGTTATTGAATTTCAAAGTTTTTATGAATCGAATATTTTGAATTAAATTATCTTTTATTTTGAAAAAAATATAATTTTTACATTCCATGTTCAAACACCACAAAAAAAAGCCTTTGCACTCTTTTGTGCATAGAGCTTTCTATTTGTGCCAATTTTGTGGCGTTTCAACCTACGATACGAAATAAATTTTTAAAATTGAAAAATTGAAAAAATTATCTTTTATTTTGAAAAAAAAATAACTTTCACATCACATGTCCAAATGCCACGGAACAAAGCCTTTGCATTGCTTTGTGCATAAAGCTTTCTATTCATACCAAGAATGCAACCTTTCACACTAGAGTATGAGAGTTATTGAATTTAAAAGTTTTAATGGATTAAAAAAATTAAAAAATTAAAAATTCATTTAAATTTTTATTTTGGTTGTGGCAAAGTTAAAAGGCACACTAGTAACAATAGAAATGTTTAACCCCTAAAGTTTCATGACTATGTAATCACCAAAAACGCTCCAAAATTGCCATTTCTAATACAACTACCAAATTTTTGGAAAAAACAGTTTTTGACACTTGTAACTGTAGGATCTTGTAGTATGATATTTTAAAAACATGCGGTAAAAATTCAAGAAAATTTCATGGTGTGGATCATAAGATATAAGCATTCAAAGTCTTGAAAACCATTTTTTCAATCCTGCAAAAAATCGGGAAGTTGCACTTTGCAAGCTCACTTTTCAATGAAAAAATGCCGATAAAGGTGGTGCTTCTTTGAATTAGTTTTCTAAACAAGTTGTCTATATGCTTGAAAAATTTCACATCATTTGGAATTGTACAACATATAGGAAAAAAATAGTAAGTTGAAAGAAGTAGAAAATGATTCAAAATACTAAATTGTTAAAAATTTAATTATGGAATTTAAAAATGCCAATTCCAACGGTTTTAATGTTGTAATAATCAATCCCTATTCTAGGATTCTTTTTTTTTCCAAAAATATTGAAAATTTAGTTAAATAAACGACTTTAAAGTTTTTTTTAGAGTAGATAATCCATAGCTGTCCGCAAACCAGAAACCCTCATAACTTTTGACTCATTGATTGAAATGGAATGACTCAAAACTTTTTAAGTACATATAAATGTAGAGAACCAATTTCAAAAAAAATTCCGGAAAAAATGAGTTTTTCTGATCTGCCCAAACTGCCCAGTTACAAAAAAAGTAACATATTAGGTCACAACTTTTGACTTGTATTTTGAAATGTCATGAAAATTGGTACACATGAAGATATCCTTTGCTTCCACCTTCTGTTAAAATTTTAGCCTCAAATATGGATATCTCTAGTCACACGTTGTCGTGATGTAAATATGTACATTATATAAAACGTGTACTAATTTTGTATTTTGGAGAGATTCTAGAATCTGGAGGACATGCTTCAAGGTGACGCTTTCAATGGCTTCCAAATGACGCTTGTTACCAATGAAGCTATTAAAAAGACGGAAGCCTTGGACAAATTTCACTAGTTTGAAATATTTCTTCAGTTTAATAGAAGTTGTGTTTGGATTGAAGTTCGACTTTAAAATGTCGAACTGAAGGGTTTTTATGGAGTGGCAAGATACAGAATCTCAACCGGAGGCTGAACTAGAGCTTTCTTAGTCACAATTGCTGATTCAACCATCTCAGCTAGAGGTTTCCACACCATTGCCAATCCATTTGCAGGTTGAGGCTGGACCTTCTCGTCCGCTTAAAAAACCTCGTGTGGAACTACATTGGCATAGTTTTCTCCAAAGAGATGCTCGTGCTTTGGTGATTTTGCTTCAAGTTGGATGTGTTGAACCAGGCACCCAAAAAGTGACATTCGAAGGGAGTTTTGAGGGCTTAAACGATGATCAATACTATTGTATGGTTAGGCCAATTAAGGGGAGTTGTGGCCATCAACGTTGATTAGAAGGTCTGATTAATCCTTTGACAAAGGCCGAGCGTGCAAATTACGTCGCAAACACCGTCAAGCCCATCCTCAAGTTCTTGAAGATGGAATAGGACTCATCTTCGACTTCAGTTTTTACCTCCAATTGGTTTTAGTGAAAGTTTCACTTTTAATTATAGTTTTTTATACTCTATTTGGATGTTATGAATTGAAAATTAGGGACTTAGAAGTTGTTTGCCTTTTTAATTTTGACCTTTAAGGTTTATTGGCCTTGGAGGGGTAAAAAGAAACTTATCTTAAGATGTTTTTCTTAAGCCAATGATGTTTGGAGGCCCATGTGATGTATGCATGAGCTGATTCCACCTACCTTAGAGGTCTAGAGGCTTGGTAGGCATCTTCTTCTTCCCTTTTAGTCGGGTTTTGAGGAGTCAAGTTGTAGTTGTTTTGGAAGTGAGGAAGAGTAGGGTTTGAAAGACCAAAAGTTGAAACGGTCATATCTTTGTGAATATGAAAGCTTTTTGAATGAAATTTGAAGGAGTTGTTCTTTGTAAAATTGCCTTTCCAAAATGAGTTGGCACGTTTGATTTGAGTTTGTATTGAGAAAGTTATGGGAGTTCAAAGGTGACGGAGTTTGTGGCTACTCAATAAAAGCAACTGAAACTTTCGAGACTCATAACTCTTGTTCAAGTAAGCATCATTGAGTGAAATTTGGAGAGAAGGCAGCTCATGTTGTTAGCTTTCTATAAAGCTATTACACTTAGGATAAGAAGAAATATAGAAGAAGTTATGGTATGCTAAAGGAAGAGGGGTCTGCTGCCTTTCAAAAGAGAAGGCCGAGACTTTGTTTGTTTATATTTTTTTGGACAGTGTCTTAGATCAATTTAAGATTTGAGAGGAAGTTAGTTTGTAAGTTTAGCTTTCCAAGAAGCCATCACACTTGGGGTTTGAATAGAAACTGAAGGAGATATAGGATTTGGAGATAGGAGAGGTCTGCTGCCTTTCAAAAGAGAAGGTCGAGGCTTTGATTGTCTATATCTTTTGGACAGTATCTTACTTCAACTTGAAATTTTGAGAGGTATTAGATTACTATACCAGCTTTTCAAATTGCTATTGCACTTAGTATTTGGAGCTTGGAGTCATTTTTGGCAGTAGATCAAAGAACACAGCTAGATTAGAGTTTGGTTGTGGAAGTTTCATTCAATTTTTTTTGAAGATTCCAAGTTTGAAGACATGAAGACATGAAGATTCGTGTGTTGTGGCTTGTGGCTTGTTATTCCTAGCCGGCTTTGGAGGCTTGTTGTCATTTTTTTGTTCCTAGCCAATTTGGAAGGCTCGTTGTTTTCAATTCTGCTTTGTAAATTTTGTTGCGGACTATGCAATAACTCAGGATTAGTCCCATTTTGTGTTTGTGGCGACGAAGTGGGATTAATCACCCACATAATCGATCTTATATGTTGTTCCCATTGGTGAAGCTCGCTTGCTGGTCACCGTGGGTTTGAAGTTTAGGAGCCCATCATCCGGACGGCATCTCGTGTTATGCTGTCCCATTTTACCCGTCCGAGGTCGTAGGTTCTTATCACACACCTTTATCCTGACCCTTATAAAGCCACTACAGGATAGGCCAACGGGAGGAAATTGAAGATTGAAGACTGAAGACCGAAGACTGAAAATTGAAGATTGAAGATTTGAAGATTTGATTGAATTCATAGCAAGCTATTCCTAGTCGCAGCCAGAATCCTTGAGATTTCCCAAACAAAACTCTCTCAACTCGACAACGTACCTGTCCAAAATTTCTATACGGCGAAAAAATGCATGTTGGTCCTTTAAGGGTTAAGACTATGTCTGCACATGCTTTCTCATCATGATACAGTGTTGAAGTCATTGCTGCATTACAAGATAAGAATGTCAAAAAATTACAAAGTAATTTGGGTTGCATTTCTCTCCACTTCGCGAATAAGGGAAGCAATCCATTCCTAATTTCCCCCCCTATTTTGACAATGTAGGTTTTTCTCTTTCCAATTAGCAAGAAATGAATAGTGATTAAGTATGGCAGTTTTGGCGCATTATAATTGACTACAAGTCTCTTGATATCACAACCAACCCTTGGTTGATTTTATTTTTAGCCCATGGTCAGAAATAGCAAGCCCTATATCACTAGTATGGGAGGAATAGAATCTTTTGCTGAAAAATTCATTGTAATTTTGTTTTGAGAAAAAAAAATCTAAAAAATTATGGAACCTTTCCAAGTTATATTTTTGCACATGCAAAATTTCTCCAGTGAAGAAACCCACCTTGCATATATGCATAAATGCTTAAGTGATCAGAAATGAGTTGCTTAGATCTTTAATCTTATCAAGCTTCAGTGTTTAGGTCATTTGACCTTTGAGATAGTGGGACCAAAAGAAGTGCTACTCTTAGACCCCTTAGGGTGGTCAGGGTGAACTAGTCCCCTTGCTCAGCCCCTCCAAGTCATTCCAAAGGTGCGAGTAAATAAAAATGCCCCCTATTTTGTGCTTGATGAATTTACCTTGTACACCATTCCTAGCTAATTTGGGGCCTCTGATTGCAAATATGAATTCAAAATTTGCAGTTTTATCATGAGTGAAAAATAAAAAATTTCAGCGTTTCTCCAAGGGGCCGAGTGAGGTGTCAGTTTCATCCCGGCCTCAGGGTGATGTTCATTGAACTCTAGAATTAGCTCTTGAGGACACTCACAATCACAGTCCGGGGAGATTTTTAGCACAACCAGCTAAAATCTTACATTTTCTTGGGTCAAATGGTTGTTTGAATCATTCTCTCGGCTAGGCCTATAAAAAATAGAGAATATTCTTTGATTTTCCTCTGAGGTGGTCGATTTTTTTCTAAAGATTTTGAAATCAATTAGGCAATTCCTGATTTCAACCGGTTAACTTGTAACTAAATGCCGGTACTCCCCGTACATTGCTCACAATCCCCCGTCTCCACCCCTCCGACTTGCTCTTGTTTTCAAGCTCTTGAAGTCGTTGATGGTCAATACGTCCGTCGGTTGTCACTAAGTCCATCGTCCTTCGCATCTGTCGCAGACAGCCCAATGATAAAACAACTGCCAAATCTACAACTGCAGCGACCACCGCGGAAGCTCCCCGCCAAGGCACCAGCAACCTTGGCAAGCACGGGATGCACGGGATCCGTTATCTTGAGGGATAAGTTTAGTTAATGCTCGCCAATGCAAATTCCGGTGAATAGTAGTGAACACAGGCAGGTATCAGTCTGGAGCTTGCATGGTGGGATTTGTCACTTTAGAAGGTATTGTTGTGAACATTGGTGGTAGGAAGCTTAGCTGCGTCCATGATGATGGAGCCCTGGTTGTGGGTTCTGGAGTGGCCACGGCTATAAAGAGGTTGCGAGGATGCACTAGATGAAGACGTTTCTGTCGCACTGAATAGTTTAGAGTTGGGTTTTGAAGAACTCCATTGGGGCCAATTTTATGATCGATTTCGAAGAAGCGCATTGCGATTTCGAAGAAGCTCATTGAGAAAACCCCTAGCTGTGGGGTCATCGAGGACGATTTGAGGATTTTCCAGGTTGTAGTTGGTGTTTCTTATGTTCAAATTCGTGGAAATTTTGGGTTTCGATCTTTTTGATGAGCCAGTGTCGTGACGCGATCCCTTTTTCCTATGGGGACTTGAGCTATGGAGATTATGCTAGCTTTGGCAATTTGAGAGAATCTGGTTAACTCTGTTTTGGGTCGACAATTGTTGAGCGCCATGGCTTTCAAGTCCTTAAGAGCTCCACAGGGGGCTGCATGTTGCGCGACACAGTCTCTGCCTCGAATCAGTCGACTCGATTCTTCTGCGTCATCTTCTTCGTCGGCGGCGTCATCATCTTCTTCTTTAGCATTCCGCGGTGGCTGTTTCTTGAAACCCCTGTCCTCCTCGTTGCTGCATCGTTTGCCACGCCCTCGCCCGGCCTACCGTCGTCTGCGCGCAAATTCTGAGCAACAACCTCAGCTGTTTCGAACTCCTTCGCTGAAATTCGACTCCCAGAACAGACGCATCCAGAGTCTCGTCGACAGCGATTCGAAGAATGCGCATCATCAACAAGCGTACGTTGCGGTTGACAGCAGTGGCGAAGTTGGGTTATCATGGCGCACCTTGCCTCCCCTTCAACAGGACTTCGGCGTCACCGTCCTTGTCCTCGTCGGCGCCTGGGCCTGGGTCCGCCTCTTCGACTTCCTCACAAAGCAGCAGCTCCTTGGCCAGAAGCTGAGCCGCAAGCTCGTCCACATCACTTCCGGCCTTCTCTTCGTCCTCTGCTGGCCTCTCTACAGCGCTTTTCCATGGGCTCAGTACATGGCCGCCGTCGTCCCCCTCTGCAACGGCCTCCGCCTTCTCGTCTATGGACTCGGCCTCCTCCGTAACGAAGGCCTGGTGAAGTCAGTCTCCCGAGAAGGCAACCCCCGGGAGCTCCTTCGCGGCCCTTTGTACTACGTCGTGGTCCTAATCTTCAGCACCATTCTCTTCTGGCGAGACTCCCCCGTGGGGATGATGGCGCTGTCCATGATGTGTGGCGGCGACGGGATTGCAGACATTGTGGGAAGGAAGTTTGGAGCCAAGAAGTTGCCATGGAATAAGGGGAAGAGCTGGGCGGGGAGCGTGGCCATGTTCTTGTTTGGAATGGTGGTGTCGTATGGGTGTTTGTGCTACTTCCAGTGGATGGGATTCTATCAACTAGACGCGCGCACGACGCTGTTGAGGGTGGCGATGGTGGCGATGGCTGCGACCGTGGTAGAGTCGCTGCCGGTGTCGACCAAGCTGGATGACAATGTCACCGTGCCGCTCACGACGATTGTGGTAGGAATGATGCTGTTTCCGACTGGGGGTAGGGCACTGGGAATCCTGTGAGGTCCTTTATTTCCTTCTGTAGGATTTCTAGGTCGTGGGGAGCGTGAGAACGTGCTGTTGAGTTCAGGATACGGGTCGATTGGCAAACACACAATTTCAATTACAAACCTTTGCTTTCAGGTTGGTATTCACTTGCTCTTCTTCAAAATTATGAGTTCTTTGACAATGCAATCCGTGTATATTGAAAAAATGACTAGAGTGGAAGCACCTCACTCAAATGGAGTGAACGAATGTACTGTTCTGATTTCGAATTTTCCCGTCAAACTACTACCTCATCTAACTACGATCCAAGCATTGGGTCTCTTGCAAATGAAAGGGACCAATGTTCGTGGATATCGATCAATACATAACTGGCTTCTGCAGATGGTCGTGGTCACGCCATCTTCTTCGTCTTCTAAGAATCCACTGTCGAATGAAATGAATTTCGTGTTGCTAAATGTATCTTCAAGGAATTACTTCCTCTAATGAAGCGCCCTGGTGCTCCGGTTTTAGCTTGACTACTACAACATTCAAAACCAAGAGAATGTCAGTCTGGGCAATATTTACAATAAACAGACGAAGGTACCCAATTGCTACACCTACCTACATGTGACAACTACTTAAATGCGACACCTACCTACATGTGACAACTACTTAAGTGCGACACCTACCTAAATGCGACAACTACTTAAATGCCACACCTACCTAAATGCCACACCTACCTAAATGCCACACCTAACTTAAAGCAACATCCCAAAATCTCATAATATGAGTACATATTGAACCCCCCTAAATCTTATAAAATGAGTACATACTGATATCCAGAACTTGTTTGGGATTAAATCTACCAATCAAACCTTGAACCCTTACAACTTTTGCATATGGTTCCCAAATAATGTATCATCAGGTGCGTCCGAATCTTCTAAGATTTGTTAACAAGGAAATTAAAGTTTCGGACCATATTTATAAAAGTAGCTACGCTCAGCGTTTAAGGATGCCTTGTTCATGGTGCTCAAAATTGCAGAATTTAAGCAAGCACAGTCGATTCGCGAATTCTGTCGACAAAATGAACGTTTACGACCTAACTTACGAACCTTGAAGTTACTCACCAGCAAATCTAAGACACGACTTCTCAATGTCCAACAAAACCCCGAGGAATGGCACACAAAAATGCAGAATTTACAGAATAAAACTGTCGAAATGATCAGAAACGAAAGAATTCACGGCAGACTAGGATTTCCAAGCATCAGATCCAGCAGACTCAACCCACAAAACCCTAACCCTAAATCCAGACAGGGAGCAAGATTATGCACCATAGTTGCCTCGCTCATTGAGCTTCGCCTGTACGATATTAACTTTCATGAATTCGATCGCTTCTTGGGCCTTCTTCAACAGACTCTCCAACTCCTCCCCAGCACCCAGGTTCCTGTTGGAGTCGAATTCGTCCCGGATCTGCTTCGCTGAGGCGTGCAGCATGTCCGGGTCGCCGGCAAAGCATTGCCTCCGCGTTCGCAGTAGCGCTCTGAACACCGACAAAGCTTCGGCGCTCCTTGCACCTGCCATCTCGTGCACGCACAAATGCAATTCGCACCCTGAAAGCAAAATCTCATGTTTCTCAAGGCCCTCTTCTCATCTCCCACGACAGCGTTCATGAATCATGACTGTTAGGATCCGTCGAATGTTGGGGGTACCTTCCGGGTATCCCAGGATCCGGGTATCGCGTAGTACTGACATTTTAATATCACCTTCTCTAATATCACATCCTCTGTTCTCAAGGGGACAGATCAGTTTTGTTTTGTTTTTGCTTTTCAGCGCCAGATTGAACCAGAAAAAAATAATTTGGTTACAAAATGACAGTACACCGTGAAGTTTTTCACCTGGAAAACTTCAAACTAAAAAATTTCTTAGATGAAATTGCCAGATTGTGGATGAAACTAGAATTATGAATATGTGATATGTATAAATGTGATCTTTTCTATCCAATATGTGAATGAAAGTTGAAATTTAGAGCATCACTATAACAGTTGTATCGCCACTTTGGCACTTCATAAAATATGAAACAAAAAGACTTGGACAAATGTATCTTGTTCAAAACTTGCTCTGGACTATCAAGATAACCTTCTCTAAAGTCTCAAATCTCAAGCAGTTGTATACAAATAAGGTAGTGAGGGCTTTGATTAGAAAATTTTGTCCCACCTAATCCTTAAAGAACAAAGGGGTGACCTTGGAATTCATCCTTTTTCATTACCGTGTGACATCATCTACATTAAAAAAATCCAGAAGTATCTATTGGAAGTCAAGCTTCTGTAGAAGATCTCCCCGGCCTTCTCACAACAAATCCTAAGGATGAATGATTGCATTTCTGTCCTATACAGTTTGATTCTTTGTCATCCATCGGCCACAAAATGGCCTCCTTGTCATTTAAGGATTAAGTCGAGAGGTTGACCTCTAAATAATCAATCTTAGGCACCTTACTTGGGATGATTCACGGTTGTCATATCGGATAGAATTTACTGTTCACGGACGAATCGGACGAATCGGCGTTGACTGGTTGCAAACTTTGAAGGCCAATAACTTTTGGAAAAATTGTCCAAATTGAACATCTAATATGTTTTTCGGCATCTACAGTTTCTGATGAAATTTCACGTCCTCAAATTTCAGGTTTCAGCTCTTACATGGGCCTCCTACCTTAGCTACTAACTTACCAGCAGATTTCAGACGGTTGCAGGTGCAGTGCACTAGAATGTCATTCTCGAATATCCTACACACTTGGCACACTATCATGCATCGACTTGACCTGCACTTGACCCGCATTCAAACTATGTCTTATCGCCACTTTCAAGCATCCCAGGAAAAAAATCAGTAATGCACCAACGTCGATAAACTAGTTAACCAAATACCTCAAACTCGTGAACTCGTGAATTCATTACCAATAACCGAGATGCTCAAACCCTAATTCCACGCCATCAAGTGCCACATAAACTACTTACTACCCAGGCATCTCTCGAACTCCCTCTAAAGGTTTCAACCAGACACGTAACGGTAAACTTTGTGGAGCGCCAAGACCTAGAACCAGTACCTCAACCAAACCAAAACCAAAATTTCGCACCAAAACGTAACCCTTCCGAAATCGATTTCCGATCGTGGTTTGATCACATCTAGATGCGAACAGGCATTCGAAAACTAGAACTCAACTCTCTCCTCTCAAGGAGAACATGCAACCCAGGATTCGGACAACAACAGTCAATGGATGATTCTGCTGATTTTTTTCCTTCTCTCTTACATTCTGGGGTGCAATCGCTCTAGCACCCTAAAAACCCAAAAAACTGGCTGGTTCACAGCAGCATGTTGTGGTGTCATAGCCGATAACTCTGATGGCTGCGATGCCCTTCAATCTGCTCATCTTTCCTGACCAGGTTGATTAATTATCTGTGTTCCAAATCCAGGTCTTTGCCATTCACAAACTCAAGACTAGCTGGATCATTTTCCCAATTCTCATACTGATTTAAGTCTTGCCTTTTGTGAGGCAATACATGAAGATACTCACTCTAGAACAAAATTTCTGTCCAGTGAAATTTTTAATGACATCAAAGATCAATTTTGTTAAAGTGGCGTGATTCTAGCACCAAAAATTGTGACATTATGTAGATAAAGGTCTAAACACCTAGGACTACTATTGGTTTATGTTTCAAAAAGGTGTTCTGAACCGTACATACCAAAATATTGGGATTCTACCAATTTTACAAAATTAGCATTATCATTGCTAAGCACATATTCCCTTCCTCTCCCAATCTACCTTCCAATAGATAATAATAAATTAAAGCATTTCTAATGACAAGCAAATGCAATGATAAGCAATTGGTACATGTCTTGCATTAGTTGAATTAACCCGTATATTAATATAAAGTTATGGGATCCCAAATATGAGCAAGGAAATTTAGCACCTTTATCTAATAATATTTTTCAAAATTGGGAGAGTCTTACAACTTTGGCCCTTTTCAGGACATGTGGACTAAGATATGAACTTATTATTGTAGTGTTTTAGAGCTTTCAATGTCAATTATGTTAATGTGATGATTGAAATTGATGTTGGGGAAGATGCTTCTACTACTTGGATCTAATACCATTGAACAACTTCTCAATTTTAGTAGAAAGTATCAACAAATTTATTTTCTAATTTCTAGAAGTAACGAAGCAACTAATGAGAGTTGAAGCATTTTCTATCTCAAGGATGTCCAATTAAGGGGAATCTAGAATACATTGCAAGTGTTCCTATGACCTCTACTTTGAAATTTGTAGGTTATACACAGTCTTTGAATGTTCTCAAACAAATTGCTTTCACTTCCACTTTCATTTTCTAACATCTTAGTGTGATTTTTTTTTCCAATTTGCTGTGTAGAGATGTTGGATCTCAAAAAAATGTTTGTTTTGAAGAAGATACCTTAACAATGAATGTACTTGAATGTGTTGAAGGAATTTTTGTCATTGAATTATGGTAGTAGTGTAATATAGTAACAGTGTTGTCATTTGAATTCTGCTTTTAATATAATTTGAAACATGACCTTATTTTATGATAAGTTCAATTATTACCATAAAATTTGCTACATCTCAATCATCCCACGGTTGTCATATCAAACAGAATTTTACTGTTCACGGATGAATCGGTCGAATCTGCATTGACTGGTTGCAAACTTTGGAGGCCAATAACTTTTGGAAAAATTATCCAAATTGAGCATGTGATATGTTTTTCGGCATCTACAGACGTGAAGTGGGAGGACGATGCCGCAGAAGAATTGGCATCTGTAGACGTGATGAATGCAGGTAAACTATGAGCTTTAGTTGTTGATGGCATAATGAGATCCCGATCATCCAATTTCAATCGGTTGATCCAATCTGAATACTTAGAAACAGAACGCGGGTAATGATTTCTTCGAAGAGCACCGTCCATAGCCGCTTTGTAAGGATAAATCACTCGCATGATTTGACCTAGAATCGTATGAGTAAGGAAACATAAAAGGGAACTGCTTGTTAGCTCACTATTGTGGCATAATATTCGATTTACATTCGTGATTACTTGCTGTGATCTTCTTATTTTTGAAATAAGAACCTATGATAGCTTATTCGAAGCACATTTCAGAAGCTGTCCAACAATGTATTACTCACAATATTTGGTCGAGAAATTCAGTGGAGAATTCTGAGTGCAACCATTGCTTCTGTAATCTCTGGTCACCTGGCCGTCTAGGCTCACTGTAGTCAACAAATTCCGCCATAGCCAAAAGTCTTTCTATGATCTTTTCCTGGCACGCTGCTCATTAGGGGTTGTTTGCTCTTTTCAGACGTGTGCAATATGGCGAAGATCATCCTCGACGATTCCATAATCGAGGACGGCGAAGGCAACCGCCTCGAACACGCCACTATTCGCACCAACTACGCGGGGGTTTCCGACGACTGCAGTCCGCACTGCATGTTCCACGTCAAGCACATGGGCGCCTTCATTGAAGACACCGAGTTCACCCTCAAAATCTCCCAGCTGGAGTCCTGGGTGTTCGATGCGAAACACATCGTGAAATCCGAGCTTGCCAACATCGAATCCCGCATCCGCGAGTACAACGGCAACAAGACCGTGACGCGGTGCTTGCCGCCAGGCTACTTCTTGCTCCGCTTCGGCAAGGGCAACAAGAACCTCCTCTCCACAGCGACAGGCGAGGAAGACGTGGTGTTCGTCCAGTGGTCGCACCTGCACTCCGCGAAGCTGCCCAACAAGCTGGCCAAGCAGTCCACGATCGCGGAGACTCTGGAGCAGATGACGCTGTGCAAGTACAGAGGGCGTCCGCATTGGGGGAAGAACCACGAGCGAGTGTTTCGTCACCCCGAGTGCAAAGTGCGAGACAGTTTCCCGAAGGAGAATTTTGAAAAAATGGTGGAAATGCAGGACAAGCATGATCCGAAGCGCGTGTTTGAGCCGGCGCTGTTTCGGGAGCTTCTGGAGAAGAAGGGACCTGAGTATCGGGAGCTTTGTACGCCGCACTTCTGGTGCTACTGCGAGGAGGATTCGCATTGTCCGCATGGGCATGCATGTGGGGCTTCCGCAAGTTTTCCTGAGTACAAGATTTGTAAACTGGTGGACGCGTCTGGCACTCTACGAGAAACCAGTGCCGAGCTTTGAAGCTCCTTAAATCCTAAACCCTAAAAACCTCGAGTTTGCCGTATAATTCTAGGCTTGTTGTGTAATTTCATTGGAATAAAGAAAATGATCTGTGATGATGCCCGAGGCCTGGGCATCTCGGGCATCATCCCAGCACTCGCTTTAAATCCGGAAGTGAAATCTAGCAGAATGAAACGAGCGCTGAATGACGGGATTGTTGTATCTGATCTCAAGCATGTATTGAAGCATGAAACTTCGCATATCATCACGTTCTGGAGATCGGATTTGGAAACTTATAGACCGCAGAGGTTCACGCACGTTGGAGCGGATGTGAGAGACATGATCAACAGCGAGCTTCAAGAGGTCCAGGACCGAAAGCAGATGAGCTTGTGCAAGTACCCCAAAGACCTTGCTCACCTTGCCTTGCCTTGAGGTCTTCAGGCACCCACGCGCCATGTGCGAGAAAATTTTCAACTGCAAACATTGAGCAAATTTTAGATTTACAGCAACGTCATGACCCCCAAATTATTCTCAAACTGGAGCTTCTCACTGTCACTATCCTTCAAAAGCATGGCCCTAAATATTCTTTTAGCTCTCACTGTCCGACAGACGTGCTAGCCGATCAACCACAATCGTAATATGGCACAGTTACACGAGATATAAGAAATTATGGGCCAAAAAATGTTTACATTGCTTTTAACACACGTCATTCTCATTGAACAGCATAGCTTTCCACATTTTCGAATCTTTTCTAGTCTCTCTCGGGGACCCAGGAATAATAATATACAGAATTCGAACTGTCGGACGAGGTTAAACTCTCGCCAAAGTTGTCTATTTGATATACCATGAGCAAATCATGCCAAAACTTAGCATCGAGCTCACTCGTATTTCTAAGCTATTGTGAGACTCGTAAATCGTGGGAAAAGGAGAAGCCCACCAGCAGGGACTCTATCGGTCGTACTGCAAGGCGTAAATCAGGGCAGTTATGTTTTGCTTTGACTATCAACTTGCACCAGGAAGAGAGCAATATCACTAGAGGTCGTCTTCATAGGACAGCTCATGGCAGTAGAGACCTATTTACCACACTGTGGAGGGTTGCAGGCTTGATGTGCTTGTTTTAAGGTACATTACAATGACGAAGCAAGTTCTGAGGCCAGCTCAACTCCGCAAGCATGAGCTCAAACAGAGCTTAATTGATTGAATGCCCTACACTTGGCCTCACACCCCTCTAGAATTGCCACTGAACAATCCGCGATTGTGTTTGGTAAAAAACTCAGGGTTGGGTCCTGGATTACTTGGAGCCACCTCTGTTAAAGCAATGTCAAAATGACGAACCTCCACTTGGATAGCATTTAAATCTTCCTGTAGATAGATCATTCCATCATCAGTAAACTTGCGCATGCACATCATCAGTTGTGAACCATGGGTATTTACGAAACATATTACAGTCTGAAACCATGAAAGTTAATAATACCATATCCATCATGGTTGATTCCTGGTTGTTACAGATAAAGAGCAAACATGAAACATATTGACCACACAGAAACTTAAGTTACGGAAGAGAATAGTAACCTCCAAAGCAGCCATAGAAGCTACGCGACAAACGGCACTGATATCAGCGCCAGTGAAAGTCGGCGTACGAGCAGCCAGAGTTGCAAGATTTACAAGAGAAGAGCATGGCGTATTGCGTAGTTGAATCTCAAATATCTTCTCCCTAGAAGCTTCATCTGGCGGCCCTACATACAGCTGTCGATCAAAACGCCCTGGATCAAATAAGACAACCATTAGCAAACATACAAACATCAGCAAACATTCATCCAATAGCAAACATACATAAGATCATCCTACTCGCAACAAATCCTAGCTATCTAACCAGAAAGAATGCATCGGCAGGGATACCGTAACTGGAACCAGAATGACCCAGACGAGTGTGAAGGGCTTGAGCTCAACCCTCAAATCACTCTTCTGCCCTTTATCACAAAATCCTCCAGGGCATTCAAGTGCCTGCATGCAGCCTTTAAAGGGCCAATTCACAAATTCACCTTTGAATTTGAACCATTAAAAGACATGAGTGTACCTGGCCGGAGAAGAGCTGGGTCAATAATGTCAGGTCGATTGGTAGCAGCTATAACAGACACTCCTGTACTTGGTTTTAATCCTAAAGCCACAACAACTCAGTCATTCATCTCTCCATATGTATGTACACAAAACGAATTTTAAAAGACTGAAAAGGATCCACCCTCCTTCCGTTGCAATGCGAAGAAATGAGAGTTCTACGCCTACACATACAGGTCATAGCAGATGCTTAGTGACGATATAAAATAAAAAACCCAGCAACTAAAACATCTGACTATAACGATCGTTATTTTGAATCCAATTATTGATCCATGCAATGTCAAGGTAAGAGGAAATACCATCCATTTCAGTAAGAAGTTGGCTCATCACACGGTCCCCCACAGAGAGACCACCAGTATCACCACTACTCCGTGCGACCGCCAGCGCATCAATCTCATCGAAGAAAACGATCGAGGGCGCAGCTATTCTGGCACGGACAAACAGAGATTGCACTGCCTTCTCTGATTCTCCTACCCACTTGCTGAAAAGCTCTGGGCCCTTCACAGCTAAAAAATTCAGACCTGCTTCTGAAGCACACGCCCTTGCAAGAAGAGTCTTACTGCATCCGGGTGGACCATACAAGAGTACTCCGCGAATGGGCTGAGCCCCAATGGACGTAAGCCTTTCTCCATGCTTTTGTGGCCAAATAACGGCTTCTTGAAGCTGCTGCTTTACATCTTCCATTCCACCAATATCAGCCCAACTCACTTTCGGTATCTCCAACATTACCTGCGCTCAGAAATATTCGGATAGTAACTAATGAAATCGTACAGTAGAATGTCAGGCTTCTTCATTGTTTCATTCAATAAGTCGGGATAAACAGAGCAATATCTTATGGCAGAACGCAATTAAGCTGGTTTCGCATCGACGACCTAGTATTTCACAAATTTCACAACGTTCTCCAAAAAGAGAAACTCTTAACAACTGCCGCAACACCTTCCCCTGAATTGAGTAAGTATCAATCACATCAACTAATTATGTTTAATTAGATGAAACTATTTGCTGCCTGCTTAAGCTTCTGAGATATGAAGAAAGCGTATAAATAACTACGACAAAAAAAATTCTGCGCTAAGACAGGTAACGGACCAGTAACAATGGGATGACTAATGCCGTAGACAGGAATTTCAGAACAGTCAGCCAAGGATGAGAACACTTTGATAGTGAAAAGTCAACGTATTGATATCAAATAACAACTCACCTCTCGCATTGCACTAGGTCGCACTCTCGTCTTAGCAACTTCGAAGTCATCTATATTGACAGTTAATGTAGTCTGTCTGATTTTATCCGAGTCTCCTGATCCGTGAGACACCGCTGGTTCCAACTGTACACTTTCAAGTGCGGTACACAAAGGACTCATATCAGACTCAGATGTATCAACACTTTCCAGAGAAAGATTGTTTTCCCCATTATCATGTGGAGAGGTAATTATATTGATGATGGACTGGGATTTGGTTGGGGATGCGAGACATGAAAGATTTGGTTTCAACTTAATGGCGCGACGAAGTGCAGCAAGAGCTGCTTCTTGACAAAGGGAGGATAGGTCTGCACCAACATAACCATGTGTACCAGCTGCCAGTTCAAGAATTTCTGCCTCAAGTAGACTGTGCCTCATGTTGCAAAGATGATTCTTCAATATCTGGTGCCTGCCTTTTGATGTAGGAACACCTGCGTTTAAGCACATCTCAATTAGCTTACACAGAATGAATCATGATACCGTTGTAGAGGTAACATCTGAGTTCTTCAAAGGTACCTTTACGATGTGAACGTGCATGGAACAAGAGATACAAACACTCATGTTGCACTAACCCTGCCATCCACTAAACTGATTGATAAAGGCGAAATTTGAAATCCAGAATGATAGGCTCAGATAGGCAATCACCTATTTCAATCTCTTTATCAAAGCGGCCAGGTCGCCGTAAGGCTGGATCAATTGTATCAGGCCGATTGGTGCAAGCAATCACAAGCACACGATTCTTGCCACCTTCGTCCATCAGTTTTAGCAAGGCACCCACCATCCGTTGGGCTAACTCTTCACTGCCATCCTTCCTTTCAGGTGCAATAGCATCCACCTCATCTATCACAACCTACACCCATGTCAAGATGACGTTCGGACATGCTTAGAATGCAAGGACAATACATGTCGCCGCTCATAAGAGCTCTAAAGAATAAAGCAGAAACGAGATAATTGAGAAATAGAATAAATTTGAGAGTACCACAGAGGGGGCAGCCTCTTCCGCGGCAGTAAACACAGCTCTCAACGCCTCCTCACTTTCACCATAAAATTGACTAACAACATCAGGGCCATTGATGGCAAACAACGGCACTCCCGCTTCACAAGCGGCTGCTCGTGCTAATGTGCTCTTGCCCGTTCCCGGTGGACCATATAATAGTATTCCACGGTGTGGAGGCAAGCCATACCTACAGCAAAATCACCAGAACGGTATCACTCAGCCTCAGAACTGCTTGAAAGAAGAACATCTTGAGGTCCTTACATCCGACCATCTCAAATTACAATACAAGATATAAAAGGAATTAGCAAATAACAGTATATCCATCAAATGACACATGAGATATGTGACCCAGACATATCACTGATAATTTTTCCATGCAAAAAGAAGCTCTTTGATCTCAGCGCTAGGAATGAAATAAGTGAGGAGATTTCTGTTACCCTGCGAGAAGCTCTGGCCGGAGCAGTGAAAAGCGAACAATCTGCTTAATTTCTTCAATCTGCCGTTCAAGACCTCCGAGGCTTGTGTACTTCACTTCCTCCGCAATCTTTCCTCTGGGTTTCTCATTCTCTGGTGCAGCCAAAGACTGTTGCTCTGCCGCTAGTCCTGTAGACTTTGCACCTGGAGGACCAACGAGAGTGATCTTCGTCTTATGGGTTACCTAGTATAGCAATACACATCGAAACATAAATAAGTAGCATATAAGAAATTCAATACAAATTGAGTACATACTCCGAAAGTAACAGATATAAGAGGAGCGGGATAGCGCAGATTTTAAAGTAAAGCACACCTTGTAAACACGAAGAGATGATTGTAGATCTCCAACCTCAGATTCTTCATGAGATTTCACCGTCTCGTTGTGGGAGACAACGAAAAGGCAGTCACATCCACACACAGGCAAACTTACAAGACCACCAAGCATTAGGTAGCGACCACACAACCACCTCTCTGCAAAAAGTTGCACCAGAGACAAACCCTTGCTCCTGTCTGCCTCAAAGAAAGACCGAACTGCAGCAATATTCCCCATATTCAGGGTCACAAATCTAGCTTGTTCTTGATTGCTAAACCCAGGGCTACTTTCAAGTCTCCTCGCATCCATCTTGCTCACTGGAGAAGGAGAAGGTGAGTTCTTGAACTGATCTTTCTCTTGAAATGGAGACGCTCCAGCACCAGTCCTAGGCTTTCGCTTACTTGAACTTGTGGGAGTTTTGAACACTGGGCTCGGCGGGGGCAGTGGCGTAGATGGCAAGAATGTGTTCTCTAGCGGAGGGCACCATTCGAGAGTCAATTGAGTGCTCTCACTAATTTCTGCTCTAAATCTTGGAATGCTTGTGTCACCTTTGATTACACCCTGTCCTACTAATAAGGGATTCAAGAAGATGGACGATCCTTGACGAGGATTGCCTAAGCTTGTTGCCAGATGCTTCGAGAGCCGAACTCCAGATCGTACCAACTGCAATGCAAACATTCTTATTAACACATACACACACCAGAGACCTGTACCTTCTCGAAAACCGTTAGGGTCATTATCTCGTCTGCTATACTTACCCTTGTTACCTACAGCAACTCATCTATTCATACAATTGGGTTGAACTTATTAGCACATGAAGTGCGCATGACTTGACTAAATGTCTATGACCACTGATGCTTCAAAGGAAGTAGGTTATCCACTGGCACTAATAGTGCTCAAGAACATTCCAACTGAATTTGTACGGAAATCCATACACAGTGATAAATTTTGATCTCAAGAGAGCTTGGTTCGTGTACCCAGATTAATCTCTCCACATCTCTATAGTGATCTCCCAATGATAGCACATTATTTCAGTAGGTCGGCCACATTCACTAAGTTAGGGTTTTCAGTGGTCATAGAGGATAGTCAAAACTTAAATAGAATAGGATATTTGCCAAATTAAATGAGGTCGAGAATTAGCACCTTGCGAGAAGGCCACACTTCTGCAATTGTAAAAACACCACCCTCGCAATTGCGCCTCAACGCGCTTGGCACTTCCACGTTGAAATAAGAACTGCTAACGTTTGTTAAAGACGTGAGAATGCTGGATGTTGGATCAGAGGAGCCATTAGACTCCGGCTCTCGCAGGGATACCTGACGTCCATTCCACACAAACAGTAGGTAATCAGACACAGTCACTTGTAAAACCTCCTAGTCAATGACACAGAAAGCAAGGAATCCAACAAGAATTTACGGCGACAATGACTTACGGCGACTAGGCTTCCGGTAGTGATTCGTGCCGACACCATTGCCTCCTCCGACATCCACAATCGGGTAGAGGAGCTGCTCTCAAGGTCGGGTGCTGCTACAGTGCAAACCTGCGACTGCAGCATCTCTCCGACCATGATTTCCTTGACGTCCTTCATCGCTGGGAAGTCTCACTGGCTAGAAAATAGAACCCAAAACTTTCACATTCACCGCTCCAACCACTGCACCACTCCTTCCTTACACCAAGCTCAAATTGCTTGCTAAACCTCCACACTCCACCGCGGTCTGTCCCTGTATAGCCTTCCCTGCCCTCCAGTCACATACAGTATGCTTCCTGCTTCTCTGCTCCAGTACCCTAACGCGCAGCCGGCTCAGCGATACCTCCCTCTTCCTGCTCCGAAGCGAGACAGAATTTCGAGGTCCGAGGCTCCCATCCGCCATCGCTGCCAGCACCAATGCTGCACCTGAACTACCGCAACGTGCAAGTACGTACAAATGCTCCTACAACAAATCCTTCGCGGGAGAATAGTACGCAACCAAATCGACAAAACATCCAGACGCTAGGTTAACAACAGAGGAAAACAATCGAGCGACAAGAAGAGCACACAAGCTTCCGAAATTCTCGCAATGCAGGCCGTTCACCAACACGCCCGCTCTACAAGAAGGAACACGAAACAAAGCACTCGGAGTCCTAGCAAGGATGAATACTGCTGAGCGAAGCAAATTCCGGGTGTGGAGGTTGAGAGAGCTTGCACTTGAATTTTAGTTTTCTTGGTATGTTTATTTTTTTTTTTTCATTAATTTTGTGGTGAGTGGTACAATAGTATTCCCTCCGTCCCAAAATGATCTTCTTGTTGGACAAAATGTTCCAAATTAAGGCCGAAAATAATATTTATTCAAAAAAAAAATTGAGCTAAAAGTAGAGTTTGGTGTATTCCTTTCATCCTAAAACTTTGAGTTCACAAGTCCTTTCTAAAATGTAGTTTTGGAGAACTGAAAAAGTAGATGGTTGAGGAAATTTTATAGAGCACCTGTGGCTATTCAATTGTCCAGATTCTGTAGACTAGGGCTAGTACTCAATTGTTAGTTTCTATCAAATAGTACCATTGCTTGTGGGCTAGTGCTTGAGTTGTAAACCTATTGCCTACGACCATGTGGTTGTAGGCTTGTGACTTGTAACCTGATTTAGAATGGTAGCTAGTATGGGGACATGCTTGCAACAATATATGCTTCAATAGTATATGCTTTTCTTTGGAGTTTTATTCAGTTAGTCCAAGAACTTCCATTAGCCCCCCAACCCCCTTTTTTCTACATAAGAAGATGCAATCGGATGATCATTTTGGAACAAGTAATGAAAGAAAAACGGAAGATCATTTTGGAACTAAGGAAGTGTATATTGTGGGGAATGTTTTTTTTATTTTTGGGACTTCCATTTTGTGTTTAGTGTAAGATTTTGAGTACCAAACCTTTTTTAAAAACAATTTCAAAGAGTTTTGTAAGTCAATATGGAGCTTTCTATTTTTGATCAAGTTGTGCTCATGTAGGTGATGCTCTCTATGATAATGAGCAACTCCTTGGGTTACAAATCAAGGACTTAGGAGGTATTAGATTTTGCTAGTGGAACTTCAATGGGATTCTATTAAATTCTTTTGTTGTTTCTGGTGCTTGCCCCATAGAAAAAACCCAATACTTTCCGCGTCTTCTAGATAGAGCCTAGGCAAGCAACACATTGGAACTACGGGGAAAAGACAGTATGGAAATCAACTAATTACAAAAGGCACCACAACAAATTTAATAAGTTTTATAAAATGAGTATTGGTGCATTAAACAATTTGGTGAACATGTTGATTCGTTTCTTGAGAAGTGAATGTGTGAATCAAATGTGTCTATAAATGGAAATCAAGAAAATTGTGGCATGTTTAATTTACAAATCTACATACAGCTATAATACGGAATACATAGCAAATCATTTCAAGATTAAAAACTTCCACCATTAGAAAGTATATTGACATTGTTTGTAACATATTTATTGATAGAGACAATTTATTTAGCCATTATAGTAGCATTTCAAGTAAAAAACACTTTTAGAGCATCTTCTGAGATTTTAAAGGATTAATGAGTTTGCCTAATATATGTAGTGGAATTGAAGAAATACATACACCATAAACAAAGAATCCAAGAAAAGAATCATATAAGCAGCTAGTAAGTTTCTCAATAGAAAAATATTCCACTCCATTGTGTTGCAAGTGATTTGTGATTCATGATAGAAATTTTTTGAATAGAATACATTTGTGATTCATGATAGAAAACTCAATGAATTTTGAAATTGTGATCAAACAAGTTTTTGACACATTGAAGAATGCATGGAAAATTCTGAAGAAGTTCATTTCAATGTTGATAGAGATACTAGGATAATAGTAGCTTATTATTGATTATATAAATACTGGACCAATCAGAATCAGCCTTTTTTTTTAATTTTTTAAAAAGTATGAGGATGGTGAACACTTAAAATTTAGTGAAGCACAATATTTCTACACTCATCCATTTTTTGGACCAAAAATACTTTTCAATCATATTTATGCACTTTTTCATCCAAATTTGGTGACTTCATCCACACTTTTGAAAATTTCTAGCAAGAAAGTATTACTTTTATTTGGCAAAAAATAGACATTTAATTTAAAATGGTGCAATCTACCCCACTATGCCAAATAAAAAATGGCCAATATAGATGTGGCCAATATAGATTTGTGAAGATCTACTTGTTGGATTTGGAAATACATGATTACACATGGTTAGGATGGAAAAACAAGCAAATGTAAGGAAGAAAGAATTAAGCAAAAATTGTTTAGGCAATGTGTCATGACCTTCAATGAATGATGAAAGAATTAATGATGATTGTATCATAACCTTTTGTCATGATTGTTGATGGATGAATTAATTCAGGATGAAATGTGCATTAGTAGACAAGCAAAAATAGAAAAAGATATCTTTGGATGGAAGATTTGTGTAATATAGTTTGACAATTCTATTTAGATTACAAAAGCATTAGAGTATATAGAAATAGACAGTGGATTTCATATACTATAATTAGACAACTGCACTGAGACGACTAGAGCATTAGAGTTAGACAACTCCTTGACAGAGACAAGTATATTAGAACTTGGAGTGTGGTAACTCTAAGTAGAAGATCAAAATTTGGATAAGATGTGATTTAGAGAAGTGTAACTAGGACTTTTACTTTAGTGGATGGTTCTAAATAAAATTAAGGATAGAAAGCTAAAGATAGAAAATAAATCCTAATCTATTTTAAAGACTAACTAGTGTAGCCGTTGCCACGGCTAAAACCATAGTAAAAATAATTTTCTAATTTTCTAATTCATAATAAAAACACTTTGAAATTCAATAACTTTTACACCGTGGATCCAAACACCACGAAACAAAGCCCGTCCACCCCTCCTTGCCAAGAGCTTTCCAACAAAACCAAGCATGCATCCAAATTCAAAGCAAAAGTAACTTTCTAATTTTTTGGTCCGTAAATACTTTGAAATTCAATAACTTCGGCATCGCAGCTCCAAACGCCACGAAACCAAGCCCGTGCACCCCTCCTTGCCAAGGGCTTTCCAATGGTACCAAGCACAGGGCTGAGGGGTGCATGATCCAGGAGATCTCAACATATCAAACAAACAAACTTAAAGTATGGATAGTCTTTATTGATACTAGTGTGCCCTATGCCGTTGCCACAGCCAAAATCATAGTAAAAATAATTTTCTAATTCATTAGGTAAAACTTCAAATTTCAATATCTTTCACACCGTCATTCCAAACGCCACCAAAGAAAGAAAGTCGTTCACCCCTCCTCGCCAAGAGCTTTCCAATGGTACCAAGAATGCGACCAAAATCAAAGTAAAAGTAATTTTCTAATTTTTGATCCATAAATACTTTGAAATTCAATAACTTCCGCACCGTAGCTCCAAATGTCACACAACCAAGCCTATGCATCCCTCCTTGCCGAGAGCTTTCTGACGGTACCAAGCACTCGGCCAGGGGATGCACGGTCCGAGAGATCTCAATGTAACAAACAAAACAAATAGGTATCTAAATATAGATAAAGAAACCATGCTAATTTAATGTTTGGATTTTAATTTTAAATAAAAATAACTCTAGTGTGGCCTTGTGCCATTGACTCAATTTTCATCCACTCCCGGTTCTACTTTTGGTTCCACTCCCAGAAGCAAGAACGCCACCAAAATCAAAGTAAAAGTAATTTTCTAACTCTCGGTTCCACTCCCAGTTCCACTCCTAGAAGCAAGAACGCCACCAAAATCAAAGCAAAAGTAATTTTCTAACTCCCGGTTCCACTCCCAGTTCCACTCCCAGAAGCAAGAACGCCACCAAAATCAAAGTAAAAGCAATTTTCAAACTCTCGGTTCCACTCCCAGTAGCAAGAATGTCACCAAAATCAAAGTAAAAGTAATTTTCTAATTTTTTAATCAATAAATACTTTGAAATTCAATAACTTTTGCACCACCGCTCCAAACGCCACGAAATCAAGCCGGTGCACCCCTCCTCGGCGAGAGCTTTCCGACGGTACTAAGCACGCGACCGAGGGACGCACGATCAGGAAGTTGTCCACGCTACAAACAAAACAAAACAAAACAAAACAAACAAACAGCCTGATTTAAGGTATTGATTTTCTATTATATAAGATGGAGCTTGGGAGTGAGGAGATTCTTTTGGAAGATTGATCTCTCTATATAGTCAAGTGGTTTGAGAATAATGTTTAAGAAGAATGTTTTTTGTTTCATTTTTTCTGCATTCTTGTTGACTTGTCCTTCACATTCTAGTTGATTAACCGCCTTTGATTAATTGCAAAAAATTTGTTTTTTTGCAATCACCACACATATCACTATAAGAAATCCTTGTTTTAAATGACAAACCCTAATTTTTTCTGACGGATTTGAGGTGATGTCAAAGTTGACAACCCAAAATTTTTATGTCAACAAAAATGTGCAATGTAACATCAATATTGACAATCCAATGTTTTTATGTCAACATTGATGTTATGTTGATCATTTTTGTTGACATAAAAATTTTGGGTTGTCAACATTGACATCACCTAAAATTTGTCATAAAAAATTAGGGCTCGTCATCTAGAACGGAGGTTTCTTATAGTGTAAGGGTAGTTAATCAACCAAGATGTAAAAGATATGTCAACAAGAATGCAGGAAGATAGAAAAGAAAGTTGGGTACAAGAGATGAATCTATCATCTTAACCATTACCAATTTTTTCAAAGAAGCTTTTGAAGGTAGAAAAGATGAAGTTGCAAATTATAGAAAAGTTGATAGACAAAGAAAGAGAAGATAGGGAGATGATGTTGAAGGGACAAGTAAAAATGGTAGCTTTATTTGTAGAAGCTTTCAAGTAGTTCTAAACAGATGTTATATCTTGTATGTTGTCTACTTTTGAGGGATTTAGGACATTGGAATTTTGTTTGTAATTTCTAATCTTGTACATAATTTTATTTGTTTTGATTTAACCTTGTAATGATTTGTTCAAAATTCTTAAAAGAATGCTTTTCAAGATAATTAGCTATACATTGATAGATGCATTACAATTTAAAGCTTAGCCAAAATGCAACACAAATGTCATTGCAATCAATCATTAATAGGATTTCTATAAAGATTATATTTCTGTCTTATAAAGACCTTTAATTCATTCCATTTAGACTGGTGATGAAAAAGCTATAGACAATCTTGTTTTGGAGCAATTTAAGTATCTTCTTCAAAAAATAACTTTTTGAATTCATTTTTGAATGCAATTTTTTTTAAAACTTGTTGGACAAGGTAAATTTGATTGCTACAACATTCTCACTATTTGGATAATTGTATTTCAATTCTAATTTAGAGCTATTAACAATTTTTTTTCTTGTTCAATCTTCAAGGCACTTGTCCTAAATAATTTCTGAAATAGTGAAAATTTAATATTTTTTCATTGAATTTTTTCTCCTACATTTTCAACTCATTTCTTAAACATAAAACACTAAAAGAATCAAAATTAACAATCTAAAAATATAAAATTAGGAAAATTGAGAGCCAAAACAAAAGAATTTATTCTTTTTACTTCAAATGCAAATATCCTTCAATGTACGTGGCCCAACTCTATGAAATTTCTTTTGCACATTTTGACATTAGTGTACTACAAGATCCTACAAATTTGATATCCTAGACAAATTGTTTTAAGTGTTTTTTGCTTTTTGCAATAGAAATGGTAGCTTCAAATGTTTCCTACTAGAAGAAAGTCTTTGCAACTATAGAGGTTCAAGTACAAAAGTTCTTGGATCTTAGTCTATTTTACTAACAAATTTTTTATATCTCAAATGAAGACAAAGACTAAAATTACAAGAGCAATCAAGTAAATATACTCTATAATTTAAGAGAAAAACTACTACAATACTATAAGTATATAGGAAAGTAAATGACTATAATTTAGGGTTGCTTACTTGCTAAACAAGATCCATATAAAGCCCTATGCATACATTTCCTAGTGAGTTTTATTCCATCGCCATTATTTAACAAATGTTTAGCTCTACAATGTTTGCATATAAATGGATTCCACTATATCCAACAATCTCTTGTGCTGAAAGCCTTTCACCATACAACTTGTAATAGCTATGCAACATGCAATATGCAATCGTGATGATCTCACACTTGTCATTGTTGCCACTGAAGCTCTTCAAATCCTCTATTGATTCTTTAGAGCGCCAAATGCATGCTTGATGACAACCTTGTTTGTATTGATACAAGAATCAAACCTCATCTAATCATGGAATGTAGGGTTCAATGGCTTGTAGTTTTTCAATAGATGGAGGCAATCTCGGTAGGTTGAATCACCAATCAAATATGATTGCACTTGCACACTTCTAACTACAATTGTAGTATCTGATAAAATCCGCCTCTGATGCAAATTTTGATACAAAGAAAACCATTTATATTGCCCTATATTGTTAATTCCACCTAGCTACTCTATACAAATATTCCAAAAGATTCTTGGGAGGTGCAATAAGAGGTAGAAGTAGAATCAAACAAATATAGGTGCCAAAAAAATATTGGTGCTAAAAATTATAATTTGATTGATTATACTATAGTGTAAAATGTCATTGGGTGTATTTTAAATATTATAGGATGTAGAATAATGATATGCATTAGGAAAAATTTCGATTTAGAATACCCCCCTTTTTTATTAGTTCAATGGAACAAAAGTCTTAATTATGATTTTTTAGGTTGACATTTAACTGCAAATTTATACTACATTGTTTTTTTGTCATAAATTCTTTAAGCTCAAATGATCTAATTTACATAGCAATCGTAGTTTGATAATTAAATGAGATTGTCGTTGAGTATGAAATTAATATGCAGTCTATGGTTATAATTGTATGTGCTTGGATAATAAATTCTTAATACAAACATACAAGAGTGTATTCAGATATGCAAATCTCCAAACGCAGTAACTTATCATTATAAAGGAAAGGTTGACTGAATGAGTTTACAATCCAGTTAGTGACAAAGCCTACAGTTGGATTTTGAATCTTTATTTTTTATTTTATTTTATTTTATTTATACAAATGAAACGGAATTGGATTCTCATTTTTGAAGCTACAAATATCTACACATTATATGAATATTAATTCTACAACTAAGAATCTGTGGATGCAGCTAGATCACTTGTGGTTTGTGGTTTTGTTTTCTTCTTTTTCCAATGAAATTTCGTTTCATTTGTTTAAAGAAAAATAAAAATCTTCTACAAAAGAGAAACTACTCACAAATTTACCGCTAAAGGACCAAGGCCTTTCTTTAGCCCAAAACACTCAAAACTGTCATTTCTATAACAAAGAGTAAAAGAATTGAAAACTGTTTTTTTTGCACATCTAACCCTAGGATTTCCACCTAACTAGTATGAAAATGCATAGAATGCACAAAATGTAAATTTTTTTTGAATTTATGATTGCACAGATTGCAAGATATTCCCAAAAGTATTTGCGTTTAAAGTGAGAAAAACAAGTTTTTCAGCACATTGTGGGACTAGATGAATTGACTTTGAACCTTCTTAACTTTTAATTTTTTGCACTAAAATGTTTTGAGCTTTAAACTTTTATAGTGGAGAATTTAGTTGAGAATCTAGGAAAAAAAATTAAAAGTAAACTAATTTTCATTCTTTAAATAATTGTTAAGTAGAAGTAGATAGAAGATAGAAGAAAAATCTAAATTATTAATATTTCTGAGATGAAATTAAAATGCAATAATTCTAATGGTGAGATTGTTGTAGAAAGCAAACTAAACCATGTGAAACTTTTTTTTTTGAAAAATTGTAAAAATTACATTTAGAAAATGAATCCTACAAGGTGTTTTTTCAAGAAGATGTTCTAATTGCCTAAAAAACAAGATTGTCCATAATTTTCTTGTAACAAAATCCAAATGGAATGAATCAAAGCTTTCCATTTAGACAAAAAACATAATCTATGAGAAACAAAATTAAAATTTTTGAATTTTTTTTTCTACTCCCTCTCCCTTATTTTGAGCTTATTTGAGCATAACTTTTACAAGCATGGATTGAAAAAAAAATTATATTTCCAAGAAGCTAATCAGCCTTTCTATCTTAAAAAAAGTCTCCAAAAATTAAGACAAAAATTCAACCCGTAATTTTGGTAGACTTGCCCAAAATCTCATTTGTTCCCGAAGGGCCAATGGGCCTTTAGGGGTTAAAGTTATAGTGTATATTTGTTTGTGGTGATGACAAGAAAATTTTGTCAAGCTCAATAGACTTGATTCGGGGACCACGTCGGGGATAGTAGCATTGTTTTGCATCTAATATGATAGTTGATCTACAAATCTAAGCAATGCATCTAAAAAGTTATTAGATTTATAAAACTGCTAAGGTCGGTGATGATAAACTTCTTGAAATATTTTTCAATAACTTTTCCTTGAAAGACAAATGGAATGGCATCTAATACTAATTGTTTCATATTTTTTGGAGCTTTGTAGAATTAAATATGACTTTTTGGACGTTGGAGCGCTAAGGGATTAAAAAGCCCCCTAATTGTGAACTCTAAATCCTATATACAATTTTGTAATTGTAAGTAGTATAAAAAAATTGAACTAATATAATATATGATATATTTATTGCAATTGGAAATCACAATTAATGTATGCCTCCTCTTTTTATGAACCATAACTATTAGAAAATTCCATAATGATAGGGTGCAAAATAAACAATAGATGGGCAATTTCATTAAAATGGCGATATTTTTTTTAAATGGTGTGAAAATAGTTCAGGATGACTGTTCTAAATCTATACCTGTCCTAGATGGTTTAGAACGGCCGTTCTGAAATCTATTCCAGTCCTAGATGGTGAAAATGGCACAATGTCAAAGTGGCGTTGGAATACTGCCATTTTAATGAAATTGCCCATGTAGACAAAAAATGACATTTCCTTATCACTACAAGAGAAAGGGGTGTTTTAAATGAGTTTTTAAGTATAATCCTAGACATAAGATTTTAAACAATGACCTTTAACGAGATTTTCAGCAAAATTTTACCTAAAACATGTGCCTAGTGTGTGCACCTATATTCTTATTTTTCCAAGGACTGCCCCCACGAAAAAAGATTCTATCTATATCATAGAATCCTTATAATACAATACTATGGAACTTCTTCTTGTTGAAGAAGTCTACAACGCTGGGTGTAAAATGACTGCTAGCGTGCGTAGAAAGAAGAATGTGGGTTCCATTGTGGCTTCACAAATGTTTGACAGCTCGTAGAATTCCTAAGACTTTCCATAATATTTTACAGTCTTTCTCTAGTTGGAATGTAAATATACATGCTAAAAATTCCTCAGTCCCAGATACTAAGAATTCCATACACTAGATCTATATATTTATAGACTGTGGATGCACCACAATCATACAAATCATTCATCTTCTTACATGAATGACTGCAAGCCAACCAATAAATTATTAGATTTGCTTGTTTGCAAACAGGGATGGGGTCCTAACAAAAAAGTACATCAAACTATAAGAATGGAGTTAACTCTAGTAATCAACTACTCAAAATGACATCCGGAAAGTGTCAAAATATTTTTTATCTCACATGTCATGTATTGTATGCCAAACATCATCTCTTACGACATCATGGTATACATATTGGTAGGCCAGGTTTCAACCTCCCCAAAGCGTTCATTAAATCATTGTAACCAGGAGAAGCACTTCAAAAAAAAAGCATACTTCCCAAATATCTAACCAAATGGGAGAGATTCAAAAAGCTTCTAATGCAATGTGAAAAGAACCATAATTGCGTTTCTTTAATATTTTTTGTGAGATTGTTCTTAAAAAATTTGAATATTACATCTGAAAATGATGGGAGGTTAAGATTGACAACACATGCATTATTAAAAGAGGGTAGAATTATTAGGTCACGGCACATTAGAGGGGATTTGAGGCCTCTAAAAGATTGTTTTAGGGCTATTCTTCTTGCTAGGAACCAATATCCTGCTATCAGAATAAAATAATTATAAAAAAATAATAAAAGTATTATATAATTTATTTTTTATATTTTTAAAATTTATTATTGAAAAAATAGGAAAAACTTAATTATTTCATAATATCTTATGTGGCAGTGTCTCAACTAAGTCAAATTGGAGTTCCCACAAAGTTTTTAGAGTTCTCCTAGTCTAGAAATTTGCAGTCTTCCAAGGCATCAAATCCCCTCTAATGTTAATGTTTATTTGAACATCTTGAATTTAGTTTCCAAAGAACGTAGATTTAACCCCTAAATGCCAAAGGCATCAAATTCTGGTGGCAATAATACTTTGAAGTTCAATAAAATCTAAATTATTTTATATACTTTTTTAAAAAAAATTTATTTTATTTATAAAAAATCTAATTTTATCATCAGTAATTTGATTTTGAAAATAAATGATCACAATTTTTCTATTCAAGTTATTTTACAAGGAAATCCATAATTGCAAATCTTGATTTTCTAATATTGAAGGATTTTCAAAATGAGCCTCAAATACATTGGATCTTAAAGAAAATATTACATAAGAAATTCATTTAAAAAAATTGTAGAGTAGGTTTTGCAAAGCTATAAATTGATTTGGATTTTGCATGTTATGCCCTTTAACTTCATATTTTTTTAGTGACCAATTTTTTGGATAATTTGACATGTGAAAAAAGGATTGAAAGACTTGAAATCACTTGCACAATTTTAAAACCATTATGATCAAACATTACACTAGAGGAGATTTGGGGGTGTTGGGAAACTACAAGTTCCCTAGCGTTCCCACACTGCAGGAACGCAGCTGCAGCAGCTAGCTGACATGGCACAACGACTGCCATGTCATTTTTGAAAAAAAATAAAAATAAAAAAATTTGCTTAAAATGATATTTTGGTAAAAAAGATTTATTTTTTTTTATTTTTTTTTTGAAAAAAAAAATTCTAACACGCCCATAAGGTCGTTCACTGAATTAGGGTAGACTAGGTAACAGGCCTGAAACAATCTTCTAAGGCCCCAAAATCTCCTTTAATATAATCTTTCAATCTATAAATGATATTGCTGTATTTTCTTTTCCCATATAATCTTGTACATGTCAAGTTTGAATTTGCATGGTTACAATTCAGAAAAAATTGATAAAACTTAACAAATTGTTGTTTTTTGGTTCAATTTAGCGCAAATTTTAAGAATCTCAAAAAAGGCTTTGGGCATTTAGGAATTAAAAGGAACAAAAAAAATTAGTTACCACACCATGGAAGTATGGCGAGAAGCCTCATACGCGAGGAGCTATGGAATTTGTGCTGTCTGTGGCAGGAAAGCTCAGTATTTTTTTTTTTCATTTTGGAGAAGGAGCCAATTGTTTCTTCATTGCTGAGGTTGTACTTGGGTGATAATTGGTGATATCTACATGAAAAGTAGGTGATACCAAGGTAAATTTGGCTATTCGTCCCAAAGTACAACGATAATCTGGCTATTTTTGACCCAAAAACGAAAATTTCCTTTTCGAAAAAAATAGTAAATACCTTTTGGTTGTAGATGGTGGGTTTTTCATGCACAATTCTTTGCCAGTCTGGGAAGGTTAAACCCCAAAAAATATGGCCCTTCCCAGCTTGGATGGGGACAAGATCCATCCACAGAAGCCGGCAGCGCTGGGAGCATCCTCAGGATGAAGTCTGTGTCCCTTCCGGACGGAGGCTGCTTCTTCCGCGGCAGCAGTTTGAATCATCAACTTGCCACCGGGCTTTCCCGTGGCCAAGTCATACACAAAGGGTTTGTCATAAACGACGAGCAAATTGCGAGTTTCGAAGTTTGAGGTGCGGTTTCTAGGCTATGCCACGATTCTTCTGCTGCAGCTAAGTGTCTGGCTGCATGGCTTTGCCACGACAAGGAATTTATACTCCGAAGATTGTGCGCACAGTGATCCGGCATTCCGGACGGCCTAACACGAGTCAGTATGATCTTTTCCAGTGTTCTGCGAGGGGAAAGCCTTGCTTTTCAGGGAAAACCGCCAGTGTTTCTGCATGCCGACTTACCTTGATGCAGAGCCCTTCTACTGTAGAGATGCTTGCCAGACCCAGTGACCCACTTGATCAAACTTTTTGATTCTTGTATAAGTTTTGCATGTCGAAAGTTCTCCGGGGATTTCGTCGGTAGCCTAGAGTTTCGGGAAGCAGCTAAGGAGCTTTCCGTCCGCATATTTTCGAACATCCAATCTAGAATTGCACACTTATTATGTTGTTAGCTGCTCACTGCAGAGCCTGGCACAGCCAGCAAGGTCATTGTCTACTTTTTGAGAATTAGCTCGGTGACTCACTAGGAAGCTTCAAACCCTGACCTACGACTCGATCCATGTATAAAACCTCACGTCGTGATCGCAATTATACCATTAATCGATTTAAGTTACTTTGTTGGTATTCTGTACACAGTTGAAATTTTCTTCATTTTCTGTTACTCAATCTGAAGTTCTTAGAATCTCTTAGCTCACAAGTACTCTGAGGTTTCCACTCGATCGAAAAATTATCGTTTTAGAACTTTGCAGCGAGTCCAATTTCAACTTTTGTCTTCGATCATGGCATCCGCAAATGCATCAGCTGATCGGTAAGCACATTAACAAATATGGTTCCAGATTTCTGTCTATGCATCAGGTTTCAAACTTTCTATTTCAGCAGTCATGGACACAAATTTTATGCATAATTATATTCATATGTCAGATTTTTATTGTACTTGGTGTACCAGGTGGTGGACAAAGGAGACGGTGGCGGTGGTGACGGGAGGCAACAAGGGCATCGGGTTAGACATTGTGCGGAAGCTGGCGCAAGAAGGGCTGACAGTGGTGCTAGCAGCGCGCGACGAAGAGCGGGGATCGAAAGCCGCGCAAGTATTGCACGCCGAAGGGTTGAAGAACGTTGTGTTTCGGAAACTGGACATATCCGACCCGACGTCCGTGACGGCGTTTGTGAACTGGATCAAGCAGACGTACGGTGGTCTAGACATTCTGGTGCGTACCACCTTAATCTTCAAAACTTTTATGAAACAGTTTCTTTCTCACATTCAAAGGTGTCAAATCTAGTTGAATGTTGACTCGGTGGATGATCTAATTTCAGGTAATTCAATAAAAATAACAGCACTTTGTCTTTGCGTGGAATACTTTTTCTACTTCAAGGTTGAAGCTTCAGTATTAGGTGTGAGAAATAGCTTATCACAAACGAAGTGGATATGACAACTGAAGTATGAGACTCTAAATGTCAAAGCCGTCACTCCATTCATCTCCTGTGTTTGGTAGTTTAAAGAATATGGCTTCTTTGAATCATAATACATTATAGAGATTCTCTTGCATATCCTTGAATTTCAGAGTATCTGGAAGTGTCTAGGCAAGTTTTAGCTCAAGTAGGAAACTTCTTTCAAAAACTTCAACCGCAGACTTGAATCAAGAATCAGAACCTTGAGGGTATTGTAGATTTGAGGATGGAATTGCAACAATTGCAGTTAATATGTTGAACCCTCTTTTGTATTGAACTTGCTCACCTATTTTTGATTTTCCCTTGGCCAGGTCAATAATGGCGGAGTGCTGCACATGGACAATGCGTATGAACACGCCGTGGAGTCCATGGACATCAATTTCTTTGGAACAAAAAACCTCACAGAGCAGCTTCTTCCCCTCTTGAAAGCCTCTCCAGCCGGCGCACGAATTGTGAACATCAGCTCTTCAGTGGGTTGGCTCATGGTAAATTGAATTCCACAATGTCTTTCATTTCCAGTTTCCGAATGTTCGTTCATCCCTCATTATTTAATTCTTTGACATTTGGCTATGGCAAGTCAGCTTCTGTTCACTAGATTGACTGCTAATATATGCTATCTTGACAATTTAATTACAGACAATTGAGGATGAGAAATTGCGACAACAGCTGACCGACCCAAGTACATTCGACGAGGAGAGTCTTGACAAGTTGGCCAACCAGTACACGGAAGTGTGCAAATCGGGTGATGAGAGCGCAGCAGCTGGCTATAGCAATCCCTACACCTTCTCCAAAGTCCTTATAAATGCCTACACTCGGTTGCTGGCGCAGAGAACGAGCGTGCACAGTGCCAATCGGCCTCAAGGCTCCACTGTCTATGTGAATTGTGTGAACCCTGGCATGACGGATACAGAAATGTTTTCCAAGTTTCGGACCTTCGTGGGTGAGGACGCCTTTGCGGAATTGCAGAAACAGAAGATACTTGAGGAGAAGCCTCGAACTACCGCGCAGGGGGCTGATACTCCAGTGTGGCTGGCGTTGTATCCTCCTGGTGGTCCATCAGGGAAATTCTGGTTTGATCGCAAAGAACTTAATTATATTCACGGTGATGCTTAGGGAAATTCTGCCTGGGATGAAGACAGTGGTCATCTCTATCGGTAATGCACAGTTTTTTTTAACAGAAGGTGATGCATGCACGTAGTATAGTCTGTACATGGTTTGAACTACGTGGACCCCTCGGTTCCATAAGCACTTGAACTCCGAAAGGAGAGTAACTTAGTTATGCAACGCAAGTTTCTGGATGGAAATATTTATATCAAAATATGTAAATTATAAAGGAAAAAAAACCATGTTCAAAGTAAGTAGGTGTTGGTATGGTGGAATTGGTGTGATAGGCTTCTACTATAGAACCAGTTCGTATTTCATTGTTGATGTATTCTTAATGAAATAAAGGACACTTGTGATTTGGTGCTCATATAAGCCATGATCAAAGTTTATATATTTCATTTGATGCGGTGAATTTGGAATGTCTGATGGGATCAACTAAATCCCGGCCTGCGCACTGCTCATCGTGCCACTGTATAATGTTTGACTCATCATCATCATCGTCCCGATCAAATCTTTCCCTGCGCTGGAACTCAGCAATCAAATATGGTTGCATGGACGTGAAACGGAGGACTAATTTAGAGGGGGATACTCTTCTTCATACTAGACTAGCTCCTTTTGAGGATATAGTTCTTCTTGAGTTGATTGACAACAAAATAACTTATATAGATTCTTGACGCAAATTTCAATGTGCTGGAGCACCTTATTTAAGGTTCTAGAAAATTTAGTCACCATTCACAATCTTCACGGGTAGTTTCTTCCGTTCATAATTCATCGCAGAGCTTCAGGATATTGCTCCTTGTTCCTAAAATATTGTACCTCCTCGGCTGTAGTTGGATGCATGCTTATTTCTGTAAACCGCAATCGAGAGAAACCACAGAGTCAGACCCACCTCGGTCCTTGGTGCAGTATTGCCTCAAACTTGACCTTTGAAACCATCAGGTTGACGAAGAACCCTCCTCTCTGGAATCGCCTACAACTGATCTGAGGGCTTGGAACTTTTGCTCAGTAGGCGTCATCAACGGAATATGAACTTCGTCCATCCTCTTCCATCGATATCAAATTTGTTTGATGCGGATCGTCGACATCGCCTGCACGAACGCCTCTGTCTCCCGGCGCCTTCAATGCTTGAAGAGTATCATCTGGGTGGAAATCGACTCGCATAGTTCTGTGGCCAACGTCTGTCCTGTTTGTTTCTTCTGGCTCTCAGTTCCACTGAAGATTCATCAATTTTGTGTATCCCAATATCTGCACCCACATCAACGCCGGCTCCCGTAACTCCCGTGATCGAATACTTCGCCATCACTCTGTAGGAGTATACGTTGCTTCCTCCCACGGTGCATTTCTTTGCAATACAGAACTTCGCTTTCTTATCCTACTTCTACTGCATGGCGGAAATCATGTGGGATGGAGTTACTCGTTAAAATGAAAAGACAGCTCCACTGCAAAGCTCCTAAACAAACATACACCACAATCAAGCCATTAAAGATTAATTGCGAAACCCCTCTTGATGTCGCCAGATTCAAACATTCTTCAGGACTTTGGAAAAAGTGGTCTTCAAATCCTTTAACACGATATACAATGGCTTCAAACCAATTAGAGCCACACCCCATACAGCAGACATTTTGTCTTTTACGATGCATACCACTTCGACGCCATAGCTGATCGAATCATTTGACACTTTTTATAGGATACATGATGGGCAGAGCTCACGACCACACTATCCACAATCATGGTGCTAGTGGCCAGCTAGCTAGTGATGTAAAAGAAGTGCAAATTGGAGCACTTACCCACGGTCCTTGGACCAATCCACCGAGCACAGTTTGAGGGTTGTTGCGTCCGGCTGTAGGCCAATCCCCGGCGAAGATCCAACTGCGATCCTTGGTGAAATCAACCGAAGCAGCAGTCGAGTCATCCATAATGCAGGACAGACTTTCCTCCTCTCTTAGGTCAACCCCCGTGATGTCGCAAAGCCAAGCCACGACTCCTTTGGACTCCTGCCATGACAGACTCGCTTTGGGCAACAGCTCGTTCTAAAACTCTGTAAATGACAGCCTATGGATGAGGGCATTCGATTCTTGAGCTCGGCTCTACCTTTACGGATGCGAATTGAAGAAGTTGAGCCACTCCTTCAGGTGCAGTGATTGCCACTTGGAGTCTTCCGCCATCAAATCCACGGTTTCCATGGATCCTTGTTTCACCAGAGGCGTCAATTTGGTCCTGGACATCTTGAGCGCAATCCTGTGGAGGAAACTTTCGTCGATCTACTCGGGTGAGGACGTCCAGACATTCCAGCTGATGCTCCAGAGGACAGATGGTCCTGTAATCCTGATCGAGCAGTACAGTACAGTACAGTGCCCTCTATTTTATTAACTAGAATACCAAATTGAGATACCAAATAAATACCTATAGTAATTAATTAATCTATGATTTATTCTTTCTTTTTCTTTCTTTTACTTTATTTTCTTCTTTTCCTGTTTTTGTATTCTATTTTTAAAAATTTAATTAAACTTTTATTTTATACATTTCTTTTACTTTTATAAATTCTTATAAATAAAAGAGACCAAAAACTTTGGTTCATTAATATATTTTCCAAATGATGTAACTATTTACAATAAGTCTATTTTATTGATTACCATTGTTTTTTTAAACATATATATAGGTCTTTTAAGCAAAATGGATTGTCTTAAGGAGATTCTTAAGATTTTTGAAAGAAGAGAAAACAATACTAGGGAGTCCTTGGTAAAATCAATTCAAAAAGGTGCATTTCAATACTCACAAAGACAAGAACACTATTTGATACCAAATCCAGAGGATGAGATTGAAAATTCTCCCATATTAATTTTAGAAGCTTTTCAAGTTTTGAATGAGAGAGTTCATAATGTTCATGAGAATTTCAAACCTGACATGTTTTATTATAAACTAGGGACTTGTAAATTTTTAATGTTTAGTGACGTTATGGAATCCCTTCACCTCCGTCTCACGTATCATTTTCACAATTTGGTTTGGGAGAAAAAAATTATTTTATCTCAAAAGAGGGCAAATGCTATTATTGTAAACGAAAATTGGTTATTCATCCCGCACTTTTATTCAGAACTAAAACTTGTCATAGAAGCCTACATTAAAGAATTGGAAATCAAAGGATATCCAACTACAAGGAATATGAATAAAGTTATTTTAGAAGAGATTACAAGGTATCATAATGAAAGACTTGACTCTCCAGCTCATGGAAAGTTAATCAATGCTTTCCAAAAACAACTGAGCACTAAAATTCAAATGACTAGCAGAGGTGGAGCAATAAACAAAGAAATTACTATAGGTCTTTGGGATGTTGTAAAAGTCAATATACATCATTATTGGAGGGAAGCTCTTAATGAAATATTAAAGGATCTTCGTCAACGAACTACCACGGACAGTATGCCTATAGAATTTCAAAATTGTAAAACTGCCATTCTTGCGCAAATATTTTGGCTTCAATATGGGCTGCAGAAGAAAAATAAGAAACTCAATAGAAATAAGAGGAATAGATAAACAAGTTTGATTCTACACTTGACCAAAATTAAAAAAATCTTTTTATTCAAGATTCATTAGTTTAGCTCTAAAAAAAATTGTATATTTTTTAGTTTGAAAAATAAAGTATTTTCAAATTATGGGTGCCTAAAAAATATAGTTCAAATTCACAAATTTTTTAACAAGTTTACAATTTTGACACTATGAAATTGTTGTGGATTAAAGACTTTGTGAAGGATTCATTATTTTTGGATTCTATAATGAAATATTGATTTGTATTTGAATCCCAATTTTGCTAGTTATTAAAATTAAAAAATCTACCAAAAAAAGGGCATTTAATCTTTCACAGCGTCTCACCATGCACAAAAATGTATGAATGTGGTAAAAAAAAATATATTCTTGTTTTCATAATTTACTACTATAAATTCTCTCATCAGTACTTGAAGGAAAAAAATAATTTTCTTTCACTTTCAATTTTAATAAAAATATTTTATTATATGTAATAAATGAAAAATTTTCAATCCAAAGTCTTTGACACTTGCAATTTATATTTATATTCTTAAAATAATTGGATCTAAAAGTAATTCAAAAATGTAAGGTTTTGGTAAAAAGAATAATAATCTTATTTTTATATTTTCTATTTATTTGCGATTTAATTTACATTCAACTTCTAGTCAAAAGCAATTTTACATTAGTTATGAAAGACCCAAAGAGGGTTTTAAACCCCTAAAACGATGAAGAACCCACTAGGACTTTTTGCAAATTTAGGCTACTATTAACTTCTTCACTTGTTGAACAAAAAAATCTAATAAACAAGTATATTGTACGCGTTGGCTAGATTCAACATTCTCTACCAAAGAATAAATTAAAAATGGCAAACGTGATTTGGTAGATGCCTAAGAATAGAAAGATTAATTTTTCCATAAAATATTTTTTGAGAACAAAATAGTGCTCCAAATATTTTGACATCTATTTTTAGAAAAACTTTTGCCAATCGTAGCCACCAGGTACGGTATGTGGACACATTGAATATATTCAATTTAGGAAAAGAAATTCAAAATATTTTTTAGGAAGCTATGATATGAAATGGTTCTTTTATCAACAAGGGCCATCACATTTTTAATCCCTTGTGAGGGATACCTTTTCAAGTAGTTGACAACAATCATCCTACAAGAATACATTTCCTTATATATAGTAATTAGAATGTGATTTTAAAGTCTTATGTCTCCATTTATTATTACTCATTTTTGTGTGAAGTATTCTCAACGAGGTATTTAGGCAAATTAAAGTTATATCAATCTTCTTGAGATTAAGGAGAGGTAGGAAAAATAGAATTATGAATGTGACGGTAACTATTTTTTGTTTGTAAAGAAAATATAGACGGAGGGATTGTAGCTAGTAACTTTGCCAATGCAATCCAACTATCTTGTTGTCAAAGGGACTGAAGTAGATATAAACAAAGAAGATATGGGGTCCACAAGAATTTGAATATTTGCATCCAAATTGCCACATTGAAAATTCATTAGGGGGAGCTTGTTACAAAAGACTATTATTATCCATTCTTTCAAAGTATTGTATATAGGTTTTTGTTAACTAATCACAATGTTCAATGGAATTCTCAACTATGATCACTCTCATTCCAAAAAAGTTGGGTGCAAGCTTTGATAACTATCTCTACATGAGTCAATTACAATGCAATTTAGGGAGCATTTTCTTGTTTCATGAACTTTGATGAACTTGTAATTGTTTATTGTACAAAATAACAAAGCTTTACAAAATTTAGAAAACAATAGGATACAACTTTCCATGTGATTGACATGTTTTATATTCCAAGGAGTTGAAGGAGAGGAGGAACACGAGCCTTTTAACTATAACTTTCAATATTGTTATTTTAGAATGCAAAAACATCAATCAAAACTAGCAAAAGCAAGTGCCAAAGGCAGCAATGCTTTTGGGTAAAGTAAAAAACCTTAAAGTCAATGTCATGATTAGATTAGGAGTAAAGCAACATTGTAACAGACTTTCTAAAAAACTCATCCAATATTTGCCAACCACTTGGATGACATGCAATAAGGATTGGAACATAGATTTTAAAGAGTTCAATTTTTCATTGGAATGTGCCTATGCTTGTAGGATACCCATTAAAGTTGATTGGAGGTCATGATTGTGTTTTTTAAGTATTTTTTCCTACTAAAAGCGTAGAGCAAGATGAATGCTTTGTATATATGGATCACGAAATAAAACATTTTATTACATCATCGCCTTTGAAGAAGTATGCCATTTGTAATTAAAACTTGAGCACTCCACCATTCATTTATAACTTTCTTTAATATAATACTAGAATTAAATGACCTTAAAATTTGGCATAAGGATATCTTATTGAATCATGTTCTTCAATAGTTTTAAATTGTACAAAATCTCCCAATGGTACTAAAATTTGTTTTAAGCCCTAAATAATCAAATAGCATTTTTTGGCATCATAGTGTTTTTGGCCATCCATTTGCAAATAGAATTTTTATTTTTTTCTTTGAAATTCTCACAAAACATGTATTCAAGGGGTAGCTTTAAGGTGCAACAATTTTCATAACTTTTTACTACAGTGTCATGATTAAAAAGTTATTGTATGATATTTAATTTCTTTTGGGCTAGAGCAACACGGGTAGCTCAAAAAAATCTTTTTTCTTAAAATAAAAATTTGAACTTCATTTTCTAGATTTCTATATATACAAAAACCTCGGAATCATTCCATTTTGATTGTTGAGATGAAAGTTATGAGGAGCTTTAGTTTGAGGGTAATTATGAAATTTCTACTTTAAAACAACTTTGAAGTCCTTTATTTAATTCAAATTTTAATATATATTGTAAAACTTTAAAATCATAGGATGTTTATTGTTTATTACAATGTACAATGTACCAAAAAGTGGTTATTCACCCCTGTGAAGCCCCCTCCCCCCCAAGTGAAAAATCAACAGCCATTGGATGAGATTAAAAAAACCTAAGACTACCCTCAACTGTCGTCTGATGTGAGTTAAAAAAGTAATAGCCATACAATTTGAAAAGAAAACAATAACCTTTTCAAAAAATCAATAGCCTTGGCATTCAGAAAGAAAACAATAATTATAAGATTTGACTTGAGGAAAAAAAAACAAATGAAAAATGAAAAATCAATAGCCATGCAATTCAAAAAGAAAACAATACCCACCCTTGAAAAATCAATAGCCGTGCAATTCAAAAAGAAAACAAAAGCCGTGTGGTTTAATTTGACTTGAAGAAGAAGCTATTAATATCTACGCGCGCCTGTCCTATGACTTACTTGGTGGCAATAAAGTTTATTAGCAACATGATCACATTTCTCAAAATTCCATCTTAGTTTGATGCAATTTTATTTTTTTAAGAATAATTCATTAACTTTGATTATAATTATAGATTTCAAAAAGGATTTAATTATACCTAAATAACTACATCATCAATTGTGAAGGTTTAAGAGACCATAGTTAAATTTGCTTATTAATGCTACATTGCAACCATGGCAGAAAAGTTAATAGTAGAGAAATTGACAATTCTAACAGGAAGGAAGGAAGTTGAAAAAAAACCTCCTACACCTCCACAACAAGGTTTAAAAAAAACTGAACATCAAATTTAAATATAGGTTATTTAAAATGTTATTTAAATGGACATCATCACGGCGTTTCTCAATCCAAACCTCGAGAAGGTGATCTACATGGACCAGTCAAAGGGTTTAAATTTAACATTTTGAAATGCATTTTAAAAGTAGAAATGATAAGAATTCTTTTTTAATGAAATATGAATGATAATTTTTTTTTATAAAATGGTGATGATTAATTTGAATCATGTTGTTACCATTTTGATATTTGATATATTGAATGGACAACAAAATATAAGAGTTGTTGAATCAAAGTACTTAATTTTTTATTTAATTTATTACAATATCTAAAGAACATACTTTTGGAGTGGTGTCATTGTACATCTCCGACAATACTTGTAAAAAGATGAATATTGAAAAAAAAATAGACACCAAAAACAATGTAAATTTCAAAGTTGACACTTATGTTATCAAAGAAGATATAAAATAATTGGAAGTTACATCTGATTTTTATCTTATGAAAGATTTATTGATGGTAATTTCTAATCATTTAATTAGTTATATATTTTTCAATTAAAAAAAATATCATATATAATGACATGCACTTATTACTGATATATTGTTTTATATTATTCAAAGACATTCAACTGTTGAACTTAACTAAAATATATTTGATTTGATATTAGCTGTTAATCATTATGAAAGGATGACTAGCGTACTTTAAATAGATTTGGAATTTATTTGCAGAATTCTCATGAAGATTATCTTCTTCGACATATTATTGACGATCAATATTTGTGCAATCATAACTTTGAACTTGTTGTTATGGAAGTTCGAGAAGCTATTGAAAAGGTATAGAAATTCAGTAAAATAAATACTTCCTCTATCTCAAAACAATCTTTTGGTTGGACTATATATTTGGAATTTTTTTGATGAAAATGATATTACTTATTTCAACCCTTTTTGAGTTGTAAGTAGAGTTCAATGCACTCTTATTGTCCTAAAACTTTGAGTTTTGTAGGCCTTTTCAAAGTGCAATATTAAACTTATTTGCAATCAAATTAAGGGGAAGTAGAAGATCATTTTGGGACAAGGAGGGAGTACAAGATTTTATTAAATAACTATATTTATTCAATCCTTGAATATATTATTCTATGAAGAAAAAAATATTGATTATTGCTATGAATTTAAGGATCTTGTAGGAATTGTTTTTGGTGAGGCACGATAGCAAGTGGAGTTAGTGGACAATGTCATTGTGCTGGAGGATATTGAAGATGGAATTGCATATCCTACCTCGAGTCCTACCTGGTTGGTGGAAAGTGATGGTGAGGGCATTGCAAAAAATGTATCTGCTCCTATTTATATTCAATTGGTTTATGGTGATCGCGATCCACACAATATCTATTACAGTAATTCTGAATGATCATTGAAACACTTCTCTTGTTTCATGTATAATGTTTCATGCAATATAAAGAAACGAAAATCATTTTTGGCCAATTATAATGTGCCACATGTGCAATGTTTATTCTCTAACTATCCTGCTATTGCATTCGTACACTTTCTTACACAATCACCTCAAAAGTGGCAGTAACTGCCATTCCACAATTGCCTTATTGTTTATTATAATCACTTCAAAAGTGGCAGTAACTACCATTCCACAATTGCCTTATTGTTTATTGTTTGTTACAACATTACAGCATTACAACATTACAACCTTTGGATTGGAATTTTTCAATTCTATAAATAAATTCTTAACAATTTAGTATTTAAATAATTTTCTACTTCTTTCTAGTGTTTACTATTTTTTTGTGTTTACTATTTTTTTGTGTTTACTATTTTTTTGTGTTTACTATTTTTTTCAAGCACAAATATGAAATTTTCTTTCAAGCACAAGTATAAATTTGTTGAATTTTTTTATATGTATTTCCAAATTATTTCTTGAACATATTATGGAGATTTGCAAGTTAGGATCTACACATTTTTTAGATAAAAAGTTTGAAAGATGAAATCTAACCATTTGAAAAGAGATGAAAATATTTCTTTTTGAAAACCAAGCATTATAATCTTGCAATTGGTAAGCCAGGTAAGGTTTCTTATTTTGAACTTTTATAAAGGTGTACTCTAGCAAGATAACTAAAAAATTGTACGCTTCAATGTGTTACAAAGTAAATATAGATGAAGTTTTTAGCCTTGTTTTGGAGACTAATATTTTGAAGTAGTTTGGGCTTCTAAGTATGAAAAACTTTAGGGTTTAAATAACAAAAATAAAATTGACGGATAATGCAAGTACCAAAAAAATTTGCATCACCTTTTACTACTATATATTTTCTCTAATTACACAAAATTATGGTTTGGAGGTCTCAAAAGAAGAATTAAGTTTGGCTTAGTGTAGGATCTAATAATGAGTTTCCTAAAATAAACCAAGTTGAACTAAGTTGTTTTGTATTACCAATCATTCTATTACAGGGGATATATTCAAGCTTGCTTTTAAGGCTATATGAATCTCAAAACATCACAGTAATTTAGGAGTTAAATTCCTACATCTTTGCAAGGCAATTTAATTTCAAATTTCAAACAAAAGTATAGCTTACGCATACATAAAAGTTTCTATATATTTTTTGTCTTTTAAAAATTCATTACATTATATGTCTCAAAATAATCATTTACGCAATAAGAGTTTTATTATATGCACTAAAAATGCAATTTTAGTTCCACTACCATTGGAGATTTCAATTATCAATTGCTCAAAGATGTATAATTTTCAAATGCATATGACATTTTTCAATACAAATCCTTTTAATGCTATATAATCGTAGAACTTTACCATCTAAACAAAATTTAAATTAAAGTTTTTTCTCTTTATTTCTAATGTAGTGATTGAAATTTTGTGTTCCTCCTTTCAGAGACACCAATTATTTAGGGCATTTGGCATAAGTACATTCGTCTACTATATACACAATTTCCTTTTCTTCTAGACTTACTACCTTATTTATGTTTTGGGATCATTGAATGAATTGTCAAAGGAAAATAATATGGCCAAGCAATAAAAACTCTTGTGCTCTTTGAGAATTGAAAGGTTTACAAAATATAGAGAACTTGTTTAAAAACTTTTCAATACTACTATGTAGTCAAATATAGGGACCTACTTTCAATGACTTCAATGCATGAATCCAGACTCTATCATGAAAGTGATAGAATTTTGTTTCCATCCTATTCACACCAAGTGTTTATCTCCTTAGAGCATCCTCATTGCTACACCACTAACTAAGTACTTCAATGGTATATGCCGCTTGGATTCACATCCTTTTTTTTAAATGAGTCTTTTCCTATTGCATGCGCCTCAACCCAACAACGGTACTCAAACTCTAAACGACTTGGCAACAACTTAGGAGTTGCTAATGCGATGCCAAGAGGTGAAATGGCTCCTCTTCACTAGCAAAGTTGTTTTCATTTCACGTTATTTGAGACTCCATTGTCCGCGCCATAATACCTCTTGACTAATGTGACTGAGGATTGCCAAGAAGCTTGGAGGGCACAAGAAAAAGACTAATTCTTGGTATATGAACTCAACCAAGAAGTGCCGCGCTCGAAAAGGCAATGAAGAAAGTGTTGTTAGCATTGGAGTAAGTTTCCGTTGTTATAATAGAACCCACGCAAAATTTACCATTGTTGTGCTTATTTGCAAGATGGATTGAAGATGTCCTTAATCCTAAAAGGACATCATGGATACTAATCGTCCAATGGATAATAATGAATCTTTTTATACAGGATAGAAGTGTATACTATAGGAGAATGGGGTGTTTTAAGTGAGTTTTAAGTATATTTCTAGACATGAGATTTTAAGTAATGACATAAAATTTTAGGTCATTACTTAAAACCTTATGTTTAGGACTATACTTAAAAACTTATTTAACCCCTAAAGTCCCAAGGCCATTTTTCTGTCAAAAATCACTCAAAACTGCTACTTTTGTTGCGTTCATCTAAAAGATGAGAAAAATTAATTTTTTTTAGAAAATAACCGTAGGATCTTATACTAAACTTTTTACAGATCATGTAATAAAAATTTTGTGATGTTTGACCGTACGGATTGAAAGATATCAGCATTCAAAGTGAAAGAAAAAGTTTTTTTCAAGAAGATGTTCTCATTGCCCAAAAAACAAAATTGTCCATAACTTTCTCATAAAAAGTCCAAATGAAATGAATCAAAGCTTCCCAAATAGGAAAAAATATAATCTATAAGGAAAAAAAATTAAAAAAATTAAATTAAATTTTTTGCAAAATTTTTTTGCTGCCCCTTCTCCCCTGTTTTGAGCTTATTTGGGCATAACTTTTGCTCCCGGGCACCGATTGAAATAAAAATTACATTCCCCAAAAGCTAATAAGTTTTTCTATCTTATGGGAAAGTTTCAGAAAGTTTCATTAAAAATTGAGCTCATAGGAACCTGCCCAAAATCCATTTTGTCCCCCGTAGGGACAATGGGACTTTAGGGGTTAAAACACCCCATTCTCTTGTAGTGGTAGATGTTCATCCTTTGGAATTTTGTGTAAAAAGAAAAGGTCTTGCACATTAGTTTGACCTTCAATGAGTATTCTTGGTGTTTTTTAAGCATTAAACAATTTTTACAATATATTCAAAAGGCTAATTTTCATGGTGACCAACCCGCCCCTATGCGGTTAAGCTTTTGCTTCTCTATATCCTTTTGGTACCTTCATCCATTCCTTTAGCTCTAAAAAGACGCTGCGGACACAGTCATTGTCCGTTGGACGACACATAAGCCTCCCATTAAAGATAGAAGTGCAATTGTTCATCCTTAGAATTTTGTGTGAAAAGGGAAAGATCTTGCACAATAGTTCAACCTCCAATTACTCAATTAGTACTCTCGGATTATTTTCAGCAAATGATTCATGCGATATCCAGAAAGTTGATTTCCACGGCGACCAACCCACCCTTTGGGGGCTAAAACCTCCATCCATCCACCAATCTCACCCCTTAATTGTACTCAATCTTCCTTCCACACCTCCATCCATCCATCCCAAACTTCATCTTCCTTCCACACCTTCATCCATCCCTAATTCATCCATCCCAAACATATTTTTCCTTCCACACCTTCATCCATCCATGATTCATCCATCCCAGACTTCTTCTTCCTTCCACACCTTCATCCATCCATGATTCATCCATCCCAGACTTCTTCTTCCTTCCACACCTTCATCCATCCATGATTCATCCATCCCAGACTTCTTCTTCCTTCCACACCTTCATCCATCCATGATTCATCCATCCCAGACTTCTTCTTCCTTCCACACCTTCATCCATCCATGATTCATCCATCCCAAACCTTCACTCCTCCAGACAGTGTATAGACAAGCTGAATCCAACATTAGCCCACCTACCCACTTCTCTCCTTCCCATCGATCCGTCACCCTTTGTCTCCGATCTCCGTCTCCATAACTTTCCCAGAGACCATCCTCTTGCCCAAGTTTCCCACGATGGCGTCGTCTTCTCGCCACTGCACCTACCCCGTTTCTCTCAAGGCATTGCTGCTGGTTTCGTCTCTCCTGGCCATGACTGCGGCATCCCCAGTTGCAGTTGCAACCGCGCAAATCGTCCAACTCACCGTCCTCAACCATGTGTCGTCCCAGCCTCTCAAGGTCTCCAACACTTCCCCGGTGCCAGGATCGGCAGGCTCCATCACTGTGATGCCAGGAGGCACGGGCTTCCTGGCTCTCAACGTCACAGACCCCGTTGCAGTACTAGTGCTGCTGTTCAACGTCGGCCCGGACACTTACGTGCTCGTCTCCGACAATGATTTGGACCGGGTGTTCCGTGACACGCGTGCAGGGGTGACCATGACCGTGAGCGGACCCCCGTGTGTGGGTGGGCAAGGGGGGGTGCAGACGGTGACGGCGGTGGTGGAGGATTCCGTTGCCAAGTGCGCCGAAATGGATATGTGAATTGAAGCTAGGGGCGAATGGAATGTTCGGGTTCCGGCCAGACCTGCATGCACAGATGGGATTGATCTTTTTTGCGAATAATTTCGGTGCAGACAGGAATCGGAGATCGCTGATGCAGCCGGGTACGTTTGGAATTTTAGGTGGGATTCTAGAAGATTTGTGAGAGCGAGAAGAGTTGATCGAAGAATGGACAATTGCAAATTAGACGTTCTGTACTGTACAATGAGTCACATGCCTTTCTGGTGTGTTTCGATAAATCAAATCAAATGAATAATAAAATGCCATTATGTTTCTCATTTGTTTTTAAGTCGTAGACTGCATCAAGGCTCGTTCAATTCGTGTTCTCTCGATCTGATGCATTGTGCGTGTCAAATGTAATCGCTTGTCAACCCTCTATGCTTCCTTTTCGACCATGAATAATCGTCCTGCAGACAGGAATTAATTGAGATGATGCGCGCCGGGGTAGTGAACTTTTAGGTGGGATTCTTGACGATCTGTACGTGATCGATATGATAGAAAGGTATATCGATGTGTGGACGAATTGGACAATGAGAAATCATGTAAGCTTGTGGTGTATTTCAAACTGATTAATAAAATGCAATCATGGTGACCATTTGTTTTTTACAAGTTTGTCATTCCGATCCTAGCCTGCATCAAGGCTCGTTCATGTTTCGGACTCTCTATCGATCTGACGAGACTATTAGAAGTAAGCTAATTCCAGTACCATAGCTTGTACACAATGCACATACAGAGATACAGTACAAGCTCATCTTTACTTGGAAACGCATATGGTGCAGAGTTGTTTTACAATCCTATAGTAATCCTGAGAGCTCAATGTGTCTAACACATTCTTTCTCTCACAGCGGGTACTCTCTAACTGCAACAAACAACCAGAAGTCCTACGACAAGAAACACGAAACTAATAGGCTGCAGAGTGAAAACAGTTAGATGAGAATGTGGATGGATTTCATCCACCAACACTCCCACAAATCCACCACATTCTACGAAGAATTCTTCTCTTCACACTCCCACTAATTGTCGTGGAATGTTCGAACACCTAGCAGCTTACGAAATTTCTGAAATGTGTCCCTCGGTAAAGCTTTGGTAAAGAGATCAGCAATCTGCTCTGAGGTGTGTATGTACGTAAAGTCAAGCAACTTGTCTTCATAGTATGTGCGGATTGCATAATACTTCATGTCCACATGCTTTGTCCGCTTATGGTATTCAGGATTCTTAACAAGAGCTAAAGCTGCTTGATTATCGCAGTAGATCATAATAGGAAGCTCCTGTTGACAATCGAGAGTTCGAAGAAGACGGCATAACCAGATGGTCTCTTTGGTCGACTCAGCCATTGCAACGAGTTCCGCAATAGTAGTAGAATCTGCGAAGCATCCTTGCTTATGACTCCCCCAAGCAATTGCTGTTGAACCCAAGGTGTAAACAAAACCTGTTCGACTTTTACGATCGTCTAAATCCCCACCATAATCTGCATCAGTGTATCCAATTAAACGAGGGACAGATTGACCATGATAATAAAGGCCAAACTGTCTCGTACGCTTAAGGTAACGCATGATTCGTTTAACAGCTGTCCAATGGCTCTGTTGAGGTCGTTCTTGGAACAAAGATACTTTATTTACAGCATATGCAATATCCGGGCGGGTAATTATTGTCGTATACATGAGGCAGCCAACAGCTTGTCGATAGGGTACGTCAACAACAGGGTCTTTTAAATCAGTATTTTTCCAGAGCTTGGTATGTGTATCGGCTGGGGTGGCAACCTCATGGGCATCTTGTAAACCAAAACGAGCAAGTACATCCTGGATGTATCGTTCTTGATGAACAAATATGGAACCTGTAATCTCACATCGTTGAATCTGGAAACCCACGAAGTAGTCCATTGCACCACGAGTAACTTTGAAAGTACTCTCTAGGTATACCAGAATGCTTTCAATGTAATCTAACTTAGTAGATGCTATAATCCCATCATCGACATATATACCAAGGACTGTATGTAAATCACCATGATTCGAGTAGACACAGCAATCGGCTTCACTGACAATTAAGCGGAATTGCTTTAGAAATGTTGAAATTCGTAAGTTCCATTGTCTGGCTGATTGTCGTAACCCATATATACTCTTCTTCAGTCGACAATAATATTTGGGCTTCTGTGGATCGATATAACCCTGAGGTTGCGACATATAAATCTCTTCTGTAAGATCACCGTTTAAAAACGCAGTCCCGATATCAAATTGCTGAAGATGCATATGCCGTGCAGCAGCAGTCGCAAATATTGCACGAATGGAGTCATAACGGATCACAGGTGAATAAGTTTCTTGAAAATCTATGCCTTGTTTCTGCGTGAAACCCTTAGCTACTAGTCTAGCTTTGAACTTATCGACTTCACCATTAGGTTTGTATTTTACTTTATATACCCACTTGTTCTGAACAGGTTTGCGATGTGGAGGTTTCTGCACTAAATCCCAAGTTTGGTTCACAATCAAAGAAGCATACTCACGGTCCATCGCTTCTTGCCAAGATGTGGAGTCAACAGATGAGATCGCCTCGTGATAAGTCTGCGGTTCTTGTATCGCTTCTCCGACTAATGCAATGAGTGCATTGGAAATTCGAATAGCATTTGGATACATGGGGTCAATACGAAATAAGTCAGGAGGTTCTGGTTCTTCCGGTAGTTCAGGAAAGTTAGGGTAATCCGGAAGACGTGGTGTACAGTTTAATAGCTCTTGGATGGATCTGAACTTTGAATTAAGAGGTTCATCATTTGCATCATCAAGTTCCACTACTGAAGAGTGAACCACAATTGGGTCTGAGGAAACTCCCACTGCTGGTAATGAGTGATGAGAATCATCAATCATACAATTTGGAAGATCAGTATTGGGTGTCATTTGTGAGCAACTCCCACTGCTATTCAAATCTCCCATTCCTTCATTAGATGTGTTGCTGATAACATCAATAGGATGTTGAAATGGAATAACAGGATCAATCTCTGGTGTAAATGAATCAATAGAAATGGTAGTAAAGAGTTCAATGCCAGGATCGGGAGGGAAATTTGGGCGATATTTACCAGACTTCTCGTCAATAGTATAGTCAGCACTTTCAATGATCTTGTCAGTCACTGGTTCCCAGAATCGATAGGCTCGACTTGTAGAAGAATAGCCAACAAAGTACATCTTCACACTTTTGAGGTCTAATTTCGTTCGCAGTGCTTTGTTCACGAAAACCCATGATAAAGAGCCAAAAACCCTGAAATGTTGGACTGAAGGTTTCTCCTTGAACCACTTTTCATAAGGAGTGATATGACCAAGTTGATGGTTAATCGTCCTGTTCAACAAGTATACGGCAGTGCTAACAGCCTCAGCCCATAATTTCTTCGGTAAATCCTTGGCAAGAAGAAGACTCCGTGCCATCTCCATCACAGTGCGATTGTCTCGTTCAATATAACCGTTCTGCTGCGGGGTATAGACTGTACTAGTTTGACGATTGATATTCATATCATCAAGGTATTTGTTAAAACCGTCATTTACGAACTCCTTGCCCTGATCAGTTCGGATAGCAAGGACATCATGTCCTGTCTCCTTCTTTACTAGTTTAACAACTCGCTTAAAGAATGGAAAAGCGTCAGACTTTTGCTGAGCAAAATGAACGAAACGATATGCAGTGGCATCATCTTTGTACAATATGTAATACATGGAGCCTTTGAGTGATGGATTCTTGTTTTGCTTTCCTGAAACATCCCCATGAATCAATTGACCAGGTATAGTAGATCTTTGCTTACTTGGATCATGTTTGTAAGAAGATTTCTGTTGTTTACCAAGCATGCAGCCTTCGCAAGGGTGCTGAAGATGAACCGGCTTCTTCAATTTGAAATCACGCAGGCTGTCGTTAGCACTCATTTGATGCATAAGAGGAATATTCACGTGTCCCATTCTCTCATGCCATAAAATAAGATCATCATGAGCACTGGAAGAGCTAGCAACAAGTGCTGAATCCACTGAATCCACTGCAGGTAAATCTGATATAAGCGGATCCGTTGAAAAATATGTGTCGTTTGAAGAACTGGTGAAAGCATGAGCAGAGTCTAAAACTTCACATGTCACCACCTGTTTCGGAGGCAGGACCGTTATAGACAATTGATATAACTTCCGAAATCGAGTACCTTCCAAGACTTTCTTACCAGAAAGAGTAGTGAATTCACATCGGCCTGGAAAGGTAATGAAAGATAAATTTCTTTCCGATACAAGTCCAACCGAGAAAAGATTTTGTTTCAATTTCGGGACATATAAAACATCTCGCATGAGTCCTCTGTGATATTCACCATCGATTAAACAACGAATTTGAATATCTCCTTTCCCGCGAACCCAGAGTTTGGTGTCATCAGCGATCTGGACAGTGTGGAGACCTTCAGGAATGGATCGAAAATTAGAAAACCATTCCAACCTGTCGGTCATGTGTTCACTAGCTCCGCTGTCAGCAAACCACGCATCCATAGAAGATTCGACTGCTAAAGCATAACTCGATAATGTTGACGTGATAACAAAAGCAAAATCCTCATCTGAAACAGACTTGGAATCTTCATCAGAACTACTGGTAATGCGTAAACTCTCAACAAGGTTTGCCTCGCTCAATCCACCATCTATTTTTCGAGGATCCTTGCCATTTGTACGTTTCTTCTTCGGCTTGGGACAATCTGCTGACCAATGTCCAAACTCGTGACAGTTGTAGCATTTGGTACGCGCTTTGAGGTCTCGGATGTAACTCAAGTCTTTCTGATATTGTTCTTTCTTAGAAGAAGGACGACTCTGTGAGGTCGAAGCTGAGCGGGTAAAAAAGGCCTGATCAGTTTCAGTATCGGTACCACCTTGCCTGAGAAGTAAGCTCTCGTGCCGAATAAGGCGCTCTTCGAGATTATCTACTGTCTGATTTTCCTCAGAAACGTTTGACCAAGCGGCGATGATACTATTATAGCTAGGTGGAAGGCTATAAATGATCTTTGAAATAATCATCTTATCGGGAACAGTGTGGCCAAGATCTGCAAGAATCATCGCCATCTCACTAATGTTCTGGATATGAGACGAAATATCATCTGTACGCTTCATTTTATAGTCAAAGAACTTGCCCTGTAGTGTAAAAACACTTTCAGGAGTCTTGCTAAGATGTAAGGAACACAATTTTTTCCACATTGAAGCTGCTGTAGTACAGCTAATGAGTTTACCGAGAATCTTCTGTGATATAGACTTGCTAATAAACATTCTAGCATTAGCGTTCTTTTCCTCCCATGCTTCAATTTGAATCAGCTCCTCAGGGGTGACAATCACAGGATTAAGAGGAATCGGGCGTGTTTCTACACCAGAGACGACTCTTAACACTTTCTTAGCTTCAAAAACGATCTCCATGTGGTATTTCCAGACGGAGAACTGTGTGCCGTCAAACATTTTCACAGGGATCTTATCGTGCAAGTCCATGGAGGACGGATTGAAGAAAAACAAGAAAATCAAGAAGATCAAGAAGATCAAGAAAGTCTCTAAAAACACTCTACAAAGTATACTAAATCGAAAACTAATAGACAAGTCTAAAGAATTGAAAGTAACGCTTGCTTAACTACCTGACAATGCCTAACTATGTTCTGAGATCCACGCTCCAGCTCTAGCTACACTCCAGCTAACTACGCTCCAGCTTTTGGATCTGATCCACCAGAAGGAGTAGAAACCAAAAGACGAGTGAAAAGATTTACAGGAGGAGGTATAGAGAAATTTACAGGTGCTAAAGGATTTACAGAAACTGAACTCCGTGGAGATGAAGGAGATTCGATCGGAGCTTGCAAAAATGCATCGCGAAAAGAAGTGAATGACATCATCGAGATTGCAAGAAAACTAACGCTCATAACCGCATAGGGAAGATGATAAGACGCAGATAAAACGCTTAAGGCCCATAACCTATTAGAAGTAAGCTAATTCCAGTACCATAGCTTGTACACAATGCACATACAGAGATACAGTACAAGCTCATCTTTACTTGGAAACGCATATGGTGCAGAGTTGTTTTACAATCCTATAGTAATCCTGAGAGCTCAATGTGTCTAACACATTCTTTCTCTCACAGCGGGTACTCTCTAACTGCAACAAACAACCAGAAGTCCTACGACAAGAAACACGAAACTAATAGGCTGCAGAGTGAAAACAGTTAGATGAGAATGTGGATGGATTTCATCCACCAACAGAGACTGTCCGTGTACGTCGCAATGTAATCTCGTGTCAACTTCCGATGCCTCGTTTTCATGAACTACAATTCTTTTGCAGCTAGAGAGGAATTGAAGACGATGCGCCCAGGGTTGTGGACGTACTTTAGGTGGGCAGGATTCGAGACGATTTGTGATAGACATGTAAATCGAAATGTAAATTAATGGAGCAATTGCAATTGGAAAATGAGACATGTACCCTTTTGGCATATTTCGATTAAGACAATGCAAACATATTTACCGTTTGCTTTTAACGATTTTGTCATTTCTAGCTAGCCCGCATCAAGAATCGTTGGTGTTTCATCAGACAGATGTATATAATGTAATATGATGTGTGTGTAATGTGTCACAATGTAATCTCTTGTCAACCCAAACAACTCGAATGCATGTTGAATTGCTAGGCCTGATCCAATTCTACGACTCGTTCGATCTCCTGTTCCATTGCGTACCATTAGGATTTAGATCAGGTCGCTGGCATGATGGCAAAATTGTTAGAATCTGCGCAATCAATTCTGTGTAATTTATGCGGTCATTGCTCGACGATGTAAATGGCCGAATGAAATATACATTCTAGCTAGATCGAAGAATTAGGCTTCCTGCCGCGAGGCTCATTGTGAGGTGAGATGCATCCAAAACCGCCAATCTTTAATGGTTCTATCCCCTCCTAAGGTCAAACTCCAATTTCTTTTTGAGAATTTGTTTGTGAATTCAAGAAAAATCCAACCCAAGTTGTTTCATAATTTTTCAACACCTAGGTAATATTTTGTGAACTTTTAAAGTTGAAAGCATTGAATACCTACTTATACCACTAGCCTCACCTTTCACCCTATAAGGATGCTCTGGATCTAAAAGGTCAAATGGATGACTTCCACAATTGGAGTCATGGGGGTTGTGCCCTTAAGAGTTGAACATCAACATTTAAGAGTAGAGATTCCATAACTGCCTATGATCTAAAACTCCTCATAACTTTTGACTCATGGATCAACATGGAATGATTCAAATCTTTCCACATATATATAACTCTAGAAAACTAATTTCAATTTTTTGTTTTCGAAAAAAATTATTTTTTTCATCTACCCAGACTGCCCATTTCAAAAAAAAAGTAACATATTAGAATATTAGACCATAATTTTTGACCCATATTTCCAAATGTCATGAAATTTAGTACATATGAAAGATATACCCCCACCTTCCATTAGAATTTGGGCCAAAAATATAGAAATCTCCAATCACACGTATCTGCTCAAATTTGCTATGAAGCCAAAAAACACATGCTGGTCATTTTGGGGTTATATAGACAACAATTGGTATCATGGCCTAGCTTAGATGCAATTGGTATCTCTTGTGGTAATGTCACAAAAATTAATTCCTCATACAAGGTAAGCATACATATTATGGTCCCAATTGCGACTCCTATCTACCTCTATTTATCATTTTAACCCACAAATCTTAGACACCATTTGAAGAAGAGCTATAATGAGTATGTGTACTTTGGTCAATTTTGTTAATCCCTAAAGTCCCATTGTCCCTAAAGGAGACAAGATGGATTTTAGGCAAGTTCCTGTGAGCTTAATTTTTGGTGCAATTTTTGAATTGTTTTTTTAAATAAACCAAAAATTATTAGATTTTTGAAAATATAATTTTTGTTTCAATTGGTGCCTAGGAACCAAAATTATACCACAATAAAAATTCAATACAGTGGGCAACAAAAGAAATCCACAAAAACTTGAAATAAAAATTTATAAATTTGTTTCTTATAGATTATATTTTTGTCTATCTAAAAAGCTTTGATTCACTCCATTTGGATCTGTGATGTGAAAGTTACTTAGGGTGTCTTGTTTGCAGGGCAATCATAGCATCTTCTTGAAAACAAAAAATTCCATGGGATTGACTTTCATTGTTAGAACAACCTCACTATTTGGAATTAATGTGTTTTAATTCCATTTAAGAGTTGCTAACCTCTAAATGCCAAAAGTACCATATTTTTGTCTTGACTAAACTATGAAGTTAAATAAATCTTTCCAAAGTATTATTTTAAGCACCATTTTTAATTAAAGATTCTTTAAAGTCTATTTTAAGCACCCAAATCTAATTTTGAAAATGAATGTTTGTGATTTTTCTATTGAAGATTTTTTGTAAGATGGCATTGCAAATCTTGATTTTTAAGGGTTAGAGGTTCATAAAGATGAGCCTCAAATACATTGGATCTTTGGACAAAAATCACATTAGAAATTCATTTAAAAAAATTTAGAGTAGATTTGAGAACTTGTAAATGTTTTAGGATTATCCATGTTATGTCCTTTCAATTGGCCTTGTAAATTTTTTATGATCTCAATTTCAAATTTGATCAATATAAAGAAGATTCATTTGAAAGACTTGTTTTCTTTTCATATGTGATCTATCACATGTCTAATTTGAATTTGTACAGTTACAATTTTAAAAAATTTATAAAAGTTATCAAAGCTTTTACTTTCAGTTCAATTTTGGGCAAGTTCTTAGAAGATAAAAAAATGCCTTAGGCATTCAAGGATTAACAATTTAGTTTTTTCTTCAATCTTCAATTGTATTTACTTCTACTAAGTATTCAATTCTTTAAAGAATGAAAATCATTTTAATTACTTTTTTTCCTATTGAGATTCTCAACTCCATTTTTCATGATAATTTTTTTAAAATTCAAAATCTGTAGTACAAAAATTTTAAGTTAAGAGGATTCAAAGTCTTATAAACTAATTTGCCATGGTGTCTAGAAGTCATCTTTTTTTTGCTTTGAATGCATTTATTCTACAATCTATGTGGTCAAAGTTTTTGAAAATTCTTCCTCACATTCTCATACTAGTCTATTGTAAAATCTATTATTAGATGTGCAAAAAATACCATTTTAATTTTAGTTTTCTTTTATTTTGTGCTTTTAACGTTTGACAATTTTGAGTGGTTTTTTATTGAAAAAGGCCTTGGGACTTTAGAGGTTAAATTGGCCAATTTTGGGCTACAAAATTGTGATTTCCTAACCAAAAACTAGGTCACAAATATATAAAAGTTCTACCCTATGATGAAAATATTTAAGACTAGAAAGTGCATTTTAAAGGTGTGGGCATCCAGTACTTGAATAATAATTTAAAAACTCCTATGAATTATGATTTTCCACATGATTTTCCCATGGTGAATAATTATTCTATTCAAATATAGTAGCCAATTGGTACTTTATCCTAGTTGCTCCAAAGTCCATATTCTAGATAATGAACCTAGTATATAAGAGCATTGTTTTGTCCAAACAGCTTCTCATTCATCCAAAATAATCTTTGAATCTTCAATTATGACCAATTTGATGGAATGGAATAAATGATAAATAATTGTGTAAAATTTTCGAATAAAATGTACTAGAGTTCTAAAAAGAAGCTATGCATTAACCTTTTTGTTAGCCCCCAAGCGCTTCAAAATCAAAGTGTTAACCAACCAAAGCAATCCGAAGTCTATATTTTTGGATGACAAATGAAGTCCTTCCGGGCAATGTTTTCTCCAAATAGCTCAGCATCCATCCAAAGTAATTATTTTTGAATTTTCGTTGATAAGCTTACTTTATAACCAATTTGATGCAATGAGGATGAATGATCTATCTAATCAACAAATATAAGCAAAAATGTGCAGAAATGCAAAAAATGAGTATTGTAGAAATAAAAATACACATATTGATCCATTTTTGGTCTTGCACTTTCAAGGTTTAAAAATAAAAAATAAAAAACTGGAAACTGAAAATTAAATACTAAAAAATAAAATTTAAAACTTTAAATTTTAAATTTAAAACCTAGAAACTGAAAATTTTAAAATTTAAAATTTAAAACTGAAAACTGAAAACTATTGAAAATTTGGGTGCCCGTGCATTCACTGTTTTCCCCCAACCATGTTCCCCTCCTGGGCCCCAAAGAACAGATCCCCGTAGCCGCGGCGATCCAACGGCCTACGTCAGGCAACCTGATCCGACGGTGCACGATGCTTCGAGTCTTTCCCCTTTAGGAATCCTGTCCACGCTCTTGTTTTGACGCCCCAGTTCTAACCATCTCCAAGGACATTGCAACAACAATCGAACATCGATCTTGTCCGGTGCAGTGTGCACATCGAATTTTGCATCTTCGACATGGCAACTCTCGCACGCCGCGCCTCTTCCTTAATCCGCTCGGTACAACCCCTGCTCCTATTCTTCTCGCCATCAGATTTCGTTTTCTGAATTCTCTTTCCTTGCTGTTATCCGAATTTTAGGTTGCATGTTCTCCTGGAGTGCTTCTCCTGGAGTGCTTGAGAGGAGAGATTTGAGTTCTAGTTTTCGAATGTCAGTTCGCACCTAGATGTGATCGGACCATGATCGGAAATCGATTTCGGTAGGGTTACGTTTTGGTTCGAAATTTTGGTTTTGGTTTTGCTCTGGTTGAGGTACTGGTTCTAGGTCTTGGCGCCCCTCCAAGTTTACCGCTATATTTCTAGTTGTGACCTTTAGAGGGAGTTTGAGAGATGGCTGGGTAGTACGTAGTTTATGTGGCACTTGATGGCGTTGAAATTAGGGTTGAGCATCTCGGTTATTGGATTTACGAGTTCACGAGTTTTAGGTATTTGGTTACCTAGTTTATCGACATTGGTGCATTACTGATTCTTTTCCTGGGATGCTTGAAAGTGGCGATAAGACATAGTTTGCATGCGGGTCAAGTGTGGTTTAGTCAATTATAGTGTGCCAAGTGTGCAAGATATTCGAGAATGACATTCCAGAGACGGGAAATGCGGTTCATGTGGTGCTTGGTGGCTTAGAATTAGGGTTTCAAATATCTCTGTTTATGTTGCCATCATAGATTTGCGCGTTGATATATTTGGCTCTCTCTTTTTTATTGACATTGATGCATTACAGGTGCGAGCTGTGAGTGGAGAGAGTTCCACATTCACACGGTCGATGAGCGTTGCTGCTGGAGGTACGAATAGCGAGAGTTCTGTCTTGGTCTTCGGTGTGAAGTGTTATGTATAGCTACAATTGACCAGACATGGATTTCTCATCCCTGTAATATTTGCCCCATTGTCTTCTTACGATTTTCTACGTCGTCTACATTGTCTTGTTACTACATTGTTTACATTGTCTTGTTTCTATATTGTCTGGTTACTTCACTGGCTACGTTGTGTTGTTTCTGTTTGCTATGTTGTCTCGTTACTATTGAATTGGTGTGACTCAAGTGTAATTCCGATCCTGTTGCATTACTCTTCTTGTATTTTTATGAAAGTTTAATGTGTTAAAACTGTTGTTGTTGTTGTTTTGAAGACGATGTTGTCAAAGAGGTGTTTCAAAAGCAGCAGAAAAACTTCAGAGCTTATTTGGATGAGATTTCCAAGACAAAGTTGAACCTAGACGCTAATAGTGAAGCTGCGGTGAAAGCTTACTTCGATACTCAGGCCCAAATCAGGAGCAAGTAAGTTGTTTGACATACTGGACTCTAAGGAAGATCTTGACGGACTGCGTGCTAAATCTTGCTATCAGGACTCATTCCCATGGCTTTCGACTGTTTTGATTGGGTTCCATTATTAGTTGTACTTTGAAGAAATTTTAGGGTCCCAAACTTGAGCAAAGACTTCCCTTGAACCATGAATATTGCATCCATGATGTAACTCATGGACTGTGATAGAAAGTAGGGGTATCTTATTCTTACAAGTCTCGTGTTTGGATGCCACGTGCATTGCGAATGGGTGACTTTTTAACTCATGGGAAGGGACCCATGTAAACTGGATATTGTGATCTGGAATCACTTACATCTAGTTGAGATCCAATGATCATATGCGAAGCTTGATTCTAAGACGAGCAATCTAGTGTGATATTGATAATGACATTGAAAATATGAGCTATGTCATTTCGTTTGGGGTATTCAGAAACATTTTCTGGTGGTTTAGAAACACCTTTTGATTCCTTGTTACACATTGCTGTATCTTCTGATTCTTCCAGATAGGATGCAAATTTTATCCCTTCTTCTGATTTTCTTAAGCCAATCCTGGAATCAATTATGCAAAAATCTAGATTCCTAGTGCCAGATTCGAAGGATGTTGGTTTCAGAGTATAAATGTTCATATAATGCTGCATGAGCTACATTTTAGCTCCTAAGTGTCCGAACTCAAACTTGACGCTTCATTTTGGAAGCTAATAGTTGATTATAATAATTTTTAAAGACATATTTCTCTCTTCAGATATGTTGGGCATGATTTCTTCTCTCTGTCTAAAGTTTAGTTTACTTTCTTGAAGCTTTCTAAATTCTTTTTAAACTCCTCTTTTTAAAAGACTGGCCATTTGGGCACTCGAGTGAATAGTTTGGAGGTTGTTGGATGCTTTGGCTGTTTCATTGATTTTCTAAAACTCCATAGTCTTGACCTTAGTCACGTGGTTTTGGTTGCAGCCTTGGTCTTTCGTCGTACACGCAAAAGATTGCTGACCTTTTGGATGGTGCTGCCGAGGAGGCACCTGACGTTCGCTCATATTTGAGTATCCACAGCATTTTGCGCCGCGAGTATGTGTTCACTTTAAATGGGCAACTTCTTGAAATTTTGTTTTAGCTCATGGACCGCTAAGGCCCCGCCCGCACCAATCTCGTAGCAATTTTAACTCCTAGAATTAGTTACTGAATCCCCACCAGAGAAAGTTTTCATTTGGATAACTGGTGCTTACTTTCACTAAGTCACTTGCAATGAATTTACATTTGTTTCCACCAGCTAACTTAACTCCCCGATTCTGTGCAATTACACGAACTGTGGCTTACCAATTGTGTAAAGTGCCAAAAACCGCCCACACCAATTAGATAGCAGCAGCTAGCAAACTTGACAGCTAACTCTCCAGTTCTCTTTGTTTTCAACCTGGACCTTAGCACCCAAGTTAGCTCATTGATTGGTTGGTGTCGGCGGGGTCTTAAAAAAGGATGCGACTATAGCTGAGTGGAGGTCCTGGCATCTTGTGCTGGAGAATCAATAAATGATTCTTTAGATGCAGTATGTGATGTGTTCTTTCTGTTTGTAGATTACAATGTAAATTATGTCCTAAAAATCTCCATGTTTCAGGGTTGGAATCGAAGATGACTTGGGAGCTGATGCTCTGATGATGGCGGCCCTCGATAAGGTGGAGAAGAGCATTGGCAAGACTGTCGTGAAGGATGATGCCAATGCCATGGCTGCCTGGAAGAAAGAACTTGATCAGGTCAATCAAAAGTAAGCAAGTCTCTCATATAATTGTTCTTTAGCCTATGAGAGAGAGTTTCTCCTTAATGTGGTGCGTGCTGATGCCCTTGTTGTATTAAAAAACTCTGTGCTGAGAGTCACTATATGACAACTGCAGCCCAATTCCAGATTACAGTATGTATATCCTTGTACGTAGTATGAAGCTCAATTATTATCGTGACATTTTCTGTGCACATTTTGGTTTGCTTGTAGGCTTGGAGTCGATGATAGTATGCTGGAAAAGCTGGAGGAGGAGGCTGAGTATGCCGCTGCTCAAGCAGAGTTGGAGGAGCTGCGAAACACAGCTATGGATAGGATTGACACCTACAAGCGCAGGTATGATTGCGCATTTTACTGCACTGATCGAGCAATCTTAAATTTTTATTGCTGATATTGAGTTGGGTTTGCAATGGAATCATATGATTTCTCTTCCCTGAGACTGTGCAGCCCCTTAACTCTCGTAGAAGTATCTCATCTATTCCCTTGTATATCATCACATACAAGATATTTAATCCCTAAATAGCCAAAAGTGTCTTGAAATATGTTTGTGAATGTTGCTATCATCGATCATGGAGTATTAGCCTCCAAAGTTCACCTTTATTTTTTTTAGCTTGGCTTTTAGGGTTTAATGTCTCTCTTCTAGACATGATTGATAGTAGATAGAAAATCACATTTTCTGGAATACTGTAATTATTTTATAATTGACTGTGCTCTGAACTTTAATATGAAATTGATAAATGACTTAGCTTATATTATGGTGCTTTATTTTACGACCTGGCTCTGAAAGTAAAAATTGCTTCTGCTGCAGAGACGAACTGACAATCGAGGTTGACCCAAAGGACCTTGACCACCGTACCTACCTCTGAAGAACTGTAGCTTAGCTTTTCAGTCTTGTAGCTCCTAAAGCTCTGCTAAAGAACTGCCAGTGTTCATATCATTGTCGCCCATTATTGAGCATGCGGCTTGGTGCTCGGTATTTTGGAATTTAGACTGTCATAAGAGAGTGATGAGCCATGCAGTTATTTCGCTTTGTATCCATTGTGTTGGCCGGATTCCAATAGCAACTGCCACTCTGAGCTGTACCGCACACGAGTTTGGTCGTTGGTGTTGCCGCAACCTGGAATGTTGCGTCATCGTGTTCAACTGAACTGGATAATCACTCCAAGAGATTTTTCCTGATATACCCAGTGGCAATTGTCTGTTTCTTGGCTGCCTATTTAATCTGCACAACAGAGAGTCGTGCAGGCCCTTTTCAACCTTGTGCTCAAATGGCCAAAAGTGGATATTTTCATGTTTTTATTTCTCTAGGAGTTGAAATATGTCGTTTTGGAAGTTTCAAGGAAGGTAACAAATTGTACCAATAGAAAGAGATCACACCTTAAGTGTTTAAATGACACTCCGGAGTACAAATCATGCCTCGCATTTTGAGACAAAAGAATGTCTTGATCAGTATCCTAATATATTGTATTGTAAGCTTCTTTAGCAGGGCAATTTAGGGTTTAATGCTCTTTGATAAATTACACTTCAGAACAAGGTAAGTTTAGTCCCAATACTATGCACTAAGAGGTTCTATTGTATGAGTGACTCGAAAATTGTAAGAATTCACTTATCTATTAAATGAATGTTGATGTGAAATTCCATGTAGTTTTGGGTTAACCATTTTCGTAGGATAAACTAAAATCTCCATTGAGATGGCCTATCCTTGTTCTGAAGGGCATATATTTTTTGATACTAGGCTTTGATACAATCCATTTGTGTTCTAAAAGACATTTGTTTTGAGATATTGAATGTTGCAAAGTTTGGATCCTAGGTAATTGTTAGAAAGACGGACTCTCCTACTGCTATTTTTGAATATATTGTATGTGCAGAATGTTGTATTCTATATTGATGATTGTGAAGTAGTGATTGTAAAGGTTTCATTAGCAACCAAATTAGTTTCGATACATTTGAATTTTTTTGGTAGGCACCTAATGAATATTCATTCTATGACTAAACTTGTTTTTAGAAATGAAAATAAATCTCAACATGAATTGAAGAACTTCACAAACAAAATATGGATAAAACTTTGATTTTTACATTTTAATGTACTAGTGATAAAGATGTCAAATTTCTACCAAGGAGTCTTCTAATGACTAGTTCCAATAAAGGAACTGGACTTGTTGATTGAAATGAAACATGATTTATATTAGTGAAACTCTTAATTTAAAATAATTTGAAAGGTGATGTAATGATATTTAAATCCAAAAGTAGATTATTTTAATAATCTAAATTTGAAAAAAAAAAATAACATGAAAATAGAGGCCGTTAATCCTTGAGCGCCCCAGCACCCCAAATGTGGCCTCTCACTATGAGACAATTGACCATTATAATGTCTTAGGTTGTGTGGTGAAACTTCCACAAGTTTCCCCAAAGATGCCCTCCCTACCTCTCTTGCAATCTAAACGGTCATGTCTCTTGGATCTTATTTTTTAATTGGTGGGGTCTACTTGAGTGGCAATTTGTAGCTTGTTTTTGGAATTTGCGCTAGGCGCTTAGGGGTTAAATATCTACCATCAAAATATCTAAGGACAAAACTAACAATCTACATAGATTTGTTGTTTTTGCAAATGAAAAATTTATGAAATAAAATTTGTTTTGCCAAATATTAGTCCTTTATGGTTTTGCATAGGCTTACACAAGTGTCTTGCATTTCCAAAACCAATGTGCTACAAATTTAGATTTTGGACTTCATATATACACTCAACTTTTTATTACATGACCATTTAAGTCATCTTATAGACAATGTTCTAGAAAACAATTGATTTACATATATTGTCATGTTGTCTTGGTTGTCTTGGTTGTCTTGGTTGTCTTGCCATGGACATATCAACTTGATACAATATAATTCATTCATGCCTTCTATTTATAAATTGTAATTCATCCTCTAGATTGTTTGGTGGAAATATATTATCTCATACGTATTTTTAAATGTCTCAAAGACCGTTTTGTAAGCAAAGTATTTGTTCTTGCACAAACACATTGTGCCAAGTTCATATCATTCCAACATGTTATAGAGTGATTGCAAGAATTGGTGGTCAATTTTGTAGCATTTTGCCAAGCTCTAGAGTTTTGGCACTTAATACTATGAGTACTGGAAGGGAACCTTGTTGGTCAATTTGGGTCCATTAATTATATTGCAAATTTATTGTATTATCAATATGTGTTAAATTTGGATAATATACAATCTTTGTTGTACTTACTAGTATTATATCCTAGGTTTTCATTGAAAAGGAGTTTTTTTACATTTTGATTTATAATAGATCAATAATAAACTTTTTTTTAAACAAAAAATTGTTCATTTGTGAGGACTTCATAGTAATCAAATCTAACCAAAAGAGTGGCCTTCAAATCATCTTCAATGTTTAGAAGTGCGTGTGTATGCGTACGTGCGTAAGGAAGCTCTTTTTTACACAAGCATGGAAGACATAAAATAAGATACTTTTATATGCCCATTGGTAGGAACATACTTGCCTACTATAGGAATATATCCAAAATTTCAACTCAAATTCAATAATTTTAGATTTTCACCTTATACTAAAAAAATTCTAAACCTCAAAGTGTGATAAATTAGCAAAATTAAATTTAAAATATAAAATCGTTTTTTTTAATTTAAAAATAATAAGGGATGTAATTACAATCAAGACAACCATCTCCAAAAAAATAACAATTTCATCAGGTTCACGCTTCAAAAGTTGTAGCAAAAAAAAGCTCCGTTACTCTCTGTGTAACGCCAAATTGACCTCCAATTCTTGCAATCATCCTACAAGCATGAAAAAAAAACAATAATGATGCAACAATGACTCTATGAGTGCCCATGCACCATCACTATTACATCTAACCACATAAATGTGAAACGCACCTCCAATCAACACTTACGTGACAAGATGTGAATGCACCTTGTACAAAGCTCCACTGACATTGTGGGTTTCAAGACAATGCACAACCCTCAGTGCAACATGAAGCCTAATAATGAACAAAATACTAACCTAAACCATGATTTGATAGCTTTGGAGTCATGGTGGACACTATGAGTCAATAGAACCAAACCAAGTGGCTTATTACACCTATCACAAGCCACCAAGCAACTTTGAAAATAATGATACAAATGTAAAAAAGATAGCTTTGGAGTCATGGTGGATACTATGAGTCAATGGAACCAAACCAAGTGGCTTATTACACCTATCACAGCCACCAAGCGACTTTGAAAATAATGATATAAATGTAAAAAAGACTTGCATCATTACTAACAACATCCATAGCAATGAAAAGAAGTAAATGTCAAGATACGATGCATTTACAAATGTAGTAAATGGCACAACAATACCCATTCACTCGCTTCCTGCACTAGTGTCAAAGCCCCTTTCAATTGGCAAAAAAAATTGCCCTTTATGAGACCCTGAATACACCAATTGTCAAAACCTAACCTCCACGTGAGTCATTCTTCAGTCATTCTGCAATCGTGAAGGAGTTGTATCAACCAGTGCAAGGCTGACAAGTGTCCAGTCATTTTTTATTTATTGTTGCAGTATTATCTTCAACGAACGAGTAATGCTCTAACATGTGTCCAGTTATTTTGCAGTCATTTGCAGGGTGTACTTTCAAGATTGCCCAATCATTTTTGAGTAACGCATGTAGTTGTTCTGAAATGATATGGATTTCAGGTTTAGGGTACTCTATAAAACAAGAAAAGTCATTTTTCTGTCATTTTTTATTTGCAGCAATCAATGATCTCAGAACAGGTTAAGGGGTTTTAGCCAAATGTTCATTTTTGGAAGATTTTTTTTGAATTTATTATGAGGGTAGAAAAAATTAAGTAGAAATTGAGTGAAATTGAGCCAGTTTTGGGATCACTGGCAGCGAGGCATTGTTTACAACAAGGAATATAATGAAAAATAGACAAGAAATAAGTCATACATTCAAAGTTCCACGGCAATACACCATATACAATATACCAAATACAATATGCCATATGCCATATACATTATACAATATACCTTACACCATACATCATATTTGGCTTGCATGGCTTCCAAATCCACTTATTGTGTGAGTGTAAAGAAGAGAAATGACAAGCCTTTTATAGAAGTGGGATAGTAGGAAGCAAGACAAACCATGTGTGATAAGTAAAATGCATGAATTGTGTACTAATAATATTTCAAACCTCATTGAGGCATAGCAGATTAATTTTTTTCAAAAAAATTTGAACTAATAAAAGTTAGGAAATCATTGTCACTTTCATCTCCAAAAATCCATTTTACATTTTGGAACTCAAATCAAAAGTTATAGACAAATTTGCTAAATGGATTGGAAAAGATTAGCACATGAAGAGTAAAAGGTCACCTATTTTACTTCCCTAAAACGAGTATGTGGGTAGTTGCAAGAAACACCTGCCGGTTTTGGCTCAAAACGGTACTGGAGTATTGTGACTTTTGGAATATGTATGTGAAAATTCAGACCGAAATTTTTTTATCTCTAAGAGTTATGCACATTCTAAGAGTGATGGAAAATGCAAGAAAATACATAGTATGGGATTTTATTTTTAGAAAATAGTAAAAAAAATTAAAAAAATTAAAGAAAATAAATCTATTTTTTCTAACTTGGAGGTGCTTCTTCTAAACCATTTTCACTTTTGGGAAAAAAAAATTGTGTTCTATGCACATGCACAAAGGTAGTACACTTTGAGCATATGTGGAAGGTGGACACTTTATTATTTTTGAAAAATTATTTTGAGAGCTTGTGTAGTTTTAGTAGAACTGCTTGCATACCAACTTTCACCTTCAAACTTGCTTTTTGAGTTGAAAATAATACTGAAACCCTCCAAAATGGCCAAAGTAGACATCCAATCAGGGGCAATTTAAAAATAGTAAACTAATTTGAAAAAATTTGAAAAAATTACATAATGTTTGAAACTATCATATGTACCTTCGTTTCAAATTTCATGAGAAAAAGACATACAAGGCAAAAGTTATGAGTGAAAATGTATGTGTCCAAGGCCAAGGGGACACCAAAAAGGACAAGTGTTTCTTGCAACGATCCATGTATGTGGTTGTTCTAGGTCTACTCACTTCATGCAAGAAAAGTGTGATGATGACTGCATATGATTTCTATAGTCTTCCAGAATTGCTAGATCTGTGGGAATGCCGAGTTGAGTGTCCAGTTGCCAATAGTGCAAAAGTCATTTGTTAGTCATTTATGAGTCATTTTTGTAGTACAGTCCTTTACCGCGACTTTTAATTGACTATGATGAAGTCATATTGAAGTCAGAGGAATGCAGGCTACAAAGTAGCGTTTAGAGAGTCCTTTGGGAGTACTGTAATGCATGTGAGCCATATCCTCTTGTTCTCGGGATTGCTTACAACTAGTAGTATTGTTGCATCAAGGATTTGAACCATGGAGGATTGGTGGACGCCATCAAATTATCCGCAAAGGAAAACCTATTAGCATAGGAAGAATACTAGGGCAACATTGTAGAAATGTTTTCAATAGGTGCTACTATAGATGCTCGGGGTGCCCCTAATTGGTGCTAAAATATAGCAGTAGTCTCAAATGGTCTCAATTTTTAATACAAAATCGATAAGTCTTTGCAAAGTAGCGTGCAATCATTCCCTAGTAACATATGGACCCCCCGCAGTTGCAACATTTACGCCTCTAAAAATGACTTGCAAATTCCTCAGGAATTGAATGTGACATCTTGTATCACTTGGCTGGAGTCATTTTGTAGCATGGAACAAATCCAACTCATTTTGCAATCGCACTACAGCATAGTGAAATTGGTCAGAAAATTTTTGTGGACATCTTAGGTGATCTGGTTTTTTAAACAGTCTATAAAATTCAAAGGACTACATGCCCGTGTCATGACGAGCAATGGCCTAAACCCTGTAAATTTGTAAACCGTTGTTTTGGAGTCGTGCTAGTCATTTTGTAGTCATTCTTGAGTTGCTCGCAAGTGAAGGTCAGTCTAATTTATGACAGGAAAATGAATTCACAAAGACTTTGCAAGCCACATTAGATTTCCGCCTCTTTCATCCAGCAAGTTGACAACGCAGTGAACGAGAACGTGGGCCAATGGTCCTTTTTTGTCAACTGTTCATCCTGCAGTCGCCGGCCCGACTCCGAAATGACTAGGGACGGGTTTTGGTTTCAGAGGTTGTGCAATTAGAGAGCCGCAGTCATTTTCCAATCATTCCGGACATGCAATCATTCCTCTGGAGTCATGAAAGTGCCCATTTCCTTGTAGTGGCCCTTATTACTTCCACATGACACTTATTGTATTTTAGCTTAGCTGAAACATAAGACCAACTAGCATCAATCCAAGCATCAATATATGGCAAATGACACGGCACACTCAATGCAAGTGTAGTCCTTCCAAACCTTGTGATTATAACCCTCCAAGAGTAACACTTTGGACGATCGAAATACCTTACATACTTGTAAAATAATACACTTCACTGCCATATGAATCATCATAGGTGCCATCTGTTGCAAATAGATATAATTCCCTAGAAGAAAATGACATGCATAAGGCATGTAGCTTCCTCAGTGAATAGTGGCATAACACAAGGTATCTCTATGTTGCATATTAGGGAGGCTCTCCGCCATTAGCATCACCCTCCTCTACAAGTCCGCTCTTTCCTCACTGATACTTGCTTATATATTTGGATCATCCATGTTAACTACCATAGTGTCACTATCTTGCTTGATGGCCATTGGTAATACAAGATGTCATCCATACAAAATATTCTTAAGGTGAATAAGAAGCTAAAGACGTTGCTTATTGAATTGGTAGCCCATGGTTGTTTATAGAAATTGCAAAGTCTCAAATTCTGTCATGCCCCTTCTTCAAACTTCCAAAGCCCTTTCTTGATAGTTTATACCATGAGATCCATCAATCCATCTAGTTCAAGGTGATCCTGTGATCTAGTGTAGTGATCAATCATTAGTGCCTTGTACATGAGCCCTCACGGCTCGGTGAGGGACCCGACGTGAGGGCCGAAAAGGCCGGATTCGGGCTTTGCAGTCCAAATCGTGCAGGCCCAGTTTCACCGTAAGGGCTGGCCCATACGGGCTGGCTTTACCCCCTTTTCTAATTCTGGGTGAAACTCACACTCTTCTCCTACTGACAAAGCCCCCCCAAAGCAACCTTGCAAATTGGAGGTGGGGCCCACCTAGCTGGGTGAGGGGCCCGATCCAACCCTCACGGCTTACCATGTGCGAGGCCCTATTAGTGCTCACACAAGGTTTGAAACTCACTAAAAAACTCATATCCTTAGTTTGTCAATACCTCAGTTGAGATTCCAAAGTGACTCAATACTCAATACAATAATGACTAAGTTGCTCCTTTGCTAAACTTGTATAGCAAGGCTACAAGTTCAATCCACTTTGAGAAGTATTCAATCATTATCAATACATATTTTTGTGGCATGGTGTCATTGGTAATGGTTTTGCAGAGTCCAAACTCTATATATGGCCTAATCCTATTATTTGGAACGGTTGTAATTGAGGCATTGGGGCATTGAATGCTGCCTACATTGATCATAATTATCATGCATTTGGCTACCAATTGTTGAACTTGCAATTGCATATCTCTCCACCAATAGTAAATCTGCAACAAACTATGAGTCCTTCAAATTTCCCAAATCCTCATGTGCATGTGTAACTAGCTTTAGTCCTTCATGAGGCACTAGTACCACCTTTTTTATACCATCCAAAATTACTCAAAGAAAATGAGTCCCCTCCCACACAAACCTCTTGGTGAATTTGAAATTATTATGGCTTCAGATACAATACTCTACAATATTCTACAAAGCTTTTACTTTCAAAGTTTCAACCAACAATAGGGTAATTTGTATTCTTTAATTGGGGTGATGAAGTCGTTTATATCCATAAATTACGAGGATTGTGCATGAAAAAAACTTAATAATTCAAACTTATTTACACTCATTCAAATGTGATGATATCATTTAACTTTGAAATTTTCTAGGTTTGGATCTTTAGAGATTTCATTCATTTTAACCCTAAAGAAAGAAAATTATTTTAAAAAAAAAAATCATTTTCATTCTCCACCATAAATTCTTAAGCCTCAAAGCTTTGTAGTGCAAAACATTTAAGTTAAGAGGATTCAAGTTTTAAAACATAACTTGGCAAGGTACCAAAACAATAGTTTGTGTCACTTTGAATATTGATATCTTACAATCTAAGGTAGAAACATCCATTAGCGCACATGTTCCCATTCCTGTATCCTAGATTGTCACTAAATTTGTCCCTAGACTTCCCATTAACCCCTAAAGGACCGAGGTGATTTTCCTACCAAAAACCATTCAAAATTGTCATTTCTATTGCAAAGAGAAAAGAGTTTAAAAAATTGTTTTTTTTTGCATATCCAACTATAAGATCTTGTACTTGACTAGTATATGAATATGTGGAAGAAATTTCAGAAACTTTGACCATGTAGATTGCAAGATATATGCATTTAAAGTGAAGAAAACAACTTTTTTTTCCACCTTGCTTCACTAGATTTTTTAGCTTTGAATCTTTTTAGTTCAAATTTTTTGCACTACTGATTTTGATTTTCTACTTATTTATGTTAAGTAGTTGATTTGAGAATCTACCAAAAAAATTTAGGAAAAAAAACACTTAATTTTTACTCATTAAAAAATTGTTAAGTAGAAGTGGGTACAAGATTGAAGAAAAAACTAAATTGTTAATAGCTTTTAGATGGAATTGAATCACAATAATCCCAACGGTGAGATTGTTCTAGCAAGAAAATCTAACCTTATCTAATAAAAAAAATTGAAAAATTCTCAAAATTGCATTCAAAAATGAATTCTACAACTTCTTTTTTCAAGAAGATGCTTAGATTGCCCAAAAAACTAAGATTGTCCATAACTTTCTCATTATTAGTCCAAATTGAATGAAACAAAGCTTCACATGTAGAAAAAAATATAATCTTTGAGTCAAAAATTTGAAAAAAAATTATTTTGACTTTTTGTGATTTTTTTTGGGCTGCCCGCAAAATTCCATTTTTACTTATTGTGCCATAACTTTTGCTCCCGGGCATCAATTAAAATAAAAATTATATATTCGCAAAGATCTCGCAAAAATACACAACCTCAAAAAATCCCAAAAAATATTACTAAAAATTGAGATCGTAGGAACCTGCCCGGACCCAAATTGTCCCCCGAGGGGACAACCGGTCCTTTAGGGGTTAATGTATCCTTGAAATGCTTAATTTTAATTTGCTGACGCATTTGAAGGATACATACCTAACTTTCATTTGTTGACTACAAATTTTTGCAGATTTCATTTTGGTCCACGGTTTCAATGGTCTAGGGAGCCGCCACTTTGAAAAATCATAGAAATTACATACTACTATTGAAAAATCTATTTTTTTTTTAATACTCATGATTTTAACTTGCTAATACTACAAAAAGATGACTTTTAGGAAAAGGTGCCTCCAACTATGCTGAATTGCTTATATTGACAATTTTGGGTGTTTCTACCTTATATGGCCAAATTTCCCAAATTTTTTACACATTCTCATAGAAGTCTAATGTAAAAATCCTACATCTGGATTTGCGAAAACACATTTTTTCCAACATAGCTGATTGCACTAGAAATTACACTTTCAGAGAGATTTTGGAAGAAACATGTCCTTTACGGGATACAGATGTAAATAGCTTCTTCTCACCATCAAAGCTTGCTTTTTGCACTCCCCAAAATAAATGTAAACAATAACCCTGGTTAACCGCCTCCATCATAAATCTCGAAGCAGTTAAAACCAGTCCAATGAGAGTAATCCTTGATATTATAATAGCTATGATTGAGTGTACTCCATATTATCATTGTTATCGTGCTCTAAATATTATCGTTGTTAAGTTGTCATAGCTACAGTAACTTAATACTTTAAATATTATCCTTGTTACTAATAAGCTTGATTCAAGTCATGCTTAAAAAAACATTTCCAGAAGGCCTCTGATGAGCACATAATTGCATTTCTGACTGTCTGTATTTTAAGTGCAAATGTTAAATAAAAATCAGCAGTAAAGCTAATCTTCTATTGTATGACTGTTGTTCCTTTGTGCGGCATTAATCCACGAGTTACTTGAACGTCTTGAAGTTCGACCAGAGACTTGAGACTTGAGATTGGACAGAAAGTATGCAGAATACATTCAATTCTAAGCCAGTGTGACACAGGCTTGAACAGAGCGTGGCTTCGCAACAGCAGAGGAGTCTTTAATTCTGGCTCACTCGGGAGTTTCCAATTCTAATCAGATCTACTCCGTAGTACAACTTCCCAAGAAATCACAACTAACTCTGAGCTTGCATACAAATACCAGCTGGACTTCAATGTCTGATACTGGGTTTTAAAAATAATTACAAAATATACAAAATAGTCTAAAACTGGTATTAGTATTGAGTCTATATATTATTCAGTAGGACAGTCAACAGAAGATGAAAAAACAAACGAAATCACTAATAACTTTGACATAACATAGAAATTACTCGTGAAACTTTATTCATGAAAATAATTTCAAAAGCTAGAAATTTGAAGTAAGGTACGAAGACTTAATATCGACTCTTTCCGTTTGGCAAAGTTACACTTACCTTAGACAAAGTTTCATGGGCTTTTTATTCCATGCTTACCTTAAATCCTTTTTGCACATTTGCATCAATGATGCAAATGTAAAAAAACAACCTAAACTAAAGAACCACTATACCAAAGAATTATAATTGAATCTCAAAGGAGGCTCAATTGTGCGCTATACACAAAGTTTCATCAAAACTAGGTGTGCAATCTTATAGACCTCAAAGTTGATCAAAATTGTCAAAATGAACTACTTCCAACGGTGCAATTATTTTAAAACTGATTTATTTTCACAAATGAAGCATTCTCCAATCCTGGATTTCTGAGCATGTAAGAATACAAGATTGGGACAAACCAAAAAATTGCAAAGCAATTGAAGTAACAGTATAAGAGATGTTGCCGACGTGAAAAAGCTATCCAGAAAATGTTGTTTGAATACAAAGGAACTTGAGCTTCTGATCTCTATGTATGAATTTGTTTCAAGCTTTGTAAAGTAATTAAATAGTGTTTTTTTTGTTTTTTTTTGGATGTAGTTTGCTTTAGCCTTGTGACAATTTTTAATTTTTTAGTTGTGCACGAACAAATCAATTTACTATTTTTTTTGAAATATTCTTGACAATAATTAAGCCATTTTTGAAGCAACTGGTTTTACAATGATCTCGAAATGATCAAGAAACCTTCTAGGCTTCCACACTTCCACATTGCTTTACTTTTGGCTCCGGGTTTAGGTTTCTACCGATTATTTTGGTCACTTTTGTCCATAATGAGTTAAAGCGTCGAGACCCACGAGTAATGCTCCTCTAAAATGCCCATGTGATATATAATTACAGAATTGGATTTTTTTTTTCTTTGAAGAAATTAAGCAATTCAATTGCACTGACTCAGACACAGAGGTTTTGCGACTTGCGAGGCATTGTTGACAAGAGCTAGTGGACTGTTGGGATCCGAGGACTCTCTATGGGAGCAGCAGTGTTTGTGGAAGCAATTACTTTGAGAGATGCAAACAAGCTAGTAAGACAGAGAAGACCCTGCATCCACATTACTCCTACGTAAACCATTCACAGTGAAGTGATGAGCGGCAGAGTACTCCGGAGACACGGGTCTGACATCAAGTGCTTAAGAGACTTCCAAAATCCAGGCGCATTCAGCCTGTCCCTGAGAAACGTACCATGTGAGCAAATCTCTGCACCAGGGAAATTGGAAGCATTCAAGCATGCGAGATACTTACGGCTATTCTACCGTTGCATTCCGACCTGAGAGAGGGCATGAATTTGACCTGGGTCACAGACACGGATCATCGATATTTATGGTTGCTACTAACTTCCGCAAATCAATATATTTGTGGACGTTGTGCTTGTCAGAAGCTTTTACATACTAAAAACAACGATTAACGTAACATTTTCCCTAAGATTAAAGACTAAAACATTGATTAACTAGACGTTCTCTCGAGGATTAAGGACCAAAATTTCTTACTAGTTCCAAACGTTCGGTGACGACTGCACTGCAGAGTAACGTCATGCCTGAAGTCCTCAACGGGAGCACTCCCGGAGTCCCGGTCAGCCTCTCATCATCTTGACTTGTGATCGAGAAGTAGCTTCGGGATTAGAATCAGCAATGATTCGGCTAATTGCCACGTGCTGTACGATCTGGTCAGCAATCTTCTCATCAATGCAGAGGACACTTGCATCGCTACACAAGGTCAATGCATCAGAGCCATTTATGACAAATGATCAGTTTACATGGACAAGGAGGGACGTACCTGGACGGCAGGACAACTGGACGGCTGGATTTCCACCTTCGAAATCTCACAAACTTATTACTCGAGCGTCAGGTGGGTACTACCGATGATCGTTGCCCTTCACAACATGCTCTAGAGCATATAGAGCTCGTGAGTTGACTCATCGGCCGGCTACTGCTTTACATCATTCTTCGTAGCCGACAGTGTGGTCGACTCTCTTACCCTCTTCTTGTAAGACGCAAGTTGCTCTTAGCTAAGAGTCATGTGTCTTGCCAGGGTTCCAAGGCTCTGATACTCCAGGAATTGGTTAGGTGCAACAGTTGATTTCATTGTGGTATTGGGCTCTTCATGTCTTTACGCAACAGTGCCAAATGCACGGACTGCAGATTTCTTCTCTGTGTAAGAAAGAGACTGCGCGGTACGGGATAGAGAATGAGAGACAATATAGGTGGTCGAAGGCAGCACACAATTTGAGCATATCAAATTATTCTTCACGAAACCTTGCACCGGAAGAGAGATGGGACGAATTTATCTGAAACGCTCTGGCGTGAGTTCTGCAGAGGAATGCAAGGATGGACTAGCTTACAAGAAACTCTAGACTCAGAAAGAAGATTTTAGAAAGGCAGGCAGCATTACTGACAGGAAAACATGGAGGGTTTCCCCCTTCTACCTGATGGAGTCATCAGCACGGCACGGTACGACTTTCGCAAGCCCTCGCTGGGGCCAAGAACCAAGCTCGAGGACAACGTGAGTCCCAAATCCGTAATTTTAGACACTCGTTTCATCAGCCCAGCATCCTCCTCGTCCAGCAGCATGGATCATCGTCCTCGGTCGGACGCAACTCATGTCAAGATGCAGCAACCTAGCCATGACCGAGGCTATTCGATATCAGATGGAGAGTCCAGTGACACAGACACGTTGTTAGAACCGACTCGTGAGCTCAATAAGGTTTGATATAGTCAAATTGAACTCACGACATTACTTTTTGTGGCTTCCACTTTGTTTATCATAATCCGCGTGTAAATCATATAATGCCGAATCGTTCACATTCCAATTGTAGAGATTATCACAAGATAGAAAATATTGCAAGTCTTAATACTTTCGTGTGCTTTTGTTGCCAGGTTTGCACCACCTCAAGATCGTTGGAGACATTGCCCGAGACTCATTCCTTAGCATTGAAGGCTACCAGAACAAATACCTGCAAAAGAGAAGGGAGTTATAATGGCAGGCCGTACGAGACCGGTGCAATACTTCCTACCGTCCAAGACAAATATCAAATACAACATAGCATACGATCTCACCAGAAGATTACATCGAGAGACCATTCGTCAGCGCAAGACATCATGTCCATGTCTTCTACGGTGGATCATACCAGGTTAGATAGCTCGCGGTTGAATATTCAAACCAAAGTATCATTGCAAAATGCTTGTGCACTGAATGGGAGTGACGAAGGAAACAGGGGAGCCTCAACAGTTCGAAGTCCCCAACTTGGGGTTATGAACACTCTCGAAAATCCGGTAACTCCGCTACGTTTCATACCAGGTTGGCAATCTCAACTGGGAAGTCCTGCGGGAAGCCATATTAGTTTCGGAAGCCCTGGATTTGAGAAAGGGATTGGGTCATTTAGTCCTGCAAGCTTGGCGGATCAAATCAGTAAAGGCATTCCATTTCAGCACAGGTTTCTGTCTGGTCCTCTCCATGGCGGCATTAATACCCGACCTCCACCTTCGAAGTGGGACGATGCAGAAAAATGGATTGCTAGTCCTGGTCCTCATGAGCCCTCAGCTCAACCTCAGCTGCAACGACCTCTGCAGGCTCTCCCATCAGGTTTGTATCTGTCTAAACATTTCAAAGTGGGGAATCATCTTTTCTTAGGTGTAATACCATAACAAGCTTCTTCTGAATGCACCACCACTCTCCGTAAAGTTGCAATTAAAATTGCAGTGGGAAATGCGTGATTCATATAAATATCTGATGACGATCACTCCTTGTGATAGGTAGAAGACATTCCATCAGCGGGCACAGTCACCAGCTCAACTTTGCAGGAGGTAGTCCTGACTTCTCAACTCCAAATACGGTAGAGAAGCCATTGTCTTTAATGATTGACCAGATGGTTGGAAGTTTGGAAAGCCTGAATCGAAGTGCATCATCGAAACAGCGCTCTAAAGCTCTCTCATTCGGTGATCTGTCAAAAAAAGTTTTCGATCTTTCTTGCTCCAACACATCTCTGGCAGCGGTTGTGAAGTCCACCGGAAACGTTGGCCAACAAATCCATCACGGTGGCGAAAGTAAAGAAGTCACAGATCTTGATACAAGGCAAGAATCCTGTAGCCATATGCCAGCAGCAACACCAACAAGAGAGAACGGAATCCACGGATTGCTTGAGGATGACAACTCGAAGAAGGCAGAAAACGGAAGATGTTTGGGTATGTCGCCGTCTCATTACCTTCTGCCATACAAAAGTCGTTCAAATTCGTCAAATTGATACAACAGAGAGGGCTTCTTTCATCCCTCTATTCAATTTCATGTCGGTCTAGCTAGGTCGTGTCTAACTATCTGTTTCATATGAAAATTATACATGTATTATAAGCAAGTAAACGTCTAACGGAATAGTCATACAGATAACTCGACGGATATAGAGGTTCTGAAGCACTCGCTTACGGAATCAACGAAAGAGATCGGCGCACATCAAGTGCAACCAGTAAGCCCTCCCGATCTCCCTCCACCGTCAGAATATAGCTGGAGGTTTGGAAGGCGTAAGGCTTCATCCGAAGTTAAGTCAAGTCGTACAACTTCAGCATTCACAGCTTCACCTGCACGACACAACACTCCTGCAGCGCAGCCTGGCAGGCGACCGACGCCGTTTGGATCGATTGCTAAAGCTGAAGCGCTGGAACTCCAGACCTGGCATTTGGCAAAATTGGAACTAAGCAAGCTACCAAGTGATGACAGAGGCGTGGCCTGGACCACTCGAGAGGAGGAAGACATGGAGTGCTCCGTTAGCTTAAGGAATTCAGGCGTCTTGGAGAAAGGATGCGCGGATGATGAGGCCGCAGCATTGGGCGAAGTCAACGAGACGAAACGCAATGCAAGGTATGCTAAATGCTTCACTGCTAATTGTTTTCTTACCAGAGAATTTTATTGATATAGAAGAGACTCATGTAAACTTTCTTGACCAGATGTGACAAGAAGGAGGGCAGAATCAATGCATGGGAAGAGCTTCAAATTTCCAAGGCCGAAGTCGAGATGCAAAAGTTAGAGGTTAGTGCTGTCTACGAGATCCTTTCCTTTCGACATGTGAACATCGCTGAACACTCATTCAATTGACCATTTTTTTTCCCCCAACTCTACCATCGTCTATCCAACGATTTCGTAAAATCAGTGCTAGCGGAAGACGGAAAAATCTTGCTCACACATTTCATCCATTGCGTTTCTAATCGACTTAGACCTCGTTTCTGTCGACTCTGTTTCTAAAGACCCTGTTCTTCAGCTGTAAGTACATAAACAAAGATTGAAAAAATGTTCAAATTATTACTGAGACTTCGTCCTAAGCATATCGCTGCACACTTCTTGACTTGAACAAATTTAGTATATATTCCTTCCAATCTACCATAGTCTATCCTACACAATCCTAAACCCCAGTGTTACCGCAAAATGGAACATTCTTGCTCACATTTTTCGGTTGCGTTTCTTTTGATTATGTTTCTGAAGACTGTTCTTAAGCTGTAAGTACACATACAAAGAATTTAAAACGTTAAAAAGCGTTCAATTAGCACTAAAACAAGTACAAGAACATTTCGTTTAATTCCGATTTCCGGCATCACTTCCTAAACCAATATCACATACTCTAATTCTGCGTATTCAGGCTTGTGCAATTACTTATTACCAAAGAGCTTGACGGGCAATCTTGATTTGCAGATGAAAATTGAGAAGATGCGGTTACGCGCCCTCGACAAGATGAATAACAGAATAGCGCTAGCGAGGAAGAAAGCAAAAGAAATGAGAGCTTCGACACCTACCCCCGAACAGCTCGACGTCTCTCCAGCTCCGAAGTCCCCCTTCATATGCTGCTTCAAAGCATAGCTTCGAATTCATTGCCTGGTGCCATCTGAAGCAGCAGTGACAAATCCAATCGTGTGGTGTCACATTTCTCACTAAGTTGCGTGCTGTCAAGTTCCTTTGGAAACCTAAAGACACAATCGCCAGTACTTCTCGACTATTTCGAAACTGGCTTTTTGCAGCGGACTGAAATTGTTAGTGTCGCTATAGTGAGTTACTTGGCATCGTTCGTCTTTCTTGTAAATGGTAGTTCGGTAGTATCCCTCCAATTCTCCACATTCAAAGTACAGTTTTTGCGCGGCAGAATTCAATTTTGGCAAAGATTGAATTGTAAGTTCAGTGTTGAATGTTGGCGATGGCTTGTGGAATGCAAAGCTAAATTGTGAGTAAGCTTACGAGTTTGGCTAAGACCTCGGTTCTTCATCTCTTCTTCTAAGGAGGTCTTTGAAATGTCATGGTGGATTTTGGTTTGTAATCCCTCTTTCTTTTTAAACAAGTGTGTTGAAGAAACACACTACAAGGGTTTCCGTCAGGTACAGAGGCTTTTATGTAACCCCTCTTTGGCTCACACACAACTTGAAAACTTGTTCCCCGAGATCCAAGCAAAAGGGTTACAGTGTCTCTTTCCCTTGGATACTTGGGTAAATATAAATATATTACATAAGCTGGCAATCTTGGGTTCACATACTAGCATCGTTGATAAATTTCTTGAGACTTAAAATTATTACATTAAAAATAAATAAAATCTCAAATTTTCATCTTAATTCTCTACCATGGTGATCTAACAATATACCATAGATACTTTTCAAAACATGAAGACAGTTGTTTTTATTCTAGTACAAAATACCATTAGAATATAATAATTACATTTCATTTTCATATTCATCATTTAAATAAATTTTGGTAAAATTTGTGAAACTTATTCTAATGTGTTAAAATGTAATTATTAGAGATTATGGGTGATTTAAACCTCAAAACATCTCGCAAAACTTTGTAGTGTAAAAATTTAAGTTGAGGGGATTTAAAGTCTAAAATCCTTGTAAAGTGAAGGGCAAAAAAATGTTCTTTTCACATTAAACACTAAATATCTTACAATCTACATGGCCAATATGTCTAAATTTTTTCCACACCTTTCCATACACATCTCATGCAAGACTGACTACAAAAAATAGGGTTTTTTTGTTTTAGTTCTTTGCACTAGAAATGACAAGATTTATAGAGATTTTTGGTGAAATATAGTAATGAAGCTTTAAGGGCTGTCAAGCACTTGGATAGTAATTTCAATTGCATTGGGTGTAAGCACTTGTTTAAACCTTGGTTAAACAATAAAACACACCATCAAATATGCCAGGACGTTCTAAATACCTCTAATACCTCTAGATTTTCTTTAGAACAGTAACTTCATAGAAATAACCCAAAAAATAAGAATAGCCATTTTTCAATTGCAATTTTTTTATTTCTCTTAAAAGAATAAAATAATAATCCCTAATTTGTAGGAAATTTTACCATCTTTTCAATTACACCAAATTTGAGTCATTCCAAGCTTATGTATATATAGAAATTTCTACCAATTACCAATATGAAGAGAATGGAAAAATGTTATGAAGTGAAATAAAAAAAGGGTTTAGAAAATGCCAATTTTCACAACTTCTAACATTTTTGCAAGCAATAAGAGATTTGCACCCTCCTTGAAGGAGACTTTATAAAGATTTTGGATAGAATTCTTTAAAAAACACATTGTTTTAAAAAATCATGCCACAAATTTAGATTATTAGAGCCTTTCCAAACTCTTAGTTGTCCATTGATGGCTGGACAATGTTTTTTATAGGGATAATTTATGTGACAAATCCCTGATGAAAATGAACAACTTTGCCTAGAGTACTTTGCTACCAACAAGTACTTGTAGATGAGTAGGTTTGTATTTCTAAGTAGTGGATTCAAAGTGACAATAGTAGACAAATTAGAAATCTTTTCAAGGAAACAACAATTATTTCAAGTATAAATGGAATGAACGAACAAATCATATCAATGAATAATTTTGAGAAATTCAAACATGTTTGCCAAATGTGTCTCAAATTTTCTTTCAAGACATTGTTGAAGACTCTTTTCACTATGTAAGGAACACTAATATGGCCCTAGACAACCATTTTTTCCCTTGCTAATAAAAAGTTATCCATGGAATGCATCTATGTAAGGAAAAATGAATAGAATCATTTATATGTATACATTCATCCACAAAATTATCTATTATTAGTCACCTTCATCCAAACATTGGCAAATCTAATATTTTTTTTAGAAAGATTTGGTTATTTCATACATTTTTTCCTCCTAGCTCTTCAAGCATTAAAATAGCGAGTGCCAAATACATGTAAGATTCTGTCCAAAATTCTCTCTAAAATTTTTGTTGCCCTAGAACATGAAGACAAGACATCATATTAAGTTGCTGGACATAAATAATTCACAGATGCCATATGACCTCAATAACCTTAATTGACCATAGCCAAAATTAAATTAACCCTCAGAAGATGTATTGGTGATGGTAAAAATCATCCCTTTTAGTACTGTGTAAATTACCTACAGTACTTTAAAAAACTGAAAGTACTCATTAGAGGTCAAACTACTATGCACAGTTTTTCCTTTTTGCACAAAATTCCAAGGATGAACAATCCATCTTCTCCCCTATCTTCTCTCCGACATAAAAAGATTCCCTAATCTTTCCTTGGCCGAAAAATGGCCTTCAAGGGTTTAACCCTTAAAAGACATTGCAAACCCCACGGGCATTTTGAAAGTCAAACTTGCATTTTTTACATAGTTCTTGATTTTAAATGCTTCCTAGCTTAACTAAGAAAATGTAGCTCTAATAATCTACTTTTTACTCAATTTGAATTTTTTCCAAATTGTCCAAATTGTAATCTTTGTGACACTTGGAAGATAGCATCTTGAAAGCTCAAAAATACACTACTTTTGGACTTTTTCTATCAAATTTCTCGTGGTATGAGCTTAAGCAGTACATCAATTACACCATGTTGTTTGTGACTATTACTTCTATTTTCTTTAAAAAATTTATACTATTTTAAGCATTTTTGTAGTTATTATGATTTTCACAAAGAAATTTCTTTAAAAAATCACACAAAATTGAATTTGATGTTTTTAATTACCGTATAAAAAAATGAGATTAAATTTTGAACATGTATTACTACATGTAAAAAATATTAAATTTTTGAGATATGTATTTTAATGTAAAAATCCAATGAAGTTTGACCAAGCTCGGCCATGAAATGTTCTTTAAAGGTTAACTTGAGTAACTTCTTTGCAAGCAGCAGCTTTGGCGCCACTCTTGTCCTAACCTCCTTTCAAATTTCATCTCAATCACTTAGGGTTATTACATTCCGCTTTCAAACTTCCCAGCATTATCTTGACTCTACCCCACTGTGCGTGATCGCAGCTGCATTTGAGATCGCAAATCTCCGTGCATTGATGCAGCTGCGCTGCACGTAAAGATCAGACCTGTGGAAGCTGCAAATGAAGGAGTTCGCAGTGTGTGGCGGGTGATGGTGAAACAGGGGTGTGAGGGACTTGGTACGTCAAGTGGTGGAGCTCGGAAGATCTCGTAGTTTTGTAGGTTAGAGACGACGGGGTGGGGGGTATGGAATTTAGCGACACGTACAAGCATTCGGGGCATTGCGTGTTCTCGCCCGATGCTAGGTTTTTGGCAGTCGCTGTGGACTATCGCCTTGTTATCCGAGATGTTGCTTCTCTTAAGGTGAGCAGCTCTTTGTTGTGTGAAAGAAAGAAGAATCGAGGTTTGATAGCGGTTTTTCAAGTTTGTTGGAGAGTGTTATTGTGAGGTGGTTCTGTGCATGTTGATGCTTGACTTGTATTTATTTGGAGTCGTTTTCTCGCATTTTAGTTGCAGCACATTACAGTCTTGTTTTTTTCGACTGTTGCCCTCAAGACAAGGTGATTACTGAACTAAAATAACGTGAGAAGTAGTAATGTTGGGAGTCATTTGGTACCACGACTAGGCAACTTTAGAAGCATGCGGTAGAGTTTAGCGACACGTACAAGCACTCGGGGCATTACGTGTTCTCGCCCGATGCTAGGTTTTTGGCAGTCGCTGTGGACTATCGCCTTGTTATCCGAGATGTTGTTTCTCTTAAGGTGAGCAGCTCTTTGTTGTGTGAAGAAGAATCGAGGTTTGATAGCGGTTTTCAAGTTTGTTGGAGAGTGTTATTGTGAGGTGGTTCGATATCGTTTTGTGGATGTTGATGCTTGACTTGAATTTATTTGGAGTCGTTTTCTCGCATTTTAGTTTCAGCGCTTTAAATTCTTCCTAAGAAGTAGTGTTGGGTTTTCGACTGTTGCACTTAAGACAAAGTGATCACTGAACTAAAATAATGTGAGAACTAGTAATGTTGGTAGTCCTTTGGTCCCACGACTGGGCAGCTTTAGATGCATGGGGTAGAATTAGCAAGTTTAGAACCATGTGGCACACATTTCAGGATGCAACTTTAGAAATGAGAGCCATGGTGAGTTGAGCTCCAGGAACTTTGCTCCCTAATCTTTTAGCATAAGCATAGGTGCGTTAAAGGAAGGAAATGTCAAAGGATCACTGAATCTTGGATACCGAATTCTCTTTTGTATAGTAGGTAGGCTCAAGAGTGTGAGGAGCAGATTTCAAGAATGTTTTGTGTCTCAGAAATTATGCTAGTGTATATCTCGATTTTTATCAACGCCTTCGTGGTGGGAATGCAGGTGGTGCAGTTGTTCTCGTGTCTTGACAGAATCAGCTATGTGGAGTGGGCACCAGACTCAGAGTACATCCTTTGTGGTCTCTTCAAGAAAGCCATGGTCCAGGCATGGTCTGTAGTGCAGCCCGAGTGGACTTGCAAGATTGACGATGGAGCTGCTGGAATCTGCCATGCGAGGTAGAATTCAAATGGAAAGCACATGCATTACAATTAGAACTAATGCTCCTGTATCAGTACTCAGCAATGCAAGCAGCATCATTGGCATAGCCATTTATAACAAGGCATTCCTAAAGTGGGGAACCCAGTACAAATACTTTATACTGGCCCATATACCAGTACATTACCAGATGATTCTGCAATACCATGGTGAAAGTCTTAGCCGGATGTACACCAATATTATCAAAGTATATCTTACACTTTAGATCTAGAGCTCTCCTATGTCTTGGTAATACTATACATGCCAGCATGTGCCATTGGTATTGGGTTCCTCACCTGCATTGTGTTCAATAATGCATTCTTATACTGTGTTGCTACTAAAGGTGGAGTCCTGATAGTCGCCATATCCTCACCACCTCCGACTTCCAACTTCGCCTGACCGTATGGTCACTGGTCAGCACGGCTTGTGTCCATGTGCTATGGCCGAAACATGGATCACGTGCTGTGGCCTTCTCGAGAGATGGCAGCTTTGCTGCCATTGCTACGAGACGAGACTGCAAGGACTACGTCAACATGTTGGCATGTAGTGGGTGGGAAGCAATGGGGACATTTGGAGCTGACACTGCAGATTTGGCGGATTTGGAATGGTCGCCCACGGACAGCAACATCGCTGTCTGGGATTCACCTCTTGAATACAAGGTACTACTACTTTGCAAGTATCAAGTTGTACGTTCTTGCACACATTGAGAGGTGATCATTAAGTTGATCTCGTCAGCAGGACCTTGTTTGAAATGATTTCTGTGCTGCTTAATTCGCCAAAGACAGTCTTTTGCAGCCATAATTCGTTGTCCCAAACACTAGTTGAAAAGGAGGTTTGGAGCGTCAAGCTTTTGTGTTACAGCACGGTGCCCGTGTGGACCAAGCCTTAACACCCTAGCTTTGTGCTCCGGACGTCCTCTTTTACTTCAGTAATGAACTTCAACGGGAGAGATTTCTACGTGTCTTACAATTTGATTTAAAGTTTGGATGCATATCTATCTGGTCACTGACTATGGAAGTGCCGCGGTCATGGCCTATTTTTAAACGATGATCGACCCGATTTCAGGTTACTTGTGAAAGAGTGAGGTTCAATCTGACCCGCCTGCTGATTTTTGAACAGGTCCTAGTATATTCTCCAGATGGCCGTTGCCTATTCAGGTACTCAGCATACGATAATGCGTTGGGGTTGAAGACAGTAGCTTGGTCTCCATGCGGCCAATTCTTAGGCTGTGGCAGTTATGATCAAGTTGTGCGTGCGTTGAACCACCTCACATTCAAGCCAGTTGTTGAGTTCAGTCATCCATTTGCTGTTAAGGGGATTTCAAATGCTGTTGTCTTTAAGGTGAGAGCTACTCGAACAAAACATCCCCAATGCTAGAATGAGCTTACATTTCGCTTGGAAATTATATAGAGAGCCTCGTGAGTCAAATACAAATGGAGAAGTCCCGCCTTCGAAATATGTAAACAGATTTCATTAGGCTATGAGAAATGGTTGTGAATACTGGAGCTTTGTACTGCTAGCAGGAATACGTAACCTGCTCTTTAAAACTTAACCTTATCTTCACAAGTCTGCTATATTGTCATTGGCCAGATAGTAGTGTTACATTCATAGTGTGTGCAGGAAATCGAGGAAGCTTGGCATGCTGACATGCAATCTATGTTTATGAATGGGACCGCTGGAGCTGGTGATATGGCCGTAATAAGAGGTAGCTGTTTGCTTGACTGGAAAATGATGCTATGTCTATTTGATGTTCTTGTTAATTTGCCTCTCTTGCACTGATTTCATGTTAATACTGCAACGTTCTCCTTATTAACTCTTGGTAAGGAACCTGAGTTAAAGTTTAAAATAGGTCTAGACTTCGTGTGCATGCAGGTGGTCCTACAGAATCTGAAAATTTCACCAAGTATTCAGGATTTGTTTTTTATTATGTGAATAGATGCACCGAATGAGAATCGGACAAGAGTTCGGTACAAGGTGGCTGAAGTCCCAATATCCATTCCATCTCAGAAGCCTTTGCCTGATAAACCCAACCCAAAACAAGGCATAGGTAAATACTCCTCACATTTGTTCCTCTTCCTTTTGTTTAGTGCAGCTGTTCATTATGTTACTCATGTTCTCTGTTTTCTGCCTATCTTTCAAGATCTACATCACAAAAGTCCCTTCCCACTAATCGGAAATTATTTTAGTGCGACTTCAATTTTTTCGCACTGAAATAGCATTATACGACACATCCAACTCATGTTATACTGCTTAAATTGTACTGATATTGCGTTAGTGCGATATTTCTCTCTCTCTCTCTCTCCCGTCTGTAACATTGTAAACAACGAAGACGTTGTTTTCTATTAAGACTAAGGTGTTAGTGGCCAGGTATGATGGCATGGAGTGCAGACAGCCACTATTTGTTTACGCGCAACGACAACATGCCAACTGCGCTGTGGATCTGGGACATAGCGCGACTGGAGCTCGCCGCTCTCCTCATCCATAAGGATCCCATTCGAGCTGCAGCTTGGGATCCCATGTTCCCCCGCCTGGCCGTCTGCACAGGCACCCCGAATTTGTATATGTGGACTCCCAGTGGCGCTGCGTGTGTCAACATCCCCCTGTCGCAGTTCCTGGTGTCGGATCTCCGGTGGAACCCCGATGGTTCTTCTTTAGTCTTAAAGGACAAAGAGGCCTTCTGCTGCACTTTTGTTCCCATGCTTGCTGAGCTCGAGGTTGATGAAAATGATGACCAGTTTTAATTCATGTATTTACTAGATATCTTGTCTCACAATTCTTGGTTCAATTCTTCATTTTTATGATATAAAAACATGTATTACGTTGGTAGTTTATTGTTGTATTGCTTTGGGCTGTAGTGTTTGGGTTTTCTGCGTGCATGAGTTCCAACTTTACAGTATGAAGAATGCGGGGGCCAAAACTTTGAGATGAGAATGTGGTCAAATGGAAGAAATAGGGTTCTCAGTATTTCTTGCATTCTTATGCACTCCTTTCAAGTTGTGCATAAAAATGCAAGTTGTTGATTGTAGGCTATGGCACCTGTTCTTTTTCCTGAACTTTCTGAAGTGACATCCACGCAACCAGTCTGAACCGTTGAAGCCTTAGGACACTGAAGTTACAATTTTAATAGAATCTCTCCAAAACTTTGAGCTCTTATAACTTTGTGAGTACAATTTCCAACGCCACTTGAACTTTAAGTCTACCTGCGATTTGCCTATGTTGTGACCTTGCCTAGCTTACAATCGTGGCCGCTCAAAAACAGCTCATCTTACCGTGGTATATTTACAAGAGAATTTTGGGGCTCAGAATTTTTGCCGACCCCCCAAAAGAAAAGAGTCTCCAAGTGTATTGATGATTCTCAATAACTAGAATGAAGAATGAAGGAGAGAAATTTCGTCCTGCTCCGAAACTGGGCCTCTGGAATCAGTCGTGGCCATGGGCAACGCAAAGCCATAGCCCCTGTCGCCTCGCCGTGAACCATTCCTGCGGAAGAATTGTGAAGCGCTGCTGCTCTTCTCCATCTTCGTGCCCACAGAGTCATGTTGGTAGGATTGCGGCAGTGGAAGTGGCGACGACATGCTCATGGATTCACGTTGATAATATTGCTCTCGTAGTGGTACTAAAGAGGCATCTTTCTTAGCCAAATGCTGCTCCTCTCGTTGCTTTACAGGGGCATGTCTTGACGTCGAAGCTTGCAAGCAAAGCTCGAAATTCAGAATACCCTGCTGTCTTCCAGACCGCCTTCTCACCTTCACAACCAAACACTCATAATCTCAATGAGGAGTTCCAAGCATAGTGACATCCAGTCATTTTCCAAGAGGAGGTGCATTAGGTCAATCACATTCACTTTTCTCTATGCAACTTCGAGTCTACAGCTGGGCTCCTCTGATTTGTCTCACTTTTTTCTCAGAGCATTGGCACCGATCTTCTGTATCTAGAAATGAAGTCTCAAAGTCTGATTTAGAAACTTCTTTCTACTCGACGGTGAGATAGAATGCAAGAACGATTCCAATTGATCACCATTCTTCGTAAACTGTAAACTCAAGTCTTGAGCTTGCACAGGAGAAACCCAAAATGTCCATCTATGGAATTTTTGAAGAAATTCATAGCCAGTGTGCAGTGATGATAGAATTTGGATGCACTAGGTATAGAATTTGGACACAAAAGGACATTTGCCCAATTTCCATATTGGATTTCTCCTGTGTCGGACATGAAAAACGTACATCCTTCGCCACTTTCACGGCTCACCATGTACTCTTTTCGACAACCCGGGCTGTAGATTTGCGTTACCGGGTACATTCCTCTCAACACACAAAATTTCATTTAAATTGGCACGTCTCTGATTACCAAGAATGAGATGCAGAAGACGTTTCTTTCCTTTGCTTAGTACCATTGCACCAAACTCTGCAATTGCCAATTGAATGCAAATTCATGGACAATAATACCGAAAGATTGGGTTTAGCAAGAGCACTAACCGGACATTCACGGAACGGCTCTCGGACAGCATCTCCCTCGGCCCCCATTTGGAAGATGTCCGTCATGTCCACCGTGACGAACCCAATGGGCTTGGTAGACACCAGCCCTTGCCCTAGGAGCTCAATATGCAACTGCTGCCCCGCTTGACTCATCGCTCGGTCGTCGAGTGTGATGGAGATCGTGGTGTTCCACTCGGGGTTCCGGCCATGGCGCTTGTCCAGAGGGGAGGGAACTCGCAAGCTCGGCTCGATCCACGCCACCGCGTATGCAGCCATGCGACTGCTGCTCACTTTCTTCAACCCTGAGGCCGACCACAACACGATGTCCAGCGTCCTTGCAGTCGACTTCATCCTTAGGGATCCAAATTCAAGTGAGAATTTGGGGTGCTGGAGTTCGATTTGGGTGGGGCAAGATTTGAATGAAATTGTGAGTTCAATCTAAACAGAAGAGTGTATCTTGTGACTAGAATTGGGAATTGAATTCAAACAGAAGAGTCTATCTCGTGGCAGGAATTGGGAATTGAATCCAAACGGAAAATTCTATCTCGTGACTGAAATTGTGAATTGGAAGCAAATTTAATAGTCTATCTCGTGTCTGAAGTTGTAAATTGGACTATCTCTGACTCTGGAATTGCGACAGAAGAATCTAAGAGGTGTCAAGATTTGTGCTATGAAGAAAAAAGCGATGTGGGCTATCCAATTTCGAGTTTCTTCAAGGGGCACAAAAACGCGTAGGTCTGGATTTTGGAAAGAAGCACACAGAGTTGTAAAGAAAGTGTCAGAGACTTGGGGCTGAAATTGTGAAATTTGACACACCCATAATGCAATTTGGAATTCTTATTGTGAAGAGAAACTAATATACGGGAGCTGCGGTGACGATTGACGATCTCTGACTTCTGAATTGCGAGAAAAGGTTCTAGCGGGGAGTGTCAGAAGAAGGCAATTTCGAGTTCCCTTTAATCTTGACAAGATTCCGGAGCGCAATATTGCGCAGGGTCGGATTTGAATATAACGAAAGAGTCGCGAGGCTAAAAAATCAGTGAACTGTGGCACCCCTAACCTTCTGGCACTTCGAATTTCGATGTGAGCCACCACATGCGAATTCGTGAGCCTCCAGCTAGTGCGAACCACGAGAAGACCCGCCGGTCTTCCGAGAGTCCAGATGATCAAAATTCTGCTGTTTTTCTCAATCTCTCAGACGTGATGATGAAAAATTTCAAGTGTGAGATCAACTCAACCATCGAATTCAGGTTTACAAAACTCTGGTCAAACCATATACACAAAATACCAAGGTCCACAAAACAACGTCACCCCACTACTAAAAATAAGTAACGCTGTGTGTCTCTGCAGCAATTCAATAACTCGCTTTTCAAAACTCGCTTTCCAACGCACAAGCGCTTACTTGAATAAACTTCCTCCCGTTCTTTCCCTGTAGATTGCAGGTTTTGTCAATGAAAAGTCTCCTCTTCCTCCTTCAACCCAGAGACAACGAACTCTTTCACTTTCACTGTAGAGAAAGGATTCGAAAACAAACAAAGCCCCTTTCTCATATATTCGTCCCAGTGCTACTAAACTTCCTCCGATTCACTATAGATGAATGAATTGTCAATGCGCAGCTTTCTCTCTTTCTACCCAGAGCCAGCAAATCCGCAACCTATGATTTTTCACCGGGGTTGAACTTAATCAAAGTTAAAACAATCGACTGCCTAGGGGTACTGGGGTTCTGTGAGCACATTCGAACAAGAGTTTGTTTCAGGAGCAGTAACTGAACTTGGGTAATGGAATGGAAAGTCTGCGGTGCAGTCGTTGCCGCTACCCTTCCTTGACAACCAGGTCTTCTTTTGCTTTTCTTACGTGTGCTTTGTGGACTGAAGAAGAGCGAGAGGTGCATGTGAGCCGTAGAGCATTGCACGACAAGCACCTCAACTGCTGTTTTTATCTCTACTCATAGGGATTGGAATGGGATTGGAAGGGTTCAAGAGTTTCGAAAAGTTATATAAGCAAGTGAAAGTGAAACCTGGGTGAAAAGAGCAAGTGAAAGTGAAACGTGGGTGAAAATAGCAAGTGAAACATAACATTATTAACCTTCACTGGGGGGTCCTTTTGCTCCCCCCAAAACAGGAGCTCCTAGCAAATGAAGTGCCAATCATTGACAACACATAGGTGCCTAACCAATCAGTTTGGATTACTATAACGACACCCACCCCCCACCCACCCCAAGCATCTTGGGAGGTATTATACCTCCACCTGGGGAGAAGAACCTCAGCCAGTATACAATGTTATAAAGTGGAACATGTGTGAAAATAGCAAATGGAAGTGAAACATGTATTAGAAGCAATCGTGGCATGCTGACATGTGTTGAAAATGAAACATGTACGCAATGGTTTGAAATTAAAATGAAACATGTATTAAAAGCAATTGTGGCATGTTGGCATGTGCTGAAAGTGAAACATGGGTGTAGTGGTTCAAAAGTATGTTTGTGAAACGCGTGTTGAAAGTAATAGTAGCATGTTGGGGCCCATCATTCTTAAAGATTCATTTCTATAAGACTAGTAGAATTGTGACATGTGGATATTTAAGAGTAGTAGCATTCTAAAATTGTCACATAAGAATTTTTATACATATTAATCAAATAGAGGATTGTACTAAAGATTATATGAAAAGAAATGTACAAAAATATGACATTTATTTGGATAGACATACTTGTGATTTGCGACTTCTATAATGTGCACATGTTGGCTTTACATGGCATAACTAAAGAATGATTTGTTCATTTGGAAAATTATGCATCCATTTTTTTAATTACTTGTTTTCATGATTATGGCACGGTTAGTTTTTACCTTGTACAGCTGCAAGGTACTCAAAGTGCCTTTGATGAATGATTTTTAGGTTTATGCAGAAATGAAGAAATTGAATGCACCTTTCCATCTAGTAATTGAATCACTCTTGGTTGACTACCTTGGTGAAATGCTCTTTGAGGTCGGGGTAGATGACATCCAGTCTTGTTTGGTACAAAAAATTCAAGTGTTTCACCTAGATAGATGAATGTAGAAATTATCCATGGTTGTGGAGTGTTTATTTCTATATTTCATGATCCTTATTATTTGCTCTAGAGTGATTGTATACATTCCAGCACAAGACTAGATATGTTTAGCCTTGGTCGTTCTTTTTAGAGTTTCACTGTTTGCTTTAGTTACAGATTGATTGTTTTAGTTGCATTGCAAATTTGACAATTATTTCAAGGAATCAGTCTTGCCATTTGTTTGAGCTATTTTGTTCCCCCAAGTCCTACCCAGAGAAAATTAGTGCAACAATAGTAATATTGCTATCAATCAACCAATGCACCAAAGAACGGATACCTGAGTCAAAAAATTATTAACTTAAATTAAGGTCCAAAGATTTCTTAGTCTCTTCATAGTCACTTGCTAATCGGCAAAATTAAAGATTCCAATCGCCTCTGTTAACTTACTTCAATAGTAAAGTTGTACTGGTAGATGAATGGTCATCTTCTATGTTCAGGAAGAACCAATGGTTAGTTCAAAGTTAGCTAGTGGAATTGGGAAAAAAAACAGGTTGCAATTTGAAAGCATTAGTAAAAAAACTGGTGAAAAAATCTCCTCCCTCTATTTTTGAAAAAGACTCGTGTTTTTTTTGTAATACAAAGAAAACCACGAGTCCTTTTCAAAAATAGAGGGAGTATAAATATTTTATTCAGAGTAAAAACATAGAGAAAATAATAACCAGATTCCATACTTGAAACACCATTTCCATTTGAGAATTGAGGGAAGTCGGTAAAACTCAAGAAACTTCCCGAACGCTGGTCAAGGTTTTAGTCAAGATTGCGGTCGTCGAACACACTCCGTCGAGACCCCCCAATGCTGACGCGGCTACTTTGAATGTGAAGCCATCGATCATCATTTTTTTTGTGGAAGGATCTGCGGCGCTGCTTGTGCCGCCACATCCATTTGCATATTGCTTGATTCCGTTTGGAATGTATTGACTGTAGAAGGTTTGCCTTTAGAAGCTTCTATTGACTGCCTTGACTTGGGTTTGCCTTCCCCCATGATTTCCAAGCCCATTTCCAAGCCCATTTCCACGCCCATACGAAAAGCGTCAACTCTTGGTACAGTAGGTTTGATCCAGTTTAGTTTGTTTTTTCATTTTTAATGAAGTGCCAAAGTGGCAATATTGATTGTTATAGTAGTGCTTCAAATTTCAACATTCATCCACATATTGGATAAAAAATATCATATTAAAACATATCACATGTCTATAATTCAATTTTCATCCACAATCTGGCGATTTCATCCAAGATTTTTTTTTTTTAATTTGAAGTTTTCTAGCGATTTTTTACCTTTTCAGTACCAATTTTTTTTCCTATAGGCGTGGTGCAAAGCCATAAAATTTGGTGCAATTTTGCACCAAATTGCCTGAAAAAAACCCAGTGGTTTGATTAAGTTTTGGATGGGTGGGCTCTGGAGCAAAGTGAGTGGGCTTTGCATCGACAAAGCGGAGTTAAGGTATGTGCACGAAGAATTCCCACTTGAAATGAATGTGTGGCTCAGTGCTCTCTAGGTAAGTCATATGACTACAAAACATTGTGATTGTTGTATATTCTACATTCCAACTCAAATTAGTAAGCTGGATTTGAAGAAGACTTTTTTGGATTTGGGAAGCTAATATTTTGAAGAAGAGAATAATCACTCACTTTCTACAAAATTTTCAATTATATTCAATAAAATAATGGGTTCAGCAGTTTCTTGTTTGTACAAAAACTTTATAGAGGTTACCTTACATTAGAGAAAATTTCAAGCTTTCAGAGGGCTGTGGAGCAGCCCTCTGAAGGACCCTAAAATTGTGTTTTTCAGGGCTGAAAAATTGTTTTTTGCCCTATTTCCGCACAGCAATTTCTTTTGTGACAATGGTGCAGGAACCCAAATTTGTGAGTAAAAAATTAAAAATAAATAAATAAATACGAAAGCTGACTATTTCGGCGAGCAGCTAGCCAAGCTGACTGCTCACCAGCAACCATTTTGAGATTGCAGTCTAAGCTTGAAATAGCTTGGCCATGTCAATCTGGAGTAGCCTTTTGGAGGGCTGCTTTTTTTCTAATGCTTTCTAAAGGGCACTATACACTCTAACCTGTTTCTAGCTATGACACTCTCTGATATGACAAATCTTATACTGTAACAAGATGCGTGGGAATGGATGTCCTAGGTCAAGAATTGAACTTGATACTGTGACTATCACATTCATTAATGTGACTCTTGGTAGACAAATAAAAGTGATAATATAGAGAAGTAAACAAGGTGTGTATCAATAGTTGAGTTGCCTTTAGAGTTTGTCTTTTCAAAGCATTATTATTATATCTAACATTGTCCTCTCTTGGAATGTAAAAAGAAGCGTAACTATGTGAGGTAGTCAATCTAATGATTGCCACACATATATGGCATTGGATTTTAAAACACGCATGTATGAAATTGAATTTTTAAAACTTCGTTTTCAATTGCCTCCTAATGTGACAATTGCATGCTAATTCCATAGTATGGCACCTCCTTAATATGATCACTATGACAGGAGTAAAGGTAGTCATTATAAAGGGGTGAAAGTTTACATTTTAAATAACGGTTACGGGTGCACATACCTTACATGAGGAAGTTTGAGTAGGATCTTACTTGAAAATTGATCTTGAATATTATTGAGGCAAAGCCTCTCGTAGAATGGTTTTTGCAATGGATTTGTAAATTGCATTTGGTTCATTTATTAAAATTTAAATTAAAGGGAATAGAGGTTTTGCATCAACAAAAGCTTTATGAGAAGAAGTTTAAACAAGATCTTATTTTAATAGCAAATAGATGCCATTGGAGTAAAGTTTCTTGTAGAAGTTGATTGTTTCATTTATTTTGAGAAATAGTTCAAATGGTATTGGTTTGTGAACTAAAACTGTAGGTTTTGAATAATAAATTGCATTTACATGATTAGATGAATAATTGCTATCACTATTACTTATATATAAGAGGATAGTAGAAACTATAAATTTTTTTGATGATTAATAACATCCAAATATCAAAAAATTTAGAATAGTATTTTTGTGCAGTGGATTTGGAATTATAAAATTCTCAATATAATTCTTACTTTTACTAAAAAAAATTTAAAATTTAAATTTTAGAGCTCACTCCTTGAACCACAAGAGATATTTTATTTTGACTTTATATACTTTAAATATTATATTTATAGATTATTAATAAATACATTTTTGGAATCTAAAATCACCATTCAAGTTTTATTCAAATAGAGTCAAGAACCAACAAAAATTTCATTGGATGGATGATTATGCATCTCCAAGAAGCCAAATGTTATTTTGCTCAATAGAAAATGAACATCAGGGAACATTTAGGAATTAATTACCAAACATTGGAGGAGCCAAAAAATAGTTTATATATAAACATGGTCAAACAATTGTTATTTATTATAAAAAATAGATAATTTTTATTCAATATTTGTGTACAATATTTTTTAATGGAATATCAACACAATTGGATTGAATATTTATATCATTTACTTCTTCATTTAGTGCTGTGTGTTAATTTTTTCAATAAAATGGAATATCCATGTTTATTTTTTCAATATAATGAAGTATTCATGTTTATTTTTTCAATAAAATATAATACAATACATTTTAGCAATTTTGGCTTTTTGTTCTTAATACTTCATTTTTGACACTTGGAATGAATTTTTCTTAGACCATATTATATCTTGTGTAAATAATATTTTCCTTTTATCTTTCAAAAGAACCCCTCAAAGACAATGCAATGCTTAGAAGGATACTTTGTGCACACCGACTCCACCAAGTTGTGAAATTTCAAAGGTCTCACCAATGAGCATTATATTGTATGACCAAACAATGGTCCTCCCCATACCGAGAAGATATTATACTTTGCTAGGTCCCTTAGAGGGACTTATATATTTGGATCATTTTGAGGAGTGGAAAAAAAGATGAAGATATGTAGTGACGGTTTGGAGTGCCTTCTTTATTCTCACCAAAATTCACCAAAATTGCACAATTAATCATTTCTAGATTGGATTGCACTGACGGGTTTAAGGAAAAATTGTCTAGGGTCTCTTTGTTGTTTATAGACAATTAATGAGGTTCTCATTTCAAATTTTCTGAAAATGTAGTTGCAGAAGCCACCTAGTGGCCTTTGTGGTCCATTAGAGTTTAAAGGATATTGCAAGCTCAATGGGCATTTTGAAAGTCAAATATGAATTTTCACATAATTCTTGATTTTAAATATTTTTAAGCTTAACTAAGAAAATGTAATTCCAATAATCTACTTTTTATTCTATCTTTTATTTTTTTTCAAAATTTCAAAATTTGTAATTTTTGTGATACTTTGAAGACAGAACCTTGAAAGTTCAAAATACACCACTTTTGAACTTTTTCTATTGGATCTCTCTTGGTGTATTTGATGGTGTAATTGGTGTAAAAGTTTGATAGTGTAATTGAATTTTTTAGTTATGAAAAAATGAGAATAGATTTTAGACATATATTACTATGTGTGCAAAATATCAAATTTTGAAATATGTATTTTAATGTAAAAATCTAATGAAGTTTGATCTAGCCAATGCAATGTCCTTTAGGGATTAATTCAAGGATTGGAATTTGCTGAAGAGCCATATAAGACAATTTTATTCATAGTAAGAGTTCTCTTTTCAATAAACCCTTGTCTCATTGGTAAATAATGATATTTGACTTTGGGGTTCCTAAGCAATCTAGTCACTCTATCTATGCTAGAATAGCTCCTCTGCATATATCCTGCTCTCACAAAAGCATGAATAAAAATTGCTAATTGCACTCCATTTTCTTCTAAAATGATCATTCATGAGATAATAGCCACTACTTGAGCTACTATTAGGCTAACTTCTAGCACTTGCCGCAGACGCCCGAGTTCACACACATCTTATCTGTATGTGGAAGCACGGGCCACTTCATTTTACTAGAGATTTGCACCTATAATCCTCAATACACTAAGTAGTGAAATTAGATTGCCCCACACTAATTTCTTCACATTCAACACTATATAAATATGTACAATCATTACAAAAGAATACAGTAATGAAGGAATTATATATGTATGTTATATGGGTTGGTACACTGTTAATGGCTTGGGTTTAAGCATGGTCCTAATGTGGGGGGCCCAATATTGAACCCCATATAATTAACGGGTAGTAAGTAACTAAAAGAGATTAGTGAGACTTGAAACAAAGAGAGACTTGACAACAAGAGATACAACAAGGACAAGGAGAGACTTGACAAGAAGAGAGACAAGAAGGGAGATGTTGGCTCCTTTTAGTTGCGGGAAGTTTTCTAAGAAGCCTGTGGACTTCTAAGAAAACTTCTATATCTGATCAAAAATTCCACCGCCCCCTGGTCACGAGAAAGAGCCCCGATCACAGGTGAAAATTCCCCAGCCCTCCACATTAGATGACCGTGCCCGCGTTTAGAGAATTGCATGCGCCTCCATGTGGACAAGCAATGGCTTATGAGCTAACTTCTGAGAGTGAAGGTAACCTAATTGTTGAGGCCACCCAATTTCACTATTTTGTGTACACTAAATTGTGAAATTAGGTTTCTCCACACTAATTTCTCGACATTCTACACTATATAAATATGTATAGTTACTCTAGAAAGATGTAGTAATGTAGGAACTATGTCTCGGGGAGGGCACTTGGTTCTACTACTACAAACCACGTGCGAACAAGTGGTTTCTAATAAACTATAATTTCAACCTAAAATTTTGAGCATTGTTTGGTAATGACTATAGGTTTCTATTGCCAAAATTTCCAACTCAAATTAAATATGGAATGATTTCTAGAAGAGGTTGAAAATGAACCTAAAATGGCATATTTTTCAACTCAAATATTTATAGAGAACACATTTAGATGACTATTGCATCAATATTCAACTCAAAATGAGCTTTCAATAGAGAGTTATTTTTAGGATTTTTTTGTTCATTTTTTAGACAATTTTTGAGGATATAATATAGGGGTGTGAAAGTTATTTTTCAGTTCTGCAGTGTATCTATTTACTTCAAAAGTTTGTAACTAATTATCATTAGCAAATAAAAATATCAATAATTCAAAACATAAACTTTCAAATTAGGAGAATATATTCATATTTTTTTTGTTTTCATTTACTTAAATTTTAGGATATAATATAGGGGGTACAAAGTTTTGTTTGCATGTTGTTTGGATTAGATACACTAAGTGCACCCCCCGAGAACTATGTATACTGCATGGGTTGGTGCACTGGTTTATGGCTAGGGTTTAGAGATGGAATGTGCCTTGTGTAGCCAAGCAGTGAGTCATGAGGCTACTTCTCTCAATAAGGCAACCTAATTGTTAAAGCAACCCAATTTTACTATTGAGTGTAGTAGTAACAAATCATAGTTATTATTATTATTATTATTATTATTATTATTATTATTATTTTTATTATTATACATAGATTATTACTAATATTGTTAAATCTTATTGGTGAATGAAAGGGGGTTCTAACATATTTTTAGCATGCTTTATTTGGACACCATATGTATATGGATAAATTATGACTTTTCAAATTGTTGCCTGTAGAGGTACAAAAAATGATTCTAGACTCTCATTGGCTTTCATATTATAAGTGTGTATGTTTTGCATAATTGATATCTTGGCTTAGTGTCACCTTTGGATCTAAATGTTGGTGTTGTTTTTCAAGCAATGATGATTATGGGTGCGAGTACTTTACATTAGGATGAACCAATGCAAAGTAGGGTGCATTGCAAAGGTGGGCATATTGAAAAGTAGGACTTATAATTGGATTGGCTATTCTACTTCAAGAATACAATAGGAGGCGTTAGAACTGGAACTTAGGAATACAAGTTTTTTTTCTCCAATTTAAGGGGAGCCATCCATTGGAGCCCCCATGATGCTCTAAGTTTTCATAAGATCTTGAAGTAAGATTTTGAGAAAACCTAGAGCGTCAATGCTCTAGTGTATAGCTTCCCTAAATTGGGGAGAAAACCCAATTTTTCTAAGTTCTAACCCTGATATCCACTAGTGTTCAATAAAATACAATGTTTTATGATCATAATCAAGAATGCCATCAAATTTTTAAATATTGTCTAATCCCTAAGCTTACAATGACAATGATGAATGTTGTAAAATTGAACTTCATTCAATTTCAAGAAAAATCATGTAATATGTCAATGGAAAAAATAAAAAAATACTCGGCATTAAATAGATATGTTAGAAGAGTTTCAATTATTTATTATTAATTAGAAAAATCTTTCTTTATTTTGATTGAGCACTTTGATGGTAATCAAAATGATTTGAAAAGGTACAAATTAGCAATTACAATGGTTTCTTCCTAGTATTGTACCCAAATATTTCAACCAAAAGAATCAATTTGTTCACTCCTAACACTATAAGAAACCTATATTTTGTATGATGTTTTCATAATTTTAGAGAATGGATTTTAGTGGACGTCCAATAAATCAACTTGTGTTTTTATGTCAATAATAATGTCCAATATAACATCTGGATGTTACATTGGACGTTGTTATTGATATAAAATCACAAGTTGTTTTATTGGACGTCCACTAAAATCCATTCCCTAAAATCATGAAAATGTCATATAAAACATGGGGTTTTTATAGTATAATCAGAAGTTTGCTTAGCTACTAAGAAATACACCACTCTATTAAGGTAGGAGGCTCTGAAATTGCACGGGCATTAAGAACCACCCCTATAAATAGCTGTGAAATGGACATAAGGGTTTCATTAAAAAGCATCTCAAATGGGCCGTTCCGATGGCAAAGGTATATACTATCATTATGGTCTATATTTTATTCTTATTATTCTAATTGTATTAATGGTAGTCTACTTCATTATATTGTAGAACAAAAATGGGAGGTTTTGACTGCATAGATTGTGAGATTATAGTGTTTGAAGTTGAATAAAATGTTTTTTTGAGGCGTCCAAATTCTAGGCAGCTTTGATTCAAGGAGGCTTTTGCACAAGTTGATTTCACTTTATTGCTTGAACTTTTTTTTCTTGTTTTTTTTGTTAAAGTTGGCTACATGCTTAAAATTTTCATAACATTTCAAATTGGGGAACATGTACCAAAAAATTTCAATAGGGAACTAGCTTCAAGAAAACTTTCATACAAAGTATATTAACACTAAAATCATAGGTATGCAACTCATATATTATACACATGGGTCTTTGGCATTAAAACGGCTTAAAAGCCCTTTTTTCAACAGTTTATGGCTTGCATATAAAATAATTTCTTCAAAATGTGAATGGTTTAGTTCTAGATTTCAACTAGCTCTACAGGAAGAAAAAACAAAAACAAAAACAAAAATAGCCCAAAATATCAAAAGCTGGCAAGCTTAATCAATCTGTATCTAAACTAAAGTGAAGGACAATGGTGCATATTGGGCCTGGTATGAGAGGAGGTTGAGTCAAAAATAGCAAAGTTTGGCTCACCATGAACCACTGACACTAGATAAAATTATCCTTGAGTTATAAAGATATTTTCCTTTCCCTCAAATTTGAAGATGTTCCTTGCTCCAAAGACTATAATTCTAGAATGTTCACCATTAAATTTCAAAGATTTAAAAATATAGGGCACCAATCTTCTATAGCTTGTAAAGCCAGGTGCATTGTATATTCCAAGATGAGAAGAAAATATCTTTATACAAGTAGGTGGAAGTAAAAAGACCCATGTAGGATATGTGAATTAGAATTAGGAGCTCAACCGCTCATAGTTAGGTGAAAAGTAGGAATTAGAGTTTCAGGCCTCATTTTGGCATCGTAGAATAACTCCTTTTTCTTTAAATTTTGAATAAGCTAAAACTATTCCCATCTAAGGAAATGCATGAAAAGGACAGACTAATCTTTAAATGAGCAATTTTTGAACCTCCTACCTTATAAACAATCTTTAGACATTATAGCAATTACACACAATCCTCTCTACTTGTGTAACCTATAATTGCACATTACAAGCAATCTTTAGACCTTATTAGACATTATAGTAATTACACACAATCCTCTCTACTTGTGTAACCTATAATTGCACATTACAAGCAATCTTTAGACCTTATTAGACATTATAGTAATTACACACAATCCTCTCTACTTGTGTAATCTATAATTGCACATTACAAATTGTATATCGCAAATGTCTATCATGTCTTATATCACAAGGTAGGAAGCCCATAGTAGACCGTTTGATCATTGTACACAGTTGCATTCATTGGGCTTGTAATTTTTTTTGCAAAAGAGCAACAAATTAGGGTGTACTCCACAAGTATTATGGTTAACTTAAAATATCTTGTCATGTGTAGAAGCCACATGGTGGTGTCCATTGAATTCACAAAATGGTGACTTTTTGACCCTATTTCAACCCTTTGGACCCTAATTCCAATCCTTGAAACCCTAATTCCACTTACAGTTTCTAGTACATTAGGATGTAAGAGAGAAAAATTGGATCCAAGACTAAGGTAGGAGGTCCATAAATTGCTCATCTAAGAGTTGAAGCTGAATTTTGGGGAGGTAAAACTTCTTAAAATATTTTTCAGTAAATTTTCTTTGAAAGGCAAGAGAAATTGGCATCTAACCCAAGTTGTTTCATATTTTTTGAAGCTTTGTAGAATTAGTTATGAATTTTTGAAGTTGCAGAAAAGTGCATTTTTGTGGGCTCTAAAACCGACCACCTCCTCAAATGCACACCACTTGTACATTGAAAAGTGCAAAATGTACCTCTGGAGCCTGATTGGTTTTAGAACCCGCTCCATTTTAGAACCTCCTACCTTAGGGGTTTGAATTGGGGTGTGATCCACAATGGGTCTGTCAACATAAGTATAATTCTGATTGGACAACGTCACGTATGCACATGAGTAATTAGAAGGCCATGTGTCCCACGACACGCAAGTTATTTGCTTGCGTAAATGCAAAATTCCAACAGAAAAAATAGTTCAAACAAAAACAATTTCGTCACATGAAATTGACTGAAAATTCAATTAAAATACTTCACAAGGTTCTTGACATAATGCAGACACATTAGATGGATAAATGTACATGAACTCTACGTCGCCATCTTCGATTCCAAGTCCACACGTGCGTAGACTTTCCACATTTTTTAATTGAGAAATGTTGAATCAAGCAGATTCAGTATGCGAATCTCCTCTGCTCGGGATCTCAAGGATACTGGCGTTCGAGGGCTTATCACTAAGTGAAATTCCTCTTGTCCAGCGGTACAGCATTTCAAGCGCGTTTTTGGGTTGATCCATGGGCACCATATGGCCAGCATCATGTACCTGTCAACGTAGATCATTCAAGGCGATGAGGAACATTCCGAGAAGTGGAAAAATGAAATTGTGGAATCTGAAAGCATTGCAGTGTTCAGCAGTATCACAGCAACCACTACAAGGGCCACATGAAACGCAAATGCATCTACTACAAGGCAAGCATTGTAAACTGACTTACAGAAGTCAGGCTGACGATGAAACTTGGTTTCAGTTAAATAAGACTACTCTAGGAACTTTTAGACCACGCAGAGAACTCTTCCCATGATTCATAGGGAGACCTATTTGTCAATCATGGCTATACTGCTGAAGAAAGTCTAAACTAAATATAGTGAAAACACTGTTACCAACAGAAACAATACACTCGCTGAGTAGGAAAAGATTTTAACAACTGTAGACATCTCAAGAGAAAAGGATACACTGTTAGCTGGAGCCTTCAGACACTAAGAGGCATACCTTGAGGAATTGCAGTGCTCCATGGCCCCTTGTAAGACCAGCTTCTACGCCATCGACTTCGAACTCTTTCCAGTTGGCCTTCACATATTCCATCTGGCCGGACCACTCCATTGCTGTTACCCACCTGGAATTTCCTGCATTCAGAAAAAAAGGGAAACGGCTAAGAAAACCTGGTAAAGTAAAACTCATTAACCCGAATTGCACAAATGGTCAAAAGTGACTGCTTCCATATCTATAGAATTTGGAATAAGCGATTCAGAAGCGTCAAGGAGGGTAACAATATGAATGAATAGAAAGAAGAATCATGACCTAGATTGTTGAACGATAAAAACATATTTTGGAAACTTAGTTAATTGACCATTAGCTTCCAAAGTGTATTTTCTAATTGTAGTTTGGGCACTAGGGGGTTAAAGAAACTAACATCTGAAAAGACAGCAAAAACATGAGGAATAGTTGCAGGAAATCCAGAAGACGTGATCCGGTCCCGTTTCTGGAACTGATCCAACCTCATAAAGGAAGCAATACAAGATTTCATTTCATAACATGACCCAGGACATTCAAAAGAGCCCTCAAAATATTTGAGTGTTGCAAGCTCATCGTACTAACCCAACCAATTGCAGATCAGGTCGAATTCTCCAGCGTACACAAGAAGCTCAATTCCGTCCTCCAAGAGCTCCGGAATCCCCTTCTCAAGGTTTCTCATCCAATCAACAACCATGGCTTCATACACCAGAGGACTACATGCCACGAACTTTCGGTGACCAACTCCTAGGGCTTCTCGAGTTGTTTCATTGTTCAAGAACGTGTCCAAATTTGAAAAGTCGTAGCAAAGAGCACCTTCACACTCCTTCCTCACGTCATAGTACTGCACAAGACAATGCAACGCCATTAGCTTCCCACAACAAACATCGATCATTCCCCTTTCGAATAGAAATCTTCAAAACAAAATCATTTGAATTTTCACTTTATTAACGAACCAATTCCAGAAGAGGAACACAGACCAGCGCATAACGGAGATGCACACCAACTACCTAACAACAATAAATTCTTCCCTCGAAAGGAGACAATTCTCCGCATGTGGATTACAGGAAGGGATCGAGATCAACTAAGCACACCATATAATCTCTCTGCATGAAAGTAAAAATGATCGGAGAACTTACGTTAATATTCCCAGTGAGTGCCAAGATAGAACTGAAAATGCTCTGACAAATTATAAGAGCTGCAATGCAACCGATGGTTCCCTTTGGACCTACACATCAGAAAGTGTTCAATGTGTAAGTCAACACCGGATCCTTTGAACCAGGAAATCCGCTGCAATTAGCGTGTTCAAAAGAAAACGTTTCAAAATTGGGTCTCATGTTTTCAACCAGTTTTGATTAGGCCGTATGTAGACAACCTTTCTTTGTCCAATTTTACTTACTTTTTGGATCGACACGTGTAACCTTCTACAATGGTTCTAATGATATAAAATTAGCCCGATCAAAATACAATCTTCACAACATGATCAATCGAATTAAACATTTTCAAACCGTGAGCCCTTGGTCCATTAGGACCTAAATAGACTGGAAACTCGTCAGCAATAGCGACCACACTCTCTTCATGTTAACAGCCAAACAGTACTACAGGTTCTATGTTATGCGTCGTTCTATCGAGGTCTTACCACAAAGTTTGATGGATGCGGCACAAGCGGGATATAGCTTGCTTAACCTTTCATGATCTATTGCAGTGATAAGATTCATATCAAGGGCGTAGTCAGCATAAGCTTCATACTGAATATCAGGTTGCGTGAGACCATTTCCAATCGCAAAACCCTGCACCAAAAGATAGCGTTAAATCTCGCCACAAAAGCTATGCGCAAATGCTGCAAAAAGCTTAGATTCTCTAAGAAGATTAGTGACGAAACGCTGTTGTGGTAACCAGAGGCGATTAGCACCTTCAAATTGATGGGAATACCCTCTTTCTCCTTCAGCGCTTTGTGGAGTCGTCCAGCAACAGCGGGAACGTAGTGCCCTGCATATGACTCGCCAGTAACATAGAACTTGTTCTCCGCATACTCTGGGTGTGCCGCGAAAAAAGCCTGCCAAACAAACATGTTTAAAGCGTATAAGGTAACCGGAATCAAAGTAACCTCTTGCAACTTCGTAAACATGTCATTCAACTATCTAAACCATGTTCAAATCAAAATTTACTTAGCAAACGCATTGTCCCGCAAATTACACTGCAAGTAAATAAATTGAGGTATAGGAAAGTAATCGACCAGAGCATACCATACACTTTCTACACATTTAGTGACAATCGAAACATTTATAGATTCACATTAAGAATGAATTGAAAAGGCTTGCTCGACCAACCATATGCCGTGGGGTCAAAAAAATCACAAATCTCATTCTATTACCAATCAATCTTTCATAACTTTAGAAACGTAGTTCCAATCCGATTCATACAAATGTATCTATTACCCAAAATTTGAAGAATTTTCATATTATGTTTTCGTGGACATAGGGTCAATGGCATATCTACCTCAGACACAAAAAGAGAAATAACAAACCTGAAAGAAGTCGTACATGTCTTCACTCACTCCCCTCTCGTCGTGGCGAATGTCACGAACATCAGAGCTGTAACTAAAGCCCGTCCCCACAGGCTGATCCACAAAGATGATGTTGGACACCTGCACAGATTACTGCCCTGTTAGTATTCTCGCACGACACAAAAGAATCTCATTTACAATACAACGGCGTAATGTGTCCAGAGTCTCAAATAATACAAACTCGGTCCTTCCAAAGCCAGGGCGTACCTTGTCCCATCCATAATCATTCCAGACCAGAGTGAGATTGTCAGTGATCTTGAAAGGGCCATTCTCGTAAAATAATGCCAGTTCACTTGCACAACCGGGACCGCCTGTCATCCACAGCACAACAGGGTCGTCTGTCTTGTTCCCACGAGACTCAAAGAAGAAGTAGAACATCCTGCAGGTTTTTCACCACAACCCACACCGAGTCAGTGCTAGCACAACAGACGCTGAGTCAAATAAAATCACCGTGGGACACATGGAGCTGTTACTGATACCATAGAAAAGTATATTCAAAGAGGAGGAGGTGTGCACATCGAAAGAAAGAAAGAAAGATTTAGAGCTGCGGGGTGGGAGGTATCAAGTTTCAAAATATTACTGTCCATAAAATTTCGAGAAAAAAAATTCATCCACAAAGGAATCTAAATCCAAATCTCTTCAATAAGGTAACTGACCTTAAATCGCACAGTTAAGAAATTCAGCATGATTCAGCATGGTCTTCACTATTATATTTAAAAAAAAATTGTAGGGTCCCATTGGTAGTCAAGAGGGGATTCTTGATTCTCATAGAATGCATTTTTTGGACACCATGTAAATAAACTACAAATTTTCAAAGTGCTGATAATAGGTGTACCCAATAGCGATCATAGAGTCATATGAATACAATAGAACCTCTCTTAGTGCATAATCTCTTAGTGCATAATATACAGTAAGAGAGGTAGTACTTTGAAGCATTTATTGTGAAAAGTAGTTGGAGGCCCCATAGTTAGTGGCCATGTTGGCCAAAGTTCAATACGAAACCTCTCCAATTGCATAACCTCTCTTAATGCATAGTCCCAACACTATGCACTAAGAGAGGTTCTACTGTAGTGGGAGTACATTTTAGGCAAGAATATCCACTGTGCGATTTTAAGAAGCATGCGATTTTAGGTGTAGTTACCCTACACTCTACTCCACCCCACCCCACCCCACCCCATCTGACTGCTTGGAAGACAAACCATACCCAATCTGACTACTTGGAAGACAAACCATACCCAATCTGACTGCTTGGAAGACAAACCATATAAGAGGTCAAATAGTGTGAATGTGAGACAAGTGTGCAACAGCCAATGAAAGCTGGGCAGTGTGCAAAATATTCTAAAATGTCATTGAAAAGAGGGTTAGATTAAAGAGGTTAAAGTGTAATATCTTTCTAAAATGCCATTGTAGAATATTTTTCACAAATGCTGTACAATCATTGACCATAGTACACTTGTCACACATTCAATTTATGTCAGGGTTATCAATTTAAGATCCCCAGCCAGTAGGTCAGAATAAAGAGGTCAGGCTATAGTAAGAATTAGGCTATTGTATTTCAATTACGGCAACGACATTGGCCACACTAGAATAGAAGGAAATAACAGAGATTTCATGGCCGAATTCAATCGCCGATCCAAACAAAAAGAACCGAATAACAGAAAAGTAAGCAAAGCAAAGCAAAGCATAAGAAAGGCCTTACTGAGCAGCGTGCGTCCTCGCCAGCTTGAAATAGCCCGCATACTGCCCTAGTTCCTCGGTGGTAATCCCGGCGTCCCCTCCAATGTCCAATTTGATCTTACGCTCCTCCAACTTCGGCCCATCCAGCCACTCGCCACTCGCAGATTCATCGGACGCCCCTGGAATGAGGTTCAACGCCTTGATCATCCGCTCCGCTTGCCCCTGCGGAAAGCGTGCGCTCGATTCATAGCCGGGATCCACCCGTTCAGCATCAGAAACACTGCAAACGAGTGACAAAAGGAGCAAGAAGCTCCATAGCTTCGCAGATGCCATCGATTTCGAAATTCCAGCTAATGAAGAGGTTGTCAATCAACCACCAAATCCACAAATGCAACAAACAGGGTATTGCACAAATTAGACTCCAAATGCCTCGATCTTGAACCAAATTCAATGAAATTTTGGATAAGAGAAGCGGTGCGGGATGTCAATCAACGTCCGGATATGAGTGCTGCGATTTCCGGCAGCTGTATGTCAGATTCATGCGCCGACTGTAAGGCGCATCCAAGCCAAGCGGTCCAACTGGGAACTCTGGTGGGACTGTGGAGTGTCGAAGAAGAAAGAAGAAGAAGGACAGGGTTTCATCCTGGTTGATTGGATGTTTTTCATTCATCCGTTCACCGACCAGAGTTGTTAAGGGGACGGCGTGTCGGGCTCTCGGGCTGACACCTGTCTCGATGGGATGTACTTTTTACTCGTGCGGTGTAAAAATAGACCTTTTACATCGAACTAAGATTTTACTCTACGCATATTGGAAATGATCAAAGGTACCACGTGCCAAGCATACGAGGCTAGTGATCCCCTTTTTGCGGGGTTGGGAAAAAGATCTCTAGAAATTTCTGAAGATGTTGCAAAATTTATATTTATAACATTGATGTCTCGAAATGATTGACCATTTTGAATGTCATGTTTTTTTAAGGTTGTTTTGAGTAGATCATACAAAGACTTTCTTGTGGCTAATTTCATGTAGGTTGCAATGAACATATGCAATGATCTTTGTTGATTGCAATTTAGGGAATTTGGAACCATTCTTAATCATGTTTTTTACTATATGATCAATGAGATTGCCATAAAAAAATCTCAACAAAATTGTGAACAATCATTTTAGATGGAAGGATAACCTTGTATTTCACGAATTGACATGTTTTTCAAGAATTGACATGTATTTCAAGAAATTTCATGTGCGTACTTTTCAATAACTTGTAAAGTCCAATTGATTTGATTTCACAATCCCATATAAAGATGTATGAAAGATTTTATTTTATTTTATTTTTTTAATCTAAAGTAAAACACAATTGCTTTATATTCAAAACCAAATTTTTGTTTGGAAAAATTCAAATTTTTATTTTTTTAATTTTTCTTCCTAATAAAATGTATCATTTCTTTATTTTTTAAATCATCATGCAAAGTTACTATAAGCTACAAATCCAACCATACAATTAATTCAACACGTTATAAATAATAATAATTTGTTGGATCATGTTTGAGATTTTTTTAGTTTCTCAAACTACCTTTATTAATGAATACTCCATAGTAAACTTCTCATATAACTACCTTAAATTTTTTAATCAAAAATCAAAAGTTATGAAAATTATTGCACCTAAAACCTAGTCTACAGCTATAATTCACTCTGAGGGATTTTTTTTAAATGATTGCATTTATAATTGGATGCTAGGCTATGTTGTTAAAAAAAATGTTACTTTGTCTTTTAGAATTGGATCTTGTAAACATGACTTTGAATTTTGCAAATTTCCAGTTAAAAAAATGCTAAAATATAGATGAATTAATATGAATCTTATTTACCTCAAAATGCATATCAAATACACGTAAATGTTTATTTCAAAACAAATATCAAACATTCAAATTTCAATACTTTATTAACTCAATTTGTGATTGTAATAAATCCCTCAATTTTACAAATATTTTTAAATTTCCAAAGTTTCTACAGTAGAAGCTAAATTTGGTAAGCTTCATTTTGTTGGTTTAAGCTTAGATCTAGTGAAATGAAGATTATAAGCCAAAAGACAGGTTAAATATTAACTAATTTGAAGAATAAAAAACAATATTATATTATACAAATTGAGGATGTATGTATTGTTTTGAAAAGCCATCAAACTTTCAAAAATATTTAAAATGATTAAGAAAAACTTCCACAAGCATATATATTAACTTTGTATATACTTTACAATTTTACAATTTAAAACAATAATTTTATATCTATAATTTCAATGAAGTATTTTGATCTATTTTGCTACTGTTAGCTTTTGATATCACAAAGCTAAATAGCTAAATATCAAAATACCCCAAATACCAAAAAATTTGCCCATTGAAATTCATACAAGTATGAAATCTTATTTTGATTCCACAATATTATTTGATAATTAAATTATAACATAATTTTCTTTTTTACTATAACAAAGAGCATTTTCTCCCCTAATTTTGGTATTATTTAAATGCATACTATGACTATATACATTTATTCTCTTCTTCTACCATCATCCCTTTGGTTACCTACCTCATTCTACATAAAAACAACATTATGCAAAAACAACATTTAATCAAAAGATTAAGCTTTAAAATTATTGTAGAATTTTTCCTTCTACTTTTGCTTATACCATTAAAAAAATTATGGGAGGTTAAAATTGAAATTAGCTCAAAAGTTCAAAAAACTAAATGTGATCAAATATACTAATTTTTTTATTAATGATAATTAAAAAATATAAAAAACATAATATAATTTAGAAATATGCATTAATATATGAATACTATATTATATATTTTTATTTTTATTTTTATTTTTAAATCTAGTATTTAAAAATACAAAAAATAATTAAAAAACTACAAAGCCTATTATGTACAAAGGATTTATTTATAAAAGTGAAGCTTGAAGATATAAGATTATCAAATCAACAAATATTCAATAAATTTTATTACCTTTGTTTCAAATTAAATCTGTATGGTCTCTAGTGGAAAACTAGTCAGAGTACCATGGATTTATTTTAAAAAGGACAGAAAAGCACATAATATCTTTATTTTTATTGACTTTTATTTGAACTATAATTGTTCATTGGATGCAAAGCAACAACAACAAAAATCAATACATTATTAATTATTATAAAAATTAATTATCAATATTTATTATCTATATAATTATTAATTCATATGGAGTATCATCTTTTAAAACCAATACAATACATTGAAGAGCCAAAAGCATACTTCTTCCCAAGTTTGAGTGCTTCGAATATCTCCATCCTTCTTTGTGCATTTGAAGAAATGGAGGTTGATATTTGTACAAATGTAAGTTCTATATCCCAAATTCTAATTGGCATTTCTATTCATTTATATTGAATTATGAGTGGGAACATCTATTCCTTTTGAAGTCTACTAATGGAAACTTGTCCCTAATATTAAAATAAATGCAAATCATGGAATGTCATGTAGCATGCATATCCAAAGAAAGCATTAAATTATTCCCTTTTCCCAATAAAAGTCACCAATTCCATTTAAACATTGGAAATGAACTACGGAAATGAACATCAAGAATGAAGGTTGTTGCAGTAAAGAGTGGTATTGAATATTTGTTACAAGGGGAATGGCAGAGCATTCATTTGCAGTAACTTTTGGAGGATGATTCATATGCATTAAAATATTTATTGGAGATGGTCCATTTTTAGTTCTAAATTAAAAATGTCAAAGTGTCTATTTTCTTCAAATTTTAGCTCACTCTTTTTTGTGAATAATTTTTGACCTAGGTTTTTTTAGGCTTGAAATTCTGGAGATATGCTATTTTTAGTGTTTATGCTATTTATCATTATTTTATTTAAAAAAATTCATTTCCAAAAGCTCATAGTGCTAGAATCTAAAGGGGAATAAAAATAGACACTCTTTCTTGCAATTACCTATAGTTACAAGGGAATGACGTTGGAGAATGAGTGTAGGGGAATGACCACATTCCATTCATCCCCGCCTTCCATCCGTAAAGAGGGACAATGTACTAGAGAATGTGGCATGTAGGGTCCATTCTACACAAGAGCAAGTCTTTAGGCAAGCTCCTATGCAAAATATGCTCCATATGGTACATTCCCTAGCTTTACAAGCAGTTCACTGGAAGAAGCGAGTTTTATTGGATTTTCTCCTATCTAGGTTGATGGATTTTGTTAGACATCCAATGTAACAACCTGTGTTTTAATGTCAACAATGACAGTCCAATGTAAAATGAAAATGGTTGAATGCACATACAATAATTTGCAACTCTACTATTAGCCCTGTTTAGGGATCCTAAATACACCTCACATGTACGTGGATAGGTAGCAAAAGAACAATATAGTATAAGAACCACTCAAACTAGTTCTAACATACCTTAAAGCATACCTAAAAACTCAAAGACATTTTAGGTATGTTAAACGCAAGGATTTAGGGTTTAGAGATTGGTAGCTTCAGCTTGACTTGCAACACCAAAGTTTAAAAGTAGTTCAAAGTAAGTTTCCACCTTGAGCAGCACAATGCGCCTTTGATCGTACCTCAAAGTGTCAAAACGAGCAAATAGCAACCAAATTGGACTTCATCTTGTCCGATCAGGAGGCGGAAAAACATGCGAGAAGATAGAAGGGAAATAAACCGGCATGTAGAAGTGATTCATTGGGCAAGAGGATAGAAGACAAATCACGTTGCGTCTTGTATAGATCTCGTCTTCCACTGGTGTGTGAGTGTGTCCGTGCCATCACAGGAAGTCAGACCATTCGATTCCACTATCAAGCAATGGACTTGAAGAATGCTTCGATGCAGGATTCCATGTCATCTACAATTCAACTTATCGGTCTACACAAGCCACATGATGCTAGCAATTCGTGGAGAAGATCGATCGAGAATGCTACGAAGCTCAACGGAACGAGCTACAGTTAATTACCAACGTGCCGAAGGATGGTGTGGCTAATCGATCGTTGGAGCATGCACACAAGTCTGGAGTTCCGTAAAATGAGGAAGCAAGAATGCAAGATTATCCTGGAAACATTTGTTTGCTTTACAGTCTTGCAAATTGCATGAGTGTACTCCAACGGCCAAATATAGTCATGCAAAGACCACTGAAGGATGAGACAGTTCAAGTGGGAGTTCAATCTTTGGACATGTTCTACCATCAAAGTGCATGATTTACAAAGAGGAGTCCGTAGGGAACTGTATATATGTCGGGTTTCGTAGTTGACTCCTAGAATCCGAATTATTTTTTTGACCGTGGAATGCCGCAGCGGCCAATTATCAGCTAATCGATGACTATGTGAGGGCCTGTCGGACGAAAAAAAACTGTCCTCGATCGGTGGCACTATCGATCTTGTGTGAGGGTTCGCTCCAAGAACAAAGAATCAAGCCGTACTTGTTACGCATCTCAAGCATGTCAAGCTCTTCGATTCCTCTCAGCTGAATGCGGATCGAAGCTGGACGCCACTGTTCTGTGCAGTGAAACCGTCTTTCTCGATGAAGGTGCAAGAGTGGTGCACATGCCGATTTTTGTGAATCTTTTTCTTTCCTATACATCCAGAGTAACTCTCATGCCTAATCAAAAACTTTTTGGAACCGGATTATATGTTCACCAGCAGATGATTATCTGGCAACCAAGGTTTTACAAACGACTGCCGTCTCTTATCAAGAAGTATGTGATAATGACAGTGTTCACCGGTCTCACAATGGCAAATTGTAGAATTTGGGTCCATGTTTGGGGATTTGATGTTTGAGTGTGAGTTTATATTGGTAGCTGCTTCCATTCTTTACGAATGATCGATCAGAATTTGGATCTTGAAATGCCAGGTTTGCAAAGTGTTTCAATAAATAGTGCCCTTAACATGGGCTGGGGCTCGTCACTGGGAACTTTGAAGACTTTATGCTGGGCTAACTCGTGAAGAGTTAGGCCCCCCTTTTGGCCCATTTTTGTACGCTAAACCTGAAACTTTTGCTCCCCCTTTTGGCCCATTTTTGTACGCATTAGGCCTCAATTGACGCTCAAAGTGCGCGGAACTCAGGTTCCTGCGGTCTTCCGAACCTCAGCCCGAACCAGACATGCACATTAAGCCCCCCTTTAGGCCCGGCATAAAGTGGCAGAAGTTTCCAGTGTGTTCTCACCGAAGAACACAATCAGAACACAAGCTTCGTATCTCTTAAGCTGAATGGCGACCAATCAGTAACTAGGAACTGGCAATCTTGGGCCTAATTATCTACAGTAATTTCCCTGTTAGCATCTATCGCGACAAAGTCTTGATAGAAATGGTCATTAAGTTATAAATTGCCAATCCGAGTAGCATTTTTATTCTACAACCAAAATCTGATCCTACCCTAGATTACTCCACTTGAATCCCAATTGTACTCTTTATGTCATTCACGGATTTCATGTTTCGATTCTGAGGTTCCTAGAAAGTTGTTACTAGTTGTAGAATTTTCTAGTTTGCAAGATTTTGCACGACACCTTGACCTTGACGGTGAATTCATGCATTAGATTCTCATCAGGTGTTCAGTGAGTTACAATGAGGAATGGAGCTTCCACTTTGTTTTCTCCTCTTCTCAACTGCTCAGATGGCCACATGCATAAGCTTCAAGTTCTTGTATCGATACTCTGGCCTGAAAATTGAAGGGTTTGACTGGCATTGAGGAAGTGGAATAAAGATCAAAGAAAATATTTGCATCAAGATTTGAGTACGTGAACTCTTATATTAAATTTTCGGTACCCCATTGAACACTACAAGCATGCTCTACAGTACACTGAGTTGAACATTCAGATTGTCCCATCGTAGGAATGTTGCACTACATCCGGTTCTGAATGCATCTTGTACCGAGTTTATGGTGTCGGATTTTGTTGTAAATTCCTGGTTCCATCCAGTAAGTTATGCAAAGTCCTAAGCACCCTGCCATAGCTCCTTCATTGGTCTTTCTTTTCTCTTTCTTTAAATGGGAAGGCGAGGGGTTCTTTTTCTACAGTAGCACTATGTACAAGAATATATCCGTGTTCCAACAGTCCACAATACATGCACAAGTTTTTTGCATTCATGATGTTCTATAGTGAAAAAGGGTCTTGACTCATGGAAAGCAAGGAGCCTTGACTCGTGCAAAGCAAGGGACCTTGACTCATGCAAAGCAAGAGACGACTCCTGCCTTGAAGTTCAAGAATGTTATGATCCCATCTTCCTGGCAAACATCACCACGAGGGTGTCAAAACTTGCGCCTCCAATTCATTTGCCCAACTGGAGAATGCTGATACTTGTGTGGATGGGTGCCGTGCGTAAGCCAAACTGCCGGTGCGTGTGGTCATCCAGGAATTTCGTCTCAACAGAAACTGAGTTTCTTGAGTTTCTGCAGGCAACGGCATCGTTTCGGTCTCCATTAGCTTAAAAATGTTAACACTTATTCATTATTCAAGAATTAGCATAACATTACTCTACTTGTCTTCTTGAAAAGTGAATTAGCATAACATTACTATGCAAACCAAGGGTTTCCACATTAATAACTGGCTACCGTCAAAATAGTTCTTTTACAGACAAGCAATAAACGCCTGTCTCTCGACTCACCAAAGACATCCCATCTCCATGCGTTAGAGTAAGTTTTTTATCACTTCATATTCATAGAATATCTATTGGGAAAACCAGATTAGGGTTTCCCCGTTCCCGGATGAATGACATCCACCTGTGAATAATTAGGTTAGCACTAAGTGTATATAACCAGGGGTCTTTCCCTTGTTAATCATCTTCTTAAGATTGAGAGATCACCTTTCCTATTTGCATTGTGTTTGCTACATGGTATCAAAGGTAACCTAGTTGCTGCAAGTAGTCAAAGTACTCCTCGAGAAACTAGAAGCATCCTCATAGACTACATCTAGTTAGACAAATTGTAGAACAGTTCTTTATCTCTCTTCGTGAATAGTCTCAGCCGCCACAAACGGCGGTGTCTCACTCAGAAGCAATTGCGTAGAATCCCACTTGCTCACCGGAAATGGACCTAATACAAGAGACATATTTGAAACAATGAAGCTTGCAGGTCCAACGAATTATGTGATCTGGAGTTACAAGGTCAAACTCATTCAAATGCAGGAAGGACTTTGGCGCTTCATCGACCCACACAGTGATCAGAACTCTGAAGGAGCGATCTCGCGGAGCGGCACCAGTACTATCGGAGATGCGACCTTAGAAGTGATCCCACCGGCCCCATCGGCCCTACCTGTTGCTGTTGCTGACACCGCAATCTCCGGAGCTCCTCACTTTGAATAGTTTATCCAAAAGCTGGTCAACCTTCAAGCAGATCCAAAAAGGTAGAGAGCGCCAACTGTAGATAACCTGTTTATATTTTGTGTGTGTCAAATCGGATGAGTTTTTGTTCTTTTGGGTTCAATTTGAGTGTTTGGATGGTTGTTTGTTTACCAATTTGGTGTTTTTGGTGTGCTAATATCCAATTTGGGGTTAGATTGGTGATGTATGGTTGTTGTTCCATCAGTACCAAGTCGGATTGTAAGTCTGCGGTTTTAGCAGTTAGTTCCAAATCGGAAGTTAACCTTGTGGTTAGAGCTGTCTTCTCCCAGGGGGTAATGGCCAATTTTGGGTTCCCTATTAGGCAAGGTTTCTGTGCCATTTTCTTTGTGCCATTTTCTTTTACCCACTGTTTGTGAGTGTCAACGCGTCCCAACTACTTGGCTATGTATTTGTGTTTTATGTAATTTGTGTATTTCTATTTGGTGTGTATGTGTGCTTGGAATGTTGAGTTTGGTTGTGAGAACCATAATGTCCCTATAGTATCACAAGGGTGATCCAGAAGATTGTGTGGATGTATGTGTCTGTCCTAGTTGGAGAATAATTTAGAGATATAAAGTTCCACAAGGGTGGGCCAAATTAGAGTGTGAGTGCAATGGTGTTTGTGAATGTAATGATGGAGAATGAAGAGTTGGTGCGATTCGATAAGATTCAGTGGGAAGATTGAAGTTTGGTGAATGATTTTGAATGGGAAGGCGAAGAGGCTAAATTGAGAAGATTATATTTGTATGACAATAGGATGAGAAGCTCTAGCAAGTGTTAAATTGTGTGACAAATCTAGAAGATTTAACGGTGATGTATTCACCAATTTAGAAATAAAAAACATATTCAAGTTGAATTGGATGTCTTTGTTGTGTATGATTTGATGAATGATTTAATGTGCACATGTGTGTTATGGAATTATTTGAGATTAGAGTATGATGGTGTTGGTCAAACTATGTATGAGTGAATTATATATGCAATGTTGTTGTAGATTGAGTGATTATTGATTTTCCAAATTGGGTCATAGTCTTCTATTTTGGGATTGTATTACCTATTTTAGGTATTAGTCCCATTAGCATTGATTTCCTACTTGATCGTCTCCCTTGGAACAAATTTATTATACTAAAAGGATAATTTTCAAATTGGTCATTATCCTTCAACACCTACCCCTGTTTCCTGAATTAGAAGGACTCCTATTACAAGAAGAACTCAGCCAAACCATCAAAAAGTAGAGAGACACGGAGGAGATTAACTTCGTCCGCTCCAACCTGCCTTATCGCAACCAAGCTCAAGGGCGCTCCACCAATTACCGTAGCCGCAACACCAACACCAACAGAGCACCAACCCAACCCCAGCAACCTGACACACCCGGTAGTTTCAACTCAGTGCACTGTCACAAGTGCGGCAAACCTGGCCACTTTGCCCAAGACTGCACTAGAGTCACACTAGAAGACAAGATCAAACTGATGCAAGTTCAACTTACAAACATGCAACGCCCCAAGCCAGCATCTCAGGTCCACCTAGTTGAAGTTGACAAGGATGATGACTCCACCCCCCGACCTAGACTCCAAATCACAAGATGTCAACGCTTGCTTTGACGCATTTGAAGAAGATCCTCCTCCAACAGAAGAGTTCATCAACTCCTGCGAAGTTATCAACTTCCCTGGACCTCCCCACCACTAGAGGAAGATTGGTTCCTAGATTCAGAAGCATCTTCCCACATCATTGGTAACTCCAGGCTTCTCAGCCAGATTACCAGTTCTAGAATTCCACAGATTAGATAGCTAAAGGACACGCCATGGCAGTGGCAGGCCAAGGCAGTGTAACCACAATTGACCTCTCAGGTGACATAAAACAGATAGAAAGCATTTTCTACGTGCCAGGTGTAAAAACAAACCTTCTTTCCGTAGGAAAGCTTACTGATGCAAGTTATAGGGTTCTCTTTGAATAAAAAACGTGCACTATCTATGACAAGGACAAGTAAAACAATACCTTCTTCCAAGGAATTTGCAACTCTCGAAACAATCTCTACAAAATTCTCAACACCATTAGACACCCCAATCAGATCTTAGCTCCAGTTAGTCCTTCAGAAACACTCATTGTACAAGCCACAACTACAGTCACCAGCTGCAACAACCTCGCAGCATCAGTCCCACCTGCGGCACCACCTGATCAGCTTTCCCAATCTACACTAGCACCCAAACCAGTGCATACTTCAGACCCCGTCATACATCTGTGGCACCAGCCTATAGGGCATCTAAATTACCAAAGTCTATACCATATGACCTCCAAGAACCTTGTAGCCGGGGTTCCAGTAATTCCCCTCCTGAAACATGTTTGCCATTCCTGTATGCTAGGAAAGCTTCCAAAAGAGAAAATCCCTAAGACACGTACCCACTTTACCTCAAGAAAACTGCAGTTAGTCCATAGTGATCTGTGTGGCCCACTCCCTATCTCCTCACGCAATGGGAACAAATACATACTGGCCTTTATCAATGACTACTCCCGTAAGACCTGGCTCTACTTCCTAACAGATAAATCCTAAACCTTAGAATGTTTTCAAAAGTTCAAAACTCTAGTTGAGACCCCAGATCACCAAATAGCAACCCTACGCAATGACCGTGGTGGTGAGTACCTCTCAAGTTCCTTCAAGGAACATTGTACCCGTCATGGAATCTCATGCCAATTGATAGCAGGTTACTCTCCTCACCAAAACGGAATAGCGGAGAGGAAAAATTGCACCTTGCTTGAAGGAATTTGCATTGTGGTTACCGGGACTAAAATTCCCAAGGCTCTCTGGGAGGAGATTGCGAATACAGTAAACTACATACAAAATCGCTGTCCTACCAAAGCCCTGAAACTACAAACACCTGAAGAAGTCTTCACAGGAGTAAAATCCAACCTTAGCCATCTTCGAGTGATAGGCTGCATAGCATACTGTCATATCCTTAATGCCAAGTGCCAAAAATTCAATCCCAAGGCAATCCCCACAATTCTACTAGGTTACAACGAACAAAGCAAAGCCTATAGATGCTACAACCCTTCTACTGAAAAAATCTCATCAGTCGTGATGTTCAATTTGACAAAACATCGTTTGATCTACCTAATCCCAAAACCACCGAACCACTCCAGGATCCGAGTTTTCTTCAAAACTTGCTATCCCCTACCCCAATCCCGGACCCTGTTAGACTTACCAAACCCCAACCCATTGAGCCTCCTATGCCCCACACCGAATCCACTCCAGCCCAATCATTTCCAGATACATTTAACCTGAATTCTACAGACACAGACACACTACCGATTGACCCACCAACTCCTTACCAGTGCTTTCCTGATCAAGCAATCCCCACCCCACCCACTGAACCCATACCTTTACCTTCCCAAAATGCGCCACCCAAACGTTCTCAGCGCCCCCGGAAATAGAGTATTTGTCTGGAAGGATACGAACTCTCCCTTTCCACAGACGACTTCAACATCTGCACCATAACCTCCACCCCAAAAACCGAACCCATCATACATGAACAGGTTCAAACCAACATCACGTTCAAGACAGCCAAAAGGAACCCAGGGTGGCGACAAGCGATGCAAGAGGAAATGGACTCAATTTGGAAAAACAATACCTGGGACTTGGAACCACTTCCTCCATGAAAACGAGCCATTACTTGCAAGTGGGTTTTCAAGTTAAAACCTGGACTTCCTGGTCAGCCCCCCGTAAAGAAGGCCCGCCTTGTCGCTAGAGGCTTCAAATAGCGCCATGGCATAGATTTCAACGAAACCTTCGCACTGGTCATCAAATGGGCCACCTTAAGAACCGCCATCGCTCTTGCTGTAGCTAAGAGGTGGGACATTCACCATATGGACGTGCGCACCGCATTCCTACATGGACTTCTGAAAGAACAAGTCTACATGCTACAACCTCTTGGATTCCGAGCTCATGGTCACGAGAGATCAGTCTGTAAACTTAACAAATCCCTTTATGATCTCGAACAAAGTCCCAGAACTTGGTATGACAGAATCAACGCAGCGCTCCTACGCCTTGGACTCAAAAGAAGCATATCTGATCCTAATATGTACTTCATGCATAAAGATGGAGAGACCTTGATCCTCATGTTATACGTAGACGACCTATTTATTACTAGCAGTTCCTCTAGCCTAATAACTTGGCTCAAACCGTTCCTTCACCAAGAATTTGATATGACAGATTTAGGAAAAATCAAACGCTACTTTGGGATCACATTCGAACAGGTCATTCTCGGAATTTTTCTCCACCAACGCAACTACGCTGCTTCCATCCTTCAAGACTTTGGCATAGCCGACTGCAAATCTGCACCAACACCCTTCCCAAATGGACAACAACTGATCTCAGACATGAAATCTCCTCCAGTTGACACCACAAACTATTGTAAGCTCATCGGCAAATTCATCTTTCTTACCATAACCCGTCCTAATATTGCCCATTTGGTTAGCAGACTAAGCAGCTATATGGCCGCTCCCCAACAGGTTCACCTAGACGCAGCCAAACACTTGCTTTGATACATCCAAGGAACCCTAGATTTTGAAATCTTGTACCGCTTCAACTCTCCACTTGTAGTCTCCGGCTATACAGATGCCAACTAGGGCTCCTACACAGATACTCGCAGATCCATGGGGGCATACATTTTCACACTTGCAAGAGGGCCAATTACTTGGCTAAGTAAACGGCAGCTTATTACTTGTCTCTCGCTTGTCAACAGAGTCAGAATACCGTGCTTTGAGCGATGGTACTCAAGAAGGAGTTTGGCTCAACTGATTACTCCAGGAGCTCCAAATCCCAGCTGTCCCCAACACCAATTCGGACACATACTGCTCTCCAACAACATCTAGCATTGTTATTTACTGTGACAATCAAAGCTCCATCAAATTGTCTCACAACCCAGTATTCCACGCTCGCTCAAAGCACATAGAAATCCATTACCACTTTATCCGTAAAAGAGTCCTGGAGGGGGAAATTGAACTTAGATATATTCATACGGACTCTCAACCTGCAGACGCCCTTACTAAATCCCTTAGCCGAGCAAAATTTCATCAGCACAGAACGTTTCTAGGGCTCCGCAATATGAAAGACCTCAATACAGATCAACCGAAGCAAATTGCTTCTCAAAATGTGCATATCCTAACCTATAGAAACCCTAGCACCCAAGCTGAAACAAATACTCCTCTGTGGCACTTAACAAGCCAAAACTCTTGTGCTCACATCCCTTATAACCTACGACCTCCTTCGAGCAGTCTTCCCACAAAAAATACAGCCCGAGACGTCGACCCTTCCTCACAACGTAGAATTTCTATATCGCCAGCAACCTTGGAAGCGCTTCGCTCCTCATCTCCTAGGAAGGGGAAGCCAACATCTTCACTGATTGCGCTTCACTAATCAACCTCCTCAAAGATCCACAACCCTCGCAGATCATGTAGTCTTCCTCTTCGTTTGCGACCGGCTCCAACACCACTTCTCCGATACAATTCCGACACCAAATCGCAACCTGTGCTATCACTGAACAGAGTGTCCACACCAGCAAACACAACAAGCCCCTCAGAGAGATGTCCTTGCCCAACTCACGCAATGTCTACACCCAACGCGCATCCACGAGCACCATCCTCACGCTGCAACGCTCAAGGACTGCACAATCTCTTCTTACACACAGAATTTTGTACAGACTATAGCAAACAAAGCTTGAGAGGGGGGGGTATTGGAAAAACTAGATTAGGGTTTCCCCGCTCCCGGATGAATGACATCCACATGTGAATAACAGACAGAATTAGGTTAGCACTAAGTGTATATAACCAGGGGTCTTTCTCTTGTTAATCATCTTCTTAAGATTGAGAGATCACCTTTCCTATTTACATTGTGTTTTGCTACAATATCAAGCCTGGCAAAGCAATACAATACAACACTACCTTAAGAAATATATGTTTGAAAACTTCGAATAAACAGGGGAGTCACTTTTGAATTCCCTGCCGCCACGTCATGTCATCAAACTCCGTGAAAGCTCAACATGTCAAGCTGACACGAGAACACACCAAGAAGTTCAACAATCTCAAATTAAAGGATTGTTTAGCGGCGAAGAAGACAATTATAGTTTCAGCAAACTCATTGAAGAATCTCCAACGTATTGTGACTCCCCTTATCAACCCCTAAAGGACAATTGTTCATTGAATAGACAATTGAAAATCCGGGTAGGTTCCTACAAAGTCAATTTTGGTTGGGTGTTCACAAAATTTTGATTTTATGAAATTCTGATACAAATCGTAAACAGGTACTCCCTTATTGAGAATATAAATTTTTTTTATCGGATGCTTATATAGCTGCCTTGAACTTTTGGGGCAAACAAGGCAATTTGGTCATCTTTAGGGCATCTTTTGCTAAAAGATGCCCCTCATTGACTATTGAAATTTGGCGTATATGTAATAATAGATTGCATACAATTTTCAAAAGAAAAACAAATTTCAGTTTTCAAATCACATTCTAAAATAACTCTTTGTCAAATATGTTGTGGCGATTTCGAGAATGAAAACATTTTCTTTTAACATCAAGCCCTATTATCTTGCAATCTTTAAAGTTGAAGTTCTTGAAATTTTCTCCAGATATTCTAAATGTTTGTCTTTAATTTTTATTGTTTTGATTTCAAATAAAAAATTTCCTCACTACACAAGAAATCATCAAAAAATGACTAGCGTACTGCCAATTTCCTTTACGTCTTTACATTGCAGGATGATTTAGAATAAACTAGATTCTATATTTGCTTTGGGAATTTTCATGAATGAACTTAACACCATATACTTATGAATGATGCAAATCCTCATTTTTGTATACAACAAAAATTTTACTCTAAGAGGCTCAAAGTCTACTAACTTTGTTTTACAGGAATGAAAAAATTGTTTTTCACTTCAAACAATATAATCTTTCAATCCATGAGGTCAAATGGGCTGAAATTTTTCCTCATTTTTTCCACAAATTGCCTTACTTGTTTAACCCCTAAAGTTTCATGACTATGTAATCACCAAAAACGCTCCAAAACTGCCATTTCTAATACAACTACCAAATTTTTGGAGAATTTTTTTTTTGACACATGTAACCATACGATCTTGTAGTATGATATTTTGAAAACATGTGGTAAAATTTCACAAAATTCCACGATGTGGATCATAAGATATAAGCATTCAAAGTCTTGAAAACCATTTTTTCAATCCTGCAAAAAATCGAGCAACTGCACTTTGCAAGCTCACTTTTCAATGAAAAAATGCCGATAAAGGTGGTGCTTCTTTGAATTCAGGTTCCTAAACAAGTTGTCTATATGCTTGAAAAATTTCACATCATTTGGAATTGTACAACATATAGGAAAAAAATAGTAAGTAGAAAGAAGTAGAAAATGATTTAAAATACTAAATTGTTAAAAATTTAATTATGGAATTTAAAAATGCCAATCCCAACGGTTGTAATTTTGAAATAATCAATCTCCATCCTAGGATTTTATTTTTTTCTAAAAAGATTGAAAATTGAGTTCAATACATGACTTCAAAGTTTTTTTTAGAATAAAGAATCTATAACTGCCTCCAATTCAAAAACCCTCATAACTTTTGACTCATTGATTGAAATGGGATGACTCAAAGCTTTTTTTAAATAAATGTACAGAACCAATTTCAAAAAAAAATTCCGGAAAAAAGGATTTTTTCTAATTTGCCCAAACTGCCCAGTTACAAAAAAAAGTAACATATTAGGTCACAAATTTTGATTTGTATTTTGAAATGTCATGAAGCTTGGTACACATGAAGATATTCCTCACCCCCACCTTCTATTAAAATTTCAGCCTCAAATATGGATATCTCTAGTGACACATACCTGCCCAAAATTCTATACGGCCAAAAAACACATGTTGATCCTTTAGGGGTTAACCTCTAAATGTATAGAGTCTTCTCTAGAATTGACGATTTCATAAAAATCATCATAGAGTATTATTTGGAAGAATATTTTGGAATGGATATATAAATTAAAGTTGTAAACTTTGAGTTTTAGATTCCATCTATATGGTTAAATTCACCAATGTTATCACCAATATTTTCTATAAATTTTGAAAGGGAAATTTCAAATCCATACCTTAAGTTTGGCTGTTTGTTTGTATTGTATTGTTTTGTTTTGTTACATTGAGATCACCCAGACCATGTGTCCCCTGGTCGCGTGCTTGGTACCATTGGAAAGCTCTCGGCGAGGAGGGGTGCACGGCTTGGTTTCGTGGCGTTTGGACCTACATTGCAGAAGTTATTGAATTTTGAAGTATTAATGGATCAAAGAATTAGAAAATGACTTTTACTTTGATTTTGGTCACATTCTTGGTACCATTGGAAAGCTCTTGGCAAGGAGGGGTGGATGGACTTTGTTTTGTGGCGTTTGCAATGACGGTGTGAAAGATACTAAATTTCAAAGTTTTTATTATGAACTAGAAAAAATAGAAAATTATTTCTTTCTTATTATGATTTTGGTTGTGGCAACGGCACAAGGCACACTAGTTCCTTCTAAGTTCAATTATAAGCAAAATATTGTTGTTTTTTGAGTAAAATTTGTTGGAATGGATTTTAAAATGAGGTTCTCTTGACATGGTGATTTTTTGAAAGTTTTTTTGTTATGTATTTAAATCTATGATCTCATTTTTGCAAATCCAATTTTGAACTAGAATCAATGCAATTTTGGCTTGGTCAACCATTAGACACACTTCCACATTTATAATTTTGGAAAAAATATATGTACTCTAGTAACACCGCCAAATACAACCATTAGATAGGACAACAACTTGATAACGTATCACCACAAATGAGTTTAATGACTTTAATCCAATCAGTAATAAGAAAGAAAAATGATTTTCAATCTGTTTGGCGTCCAGAAATTGGAGCGCTTGAGGGTTAATACACATTTGTACGGTTGGAATTCCAGTGCATCATGACAATAATGGAGTCGTGAAATTTGACTGCCACATCGCTCTTAAGTTTGGGTATATTCTAGAGTACACAATTGCTGACTGACAAGGGTAATATTCGATGGACACACGATGAAGAAATCAGACCAGAAAAGGAAAGAAAATTGTTTGAAAACCTTAATCAACATGCCTTCTGGTTGGTCTGTCGAGTTCACGGCGGGAGAAATTAGCCTGCACCGAATCCATATATTCGTAATTAGTAAGGCTGCAACACCGACTCAGACCTGTCACGAAGTATCCCCAATTCCCCACCATGGGCCTGTCTGACTTTCGTCAGCAACCGAGGACGTAAGCTTAATTATGCTTTGACAATCACTTAGCATTACCGTCACCCTGTCAGAGCAGATGCAACTACCGCCATAATCCCATGAACATTCATCCTGGCTCCTTGGAAGCTTGCATCAGCAATACTTTTGACTCAAAAAAACACGGAAAAAGAGAGCTCAGAAAAGCGGCCTAAACTCAAAAGTTCGCACATCTTTCTCCAAGACACGAGTCAAATGAATTCATTGAGAACCTTGCAACCCTAAGAACAAATACCGTAGCTATTACTGCGTGCCACTTCATGCTTCCCATGTGCCTCCACCAACTGGAATATCACAAATTATCCTGCAAAGGTTGACCCTCCGTTGTTACGTGACTTACGTCGTCACCTAAACCTGATGCTGGCCTTACTTGTTCATGTGTCAGCAGTCATTGTGCACTAACTCTTTGCCTCCACGCGCTGTTGTGGTCATTGCAGCGTACATGCCAAGTTACAAGAGACTAAGTCTTTTACCCGCACATTTCTGAAGGAATCCAACATAGATAATTGTCATCACTTCTGAATTACAGAAGGACGCCTTCGCAACAGAATATTTATTTACTGATGTCCTGTACATTCTCTGAGCTCAATTGATAATCTACATTGTACAGGAGTCATGAGGAAATATCACCTGGTCAGTAGTACTTTCAGAGGCTGCTAAATTGGCCATCAAAACACAGCCACGCAGTACCATCACTATACTACGGTGCATGCCCTAAATAAATGACAAGTTATTCTGCTAGCCGTCCAAAACCAGCTAGACTAGAGACGAAGTTGTGGCCAGTGGACCGTCAACGTTGAGTGAGACTGCTCACACATTCCAGTTCGTGACCTTCGTATCATCACAGCCCTGCAGTACAATACCACCAAAGTCCCACTGGAAAACTGCAGACAATTCTTGAAATTATCCTCCCTACAAATATGCGAGAGAAGTCCATGCCAGAGAGATATTTAAGCTGAGGCTGATCGTTACACCCACGGCATCTCCAGCTTTGCGAGATTATTAAGTCCGGAGAACACTATAGCCAAGGAACAACCCATCATCCAACTGCCATATGACAGCAAGAACAGTATATACAGGGTTTGAAACCTTGTCATGTCATTCGATAATTCCTCATACGCATCATTCGTTTGGAGACAAAGAATAGCTAGTAACTCCAAAGTCCCAGGCTTTGAACGAACAAGGCAGAAGCTGTCACTACAAGGGCGGCAAAGATAGGTGGCACTGCAAAATCCATCGGTGATTTCTTGAAAAGACTTGCAGGAACACAAAGACCATCGCGGGGACCATCGAGAGGCAACCGGAAACACCGTCGACAAGATGGCGAAGCTTTGTTAATTTGCAAAGCACAAGACTCCGCTATTTCCGCATGAGGATAAGTAGCAATCCCAAAACCCATTTCCAGGCTGAGTGCAGCTACTGTCACGGTTGCTGCAAGCATCAGTGTCCAGAGAACGGTGTACAGCAGAAACGGGGGGAGTAAGGGCTGACTTGTCAAATTCCGTATAAATAACATTGCCGTCTGGTAACAATCACAGCAAATGTTTCAGATTCATGTATGAAAATGAGAAAACCAACCAAAATAGGTCAGGTGGACGCAACGTGGTTACCCTCAACATGTAGACCAAAAACAGGGTAAATGTATTCTTTCTTACGTGTGGCTCTAGAAATAAACCCATACAATTACTTTCTGTAAGTTCCAACTTTCTCTCGAAAAAAACAAATGATACTACGAAAATACCTGGCAATTCCGCCGGAACATAACAAAAGGAACACGTATGTAATCGGCTACAACACTGTGTTGCTGTTTACATAATAATCTCATCCTCTCAACTGTTCCTGAATAAGATGCTCCCATTATACGGTTCCCTGCAACAACACAAACAAGGGATCCCATTAACTTCCCCAGGAGCGGCGTTTCTGTCACTAACGAGTCCAAACCCCACAATGGCACGCGATTCACACCTAGGATGCGAAACTACTCATTTGTGGCAATGTTTGCAACAATCCTTTGAATTCCTCATATTGTAACAAAAACGAATATTCATGATCTGCTCAAAGACCTACTCTGAGCTTCAGATATCATCCGCATTCAGGAAATTCTTGCCCCGCACTGTACAAGCACCTAACAAGGTTTTTTTCGGTGCGGTACCTTGAACTGTTTATGAAAGACACACGCTGTCAGGTGGACATAACAGCTGCAGTAGCACAAGTACAGGGTCCTCAAGCGTGAAAAGAAAGCGACCTCAAACACATCAACAACGTAACAGCCGTTTCGAATACCTAAATGAGGGAAACAATTTCTCTGTACCGAACAAGATATACTTTACTTTGAGAGTATTACAATGCTAGCTCAATATCATCATACGAACACGCTCCTCAACTTCGCAAGGAGCAAATTGAAGAGCTAACCACAAGTCCAACATCCAGAATTCAAATCCATAGTAGAACACGAACTCCATTCACCCGCACTCATTAAGAGCCAAGATAAAATTTCAGGCCTAGCCTCGATTGCAAAATACGTTAGCACAAACAGCTGGAATTAACCAGCCTTATATTAAATTCTGTGCTAAGATAATTACATAAAAATTCAGTGAATGCATTGGAAGATCTACCAATCGGAGTTCGCAACTCAGAAAAGTGAAACGTGCAGCTCACAAATCGCATCATCTTCCCGCGACTCTGTTTCAGAATACTGGCATATTGCAACACGAAGGCGTAAAGACTATGAGCTAAGCAGAAAAGTTAAAAAGTGCGGAGCAACCAATCTGCAGTTTGAGAAAGAATCAGCGGTAGATGTAGCCTAAAGAACGGTGCAGAAGCTGATAACCGAAAATTGTAGAACAAGAACTGATGGAATACATCCCCGAAATATTGGTGCAGAACATTTCAGCAAATTCATGTATGTGCTGGAAAGATAAGGACAGAGGCAAGACCAAGAAAAAGAAACGACTTAATTATGGCAGGCAACTCACCAAAACAGGTACACTCGTACTAATGCTTCTATTAGGATCCTAAACCATTCGATTATTACCTCCGCGTTTTGACAAAATAAGCCCCTCTACTACAAAGAAAAGACTCCGCTACACTGTCATCACAACACTGCTTAAAAAAATAAAACGAGTATCTCACTCAATCGGCAAGAACTCAGAAACGCAAACCAGCATGGCCGCAGGAAGGCCGAAAGACAAATCGAGGAGACACGCTAATAACAAAAGTTTCCTTGCACCTGTACTTAATAAATTGGATACCAAGCACAAGCGCTTGCCACTCGGAACAATAACATTCCATAAAACTCCGTTAAACACAAACACAAAGAAGCAACCTCAGTTCCGGTAGCTTAATTCTGTAATCTCAAGAAAATTCACGCTGTAAAGAAAGAACTCCACTCTGCTGTCTTCCCACGCATCATGACACTGCTTGTAGAAAGAAACGACAAGAATCTCAGGCAATCGTTAAGAACTCAGAAACGCGACATAGCACGGCCGCGAGGAGGCCGAACGACAACACTCACTATTAAAAATAAAATTCGGTGCTAATATACTTGAGAAATTCGATTAACGAGCACACACTCTCGTCATGGAACAAAAATCATTCCACAAAAACTCTGCTAAACAAACACAGAACACAGAAGCAACCTCAGCTTAATTCTTTCATTTCAAGAAAATTCATGCTGTATAAATTCTAATCCAAAAATTTATTGACACTCACCGTAATCGCATTCTCGCCTCACAGCGCCGCAATGCCGCGTGCAAGAAGCACCAAAACACGAACTCCCTCAGAAATATAATTTACAGAATCGGCGCACCCGGAGGAAAACTATGCCGTTCTAATTTTCAAGCTAATGGGAAATCTGAATAGAACGACACACTGGCTTAAGCGCAAAGAAGTACGCGAGTGGTCTCAGTGGCTATGGTGGCCGCCGCTGCAACAAACACTCTGCAACAAAAACTCTGTCTGCTGCTGTTGTGTGTGTCCCAGGCGCACTTCCTTGGCAGCGACATCCCCTAATTCACATGTCAATATTGACATTACCAAACGAGGTCCTCTTTGAGATCGTGACGGACCTGTACTGGAATCAGAGGTGCTTTCGGAACCGTATTTCAACCACAAGTAGTTTGGGGATGTGGACCACACAAATAGTGTGGGTAATTACGATGAAATTGTTTTATTTTTCACGTGATGAATTGGATGAAATCAATGAATGTTTGAGAAAGTTTCATGATTTTGCAATCTAAATGTATATATAATAGGAAATTTTGCACTCACATTATTTATAGACTAATAATTTTGTGTAGACAACAATACATGTTATCTATTTAAGTGATTTATAGTATAAAGATATAAAATAATCTTTTATTTAAATGTATTATTTAGTCAAAAATTGTTTGCATCAATACCTCTATTTAATTTCAAACTTATATTAGATTATTTCTTTTCAATTTCAATTTGCACCAATTCCTTGTATTTTGTTTTATACTAAATAAATCAGTTGTTATGAAATGCTATTTTTTTTAGTGATTTCAAAGAGTTGATAAGGGTATTTTACACAATTTGTGTCATGTACTCTTGCATGTGCCATCACTATCTACAAAGAGACTTCTCTTGTTATATGACTTTTCTACATTATTATAAATGCAATTTTCATCTACATTGAATAAACTATACATTTAGTAATATAGAAATCTTATATAAAAAAGATGAATTCTATCCAATGTATTGTGCTAATGTCCAAATAACTAGTAATGTTGTCAACAATAGGATAACTTAGAATTTGACAACTATATTTGGTATGATCATCATCATACCAAAATATATTATGTGAAGTTAAATGATCCTTTAGTACCTGAATTGAAAAAAAATAAAAGTGTTGTTTAAGGACAACATGTTGCATAATATAAATCTTCTATGCACATTAACATTATAAAATAAACTTTATTATTTCCATTCCTACTAGTGTGACCTTGTGCCGTTGGCCCAATTTTCATCTACTTCTGGTTCCACTCCTGGTTCTACTTCCGATTCTACTCCCAGTTCTACTCCCGGTTCCACTCCTAGTAGCAAGAACGCCACCAAAATCAAAGTAAAAGTAATTTTCTAATTTTTTAATCAATAAATACTTTGAAATTCAATAACTTTTGCACCACCGCTCCAAACGCCACGAAACCAAGCCGATGCACCCCTCCTCGGCGAGAGCTTTCCGACGGTACCAAGCACGCGGCCGGGGGACGCACGGTCAGGAAGTTGTCCATGCTACAAACAAAACAAAACAAAACAAACAAACAATACTTTTCTGGGACATCCCTGAATTTTCAAGGCACCACCATGATTCCTGTTTGATTTTTCTATACTTCTTTCTAAACTTAGAAACTTAATGCATGACATCCACTTTGTGTGATGCAATCAGTGGTAAAACTTGAGTACAGTAGTAAAGCTTCTGAGATAAACAAGATCAGCTTCAATCGTAAGTCCAGTACCAAATCTTGCCATACGTTACATAGCTAAGTTTCAACAGTATCGATAATACTACAATCAGTAGAGTAAATGAATCCAAAGAGTTCTATGCCAGAGATATCAAGCTTGATATAGACCACGCTTTTGACAAATCAAATAAACATCATTTCTTTATTCCTAAAAGTAAACATAAGTTTAAGGTAAGGAGCAACTTCACATCATGCAAAAGTTTTTGAAAGTTTTCAAGAAGCCATGGACCTCACATGTGCCCATTCCAACAACCAAACAAGTCAATGTGAGGTTAGTGAGGTACATCAGGTGTCTTCAGCCCATAGCACATGTTATAGATGTCACTAGAATACACTCAAAAATACTCATGCAAACCAAACCCAAGGCTAAAACTATAGCTGAACCTGAAAACCAATTGAGCATTGCGCCTTGCTTCGTGAGGGATCCATTGCAATTTGAGAGTTACCACCAACAAACTCAAAATCACTTTGCTACTACTGTATGCAGGTTGGCTACTAGAAATGCTCAAAGCTCTACAGCCTGCGGAAAGCAAGGTCGGACTGGAGAGAAGATAGGGAACTGGAGAGAAGATAGGGAACTGGAGAGAAGATAGGGACCAAGGCTCCACGGCTTCATTTCAACTCGTTCTGTTCAATCATCAAAGCAAGGCTGTGATTTGTCAGAGCCGGCATGCAACTTGGTGCAATCTCTAGCCGTTCCACCAAATTTCATTAAATAGCAGCCCTTCTGCTAAGCCAGTGCTAATTAAAATGAGCCAATAAATTAACTAAAGGTGCTTAAGCATTAGGGCTATAATTCCAAAGCCGGCCAAATCTAAGGAGCTAGTTAAACATGTGATATGGCCAAGGTGGTAGTTAGCTAGTCCAAATCAAATGTACTTTATGCATGAAGTACATTTTTCATTTCTTGCAACTTGTTTTAAATCCCTTTCAAATCACAAAGCTAATAGATATTTGCATATCTAAAGTGCAATTTGGTCACAATGTCAATTTCAATTTTTTTTTAAATGAAGCATGGAATCCCAAAAGACTTCATTTAATTTTATCTTTAGACTAAGTCTTAGCCTAGGATTTGAAGTCTAGAGAAACAAACAAACAAACAAACAAACTCATTTAAGGTATAGATATAAAATGTTCCTTTCCAAAAGCTTTCAAATGATTGATTTGAATTTTGAATATGAAATTAGACAATTTGGTTTATAGAGGCAATTAAGTGGTAAAGTCATAACAATTGGAATCTTATGAACAATATAATAACAAGTGGAAAACAAATATGTACACCTGTTAGAGATTAATAGTTACTTAAAATTCAAAAATTAGATTTCAATTACCTCTCTTGAAAATATGATATGATAAGTTTCATCCTCATTTTCTCTATTTCATTTTCCTCATTGCAAAACTTAGAAATCTCCCAACTTCAATCTGTTTTTTTGTACTCCAATTTTTTTGCAACAATTCTTGGTCAAACCTACTATATTTTTATAGTAGTAAACACTAGTAGAAAAGGTGGTGTTTGAACACCAAGGGATAGTGTCAAAGCATGGTCCACATTTGCACTAAAGTGGGTCCCCCCCCAAACCGCCACTTTTTGCTACAAATTGTGCCTAGTTAGACAATCCAAAATTTCATATTTTCTTACTAGCAAGTGAAAGGAAGTTCCAACACACCAAAGAATGCAATATTTGGATATATTATGCAAAAGGTATCAATTCAAGGGTTGAAGTTTTTTTGGTTCATATTCTAAAATCGTTTCTTTAATATATGTACATATGAATCCCTAAAGGACCATTGTCCATTTGGTGAACATTTGGGATTTTGGGTAGGTACCTACGAGCTGAATTTTTGTCCTAATTTTTTGAAACTTTTTTGAAGATAGAAAAACTGATAAGCTTTATGGTAATATGTCATTTTTTTTCGATCAATGCCCAAGAACAAAAGTTATTCCCAAATAAGCTCAAAACAAGGGAAAGGGGATAGCCAAAATTTTTATTTTTATTTTTATTTAAAAGAAAAAATTGAATTTTTTCTTCCATATATTTTTGTATATCCGGAAAGCTTTGATTCATTCCATTTGGATTTGTTATGAGAAAGTTACGGACAATCTAATTTTTTGGGCACTTAGAGCATCTTTTTGAAAAAAATAACTTGTAGGATTCATTTCAAAATGCAATTTTCACAAATTTTCAAAAAAAAAGTTCTATGTGGTTTTGTTTTTTGCTAGAACAATCTCACTATTGGAATTAGTGCATTTTAATTCCATATACAAATTATATTACCATGAAGATTATTATTTCCATATAAAAGATAATAATATTTTAGATATTTGCAAGACTGTCAATTCAATTCTCCACTATAAAGATTTAAAGCTCAAAACTGTGTAGTGCAAAAGTTTTAAGTTAAAAATGTTCAAAGTCAAAAAATCTAGTCCCACAATGTGCTAAAAAACTTGTTTTCTCCACTTTAAACGCAGATATCTTGCAAAATGTGCGGTAAAAAATTCTCAAATTTTTTCCACACATTGGCATATTAGTTAGGTATAAGATCCTACAATTAGATGTGAAAATTAAAAAAAAAAAAAAAAAAAAAAAAAAAAAAATTACTCTTTGCTATAGAAGTGACAATTTTTAGTGTTTTTTGGCAGAAAAATGGCCTTGGTCCTTTAGAGGTTAAGTTTAGAGATATACACAGCAGATCGTGATAGTTTTAGGCAAGGTACAATTTTGGGTGTACCCACCTTAACCCTTTTAGTTAGCTCTATGATGTCGACAATGAACATAGAGGTTCCAAGGGCTTTATTGACTACACAACTTTTCATTCATCCAAACCAATGTTTAACTCTTTTAAAAAACACTTTTTACATAATGAATTTAATGAAATTGAGGTAAATAATATACAATCATAAAAATAGAAGCAAAAATATACAAAAGTTCAAAAAAGGACTCAAGCACTAACTAAAGGAGCCAATTTGATGCCAATGTGGGCCACACTATTCATTGATGCCTTAGTACTTTAATCTTTTTTAATAGACAAAATACTCATTTTCACTCTTCGATTTACAACCAATACATTGAATTCCAAGCATAGTTATGATGTGGTTCTTTTGGCACTACACAATTCATTGGTGCCCCTAATTCTTTAACCTTTTCAAAGAGCAAAAATACTCATTTTCACTCTTTGATTTCCAACCAATACATTGAATACATTCCAAAAAGTATTATGATGTGTTGCCATCAATGTCCGGGAAGAACCGGCGGCTAATACAAAGTTAGCCGGTTGAAATGGTAAAAAAACCGGTTGAGCTTTGAAAGTGAAGGATGGAAAACCGGAGGAAAATTGATAAAATAGGCAATCAACCGGTGTACATAAAAATTTGGGGGTTAATTTACCCGCCTCAATTTATAATAGGGTGGATTTTAACCGGTTTGTTTTGTAAAAAGGAGGATTTTAGCTGCTATACATGTACCGTAAGTGGCACATATCCGGGGTTAAGATAGGTCGGGTATTGGGATAAAGAGGCTGGGTATTGCATAAGGGGGTCAGTGGGACCAGCTGAGGACAAGGCCAACTGGCCATGGGGGAGCACCCGAGGAAGAGGGGCAGGAGGGCCGTTTGAAGAAGGTGAAAATTTTGAACCCTAAACTTTGATTTCTGCAACCTTTTCAATGACCATCCTTAACTCCATATTGCATGGGTTGGGAGGATTCTTGTCTTTCAGTTGGTGAAAGGCTATGCCAGGTTCAATTCCTGTCAAGAATGTAATGTCTTTTTTAGATTGTAAACCGGCAATTTTTTGACATTAGAGGATTTTCACTTTTCAAATTTTCACTTGGAAGGAAATAGGCCGGTTACAAACTGATATGGGGGGCAAAAAACCGGAAAATTTCAGAATTGAAAGGATGAAACAGGTGCCCTCTAAAAAAAACCGGACCATTATTGTAGAAGGAGGATATCTACTGGTAGAGCTCCAAAATCTTCCCGAACGCTGGTTGCCATAAAGCTAGCGAGCTTAAAGTTAAAGGGTGGTAGCCGTACAAGTGCGACATGTGGCTAAAAGAGGAAATGGTTGCATTTATAAATGGACCCCCATCCAATGTTGACTGCAGTGTATGCACGTCCTCCCCCAAAGAGAAAAGGAGCAATTGGCCTTTTGTCTTGTGATAGACAGGAATCTTCTGTTGCGGAGAATTCAAATAACTTAAAGAGTCTGTAAGGTGAATGGAGTTGGCTTGCCATTATTTTAGTTCTGGTGGGTCTGGTCTGGACTCTGGAGTGAGGCCTTCACCAATCCATCTTCCAGAAGATTTGCATGGTCATGTTCCCAACCACTTTTTATATCTTTTGTAGTGTGCTTTTAACCCCTAAAGGACCAAGGCCTTTTTTCTGCCCAAAAATTCTCAAAACTGCCATTTCTAGAGCAAAGAGTAAAAAAAATTTAAAATTGTTTTTTTTGCACATCTAACTGTAGGATCTTATACCTAACTAGTATGAGAATGTGTGGAAAAAATTTCAGAATTTTTGACCGCACAGATTGCAAGATATCTGCGTTTAAAGTGGAAAAAACAAGTTTTTCAGGACATTGCGGGACCAGATTTTTTGACTTTAAACATTTTTAACTTAAAATTTTTGCACTATAGCGTTTTGAGCTTTAAATCTTTGTAGTGGAGAATTGAGTTGAGAGTCTAGGAAAAAAAAATAAAATCAAAAAAACTTAATTATCATTCTTAAAAAAATTGTTAAGTAGAAGTAGGTACAAGATAGAAGGAAAATCTAAAATATTCATATATTTTAGATGGAATTAAAATGCACTAATCCCAATGGTGAGATTGTTCTAACAAGTAAACTAAACCATTACAAAAAAAAAATTTGAAAAATTGCATTCCAAAATGAATCCTACAAATTATTTTTTTCAAGAAGATGCTCTAACTGCCCAAAAAACAAGAATGTCCATAACTTCCTCATAACAAATCCAAATGAAATGAATCAAAGCTTTCCAGATAAACAAAAATACAATCTATGAGAAAAAGAATATTTAAGAAAAAAATTCAAAATTTTGCAAATTTTTTTGCTGCCCCCCGTCCCCACGCATTCCAAGAAATGGCATAACTTCTTGCTCGAAGGTCCGATTTCAATTTTTTTTTTGCCACATACCTCTCTCAATTCTTCACGTTTACAAAAAGTTTCAGAAAATCAGGAGAAAATTTCAGCCCGTAGGTACTTGCCCGAAATCCCATTTGTCCCCCGAACGGACAATGGTCCTTTAGGGGTTAACTCCAAAAGGACCATTTGTCTCCTAGGGGGACAATTTGGGTCCAAGCAAGTTCCTACTGTCTCAATTTTTAGTGATAGTTTTTGGGATTTTTTGAGGTTTTGTATTTTGGTGAGAGATTTTTGAATATATAATTTTTTATTTTAATTGATGCCCGAGAGCAAAAGTTATGGCACAATAAGCAAAAATGAAGTTTGGCGGGCAACACAAAAAAAATCACAAAAAGTCCCAAAAAAAGTTTCAATTTTTTTTCTCAAGATTGTATTTTTGTCTACATTTGAAGCTTTATTTCATTCAATTTGGACTAATAATGAGAAAGTTATGGACTATCTTAGTTTTTTGGGCAATCTAAGCATCTTTTTGAAAAAATAACTTGTAAAATTCATTTTTGAATGCAATTTTCAGAATTTAAAAAAAAAATTGTTAGAAAAGGTTAGATTTTCTTGCTAGAACAAACTTGCTGTTGGGATTATTGTGGTTCAATTCCATCTAAAAGCTATTAACAATTTAGTTTTTTCTTCAATCTTGAACCCACTTCTATTTAACAATTTTTTAATGAGTGAAAATTAAGTGCTTTTTTTCCTAAATTTTTTTGGTAGATTTTCAACTCAACTAATTAATATAAATAAGTAGAAAATAAAAATCAGTAGTGCAAAAAATTTGAATTAAAAAGATTCATAACCAAAAAATCTAGTCAAGCAAGGTGCCAAAAACTTGTTTTCTTCACTTTAAATGCATATATGTTGCAATCTACGTAGTCAAAGTTTCTGAAATTTCTTTCACGTATTCATATACTAGTCAAGTATAAGATCTTACAGTTGGATATGCAAGAAAATCAATTTTTAAAGTTCTTTTATCTTTGCAATAGAATTGACAGTTTTGAGTGGCTTTTGATAGGAAAATCACCTCGGTCCTTTAGGGGTTATGGCAACCTTTAAGTAAGAGCTGATTAGTTGCCTTTGGGGGGAAGGTAAACTTGTTGAAACAGTAAATTTTTGTAAGAAGAAAGGTGGAATTGGAATCTAACCCAAGTCGTTTCATATTTTTTGGACCTCTGTGGAATTAGATACAAACTTTTGAAGTTGAAATGCAATGGTGGCAAAACTGACCACCTCTTGAAATGTACATTGTTGAAATATTGAAGAAAGAAAAGTGTTCCTTTATTTTAGTGGTTGCTTTTAGAACAGACTACCTTAAATTATTGGGTAGTTGCAAGAAACACCTGCCGGTTTTGGCTCAAAACGGCCTTAGTACTAAAGTACTGTGACTTTTGAAATAAATTTTCTTAAAATAAAATAAAATATAGATAATTTGTGAAGCACTCAAAATAGTATGTACGTGAAAATTCAGACCTAAAAAAATTTATATCTAAAAGTTATACACATTCTAAGAGTGATGGAAAATGCAAGAAAATACATAGTATGGGATTTTGTTTTTAGAAAATAGTAAAAAAAAGAAAAAAAGAAAAGAAAAAAATCCATTTTTTCTAGCTTGGAGGTACTTCTCTTCAACCATTTTCACTTTTGGAAAAAAAAATTGTGTTATCTACACATGTGCAAAGGTAATACACTTTGAGCATATGTGGAAGGTGGACACTTTATTATTTTTGAAAAAATTCTATGTAGGCTTGTGTAATTATATTAGAGCTCCTTGTATACCAATTTTTACCTTCAAATTTGCATTTTTGAGTTGAAAATAGTATTAAAAACCTCTAAAATGGCCAAGTAGACATCCTATTGGGGGCAATTTAAAAATAGTAAACTAATTTAAAAAATTGGAAAAAATTACACAATGTCTGAAATTACTATATGTACCTTCATTTCAAATTTCATGAGAAAAGAACACACAATGCAAAAGTTATGAGTGAGAATGTATGTGACCAAGGCCAAGGGGACACCAAAAAGGACAAGTGTTTCTTGCAACAACCCTATTAGAAAAATATTTCCATGTGTAACCCAAAGAGAAGTTGGGGGCATTATGGACATTTTCTTGAAAAAATGATTTGTAGGATTCAATTTCTAATGTAATTTTTATGATAAAAAGAAAATGTTTGATAGGGTCAAGTTAGTTTGCTAGAACAGTCTCGCTGTTGGAATTATTGGATTTCAATTTCATCTTTGAACTATTAATGATTTAAATTTTCATTCAATCTTGAACCCAATTTGACTCAACAATTTTTTAAAGAATGAAAATCAAATTGTTGTTTTTTGAAAAAAAAATACTAGACTTTCAACAATATAAAAAATTTGAAGTTCAAAATGTGTAGTGCAAAAACATTAAGCTATGAAGATTCAAAGCCTTAAAAGTCTATTCAAGCAAGGTGCAAAAATCTTGGATTTCTTTACTTCAAATGCAAATATCTCACAATCTACCTCGTCAAAGATTTTGAAATTTCTTCCATACATTCTCATACTAAAGTAGTTTGCTCTTAAAGCAACCATTTAACCCCTAAACTCCCATTGTCCCCTCAGGGGACAAATCAGATTTCAAGTAGGTACCTATGGGCTCAATTTTTAGTAAAACTTTTTGAAACTTTTCCATAAGATAGAAAAATGGATCAACTTTGTGGGAATATAATTTTTATTTCAATTGGTGCCCGGGAGCAAAAGTTATACTACAAAAAGCCTCAAACTGAACTCGGCGGGCAGCACAATTTTTTTGCAAAAAGTCAAAATAAATTTTAATTTTTTTTTCCTCTGAATTTTTATATTTTTGTCTACATGTGAAGCTTTGATTCATTTTATTTGGACTAATAATGAGCAAGTTATGGACAATCTTGTTTTTTCGGGCAACCTAAGCATCTTTTTGAAAAAATAACTTGTAGGATTCATTTCTAAATGCAATTTTCACAATTTTTTCAATGTTTTTGAGATTGTTGTGCTTGCTTGCTAAAACAATCTCACCATTGGGATTATTGTATTTCAATTCCATCTAAGAGCTATTAATGATTTATTTATTTTTTCAATCTTGGACCTACTTCTACTTAACAATTTTTTAAAGAATGAAAATCAAGTCTTTTTTTTTTGAAATTTTTTTTGTAGACTTTCAACTTACATCTTCAACATAAGTAATTTTTAATTCAAAGTCTGTAGTGCAAAATTTTTTCACAAATGGTGGTCAAAGTCATCTGAAATTGCAGGTCAGTGTTCAAAAAAAACTTTCATTTTCAACTTTGAATGCTAATATCTTTCAATGTATACAGTCAAACTTCATGAAATTTTTACCACATGATCTTTGACAAGTGAAGTACAAGATCTTTTGGTTAGATTCTAAAAAAATGTTGTTTTTTGTGTTCTTGGGTGAACGTAGCCAAAATGGCAATTTTGAGTGGTTTTTGACAAAAAAATGGCCTTGGGACTTTAGGGGTTAAGCCTATCTAACTCATCATTAACAATAATAGATATTTCAAGCAACATCGCACTCATTCCTAGATAGGGGGCGCATTTAGAACAAGGTCACTTTTAGAGCAAAGTACCTTAATCTAATGCAAGATCCTACTATTAGACATGCAAAACAAACAGTTTCTAAAGTTTTTTGCAACTTTGCAATAGAAATGGTAGTTTTGAGTGTTTTTTTATGAAAAAACGCCTTGGGAGTTTGGGGATTAACAATTAGGTTGCCTTTGACAAGTCCACATCACCTTGCACCAACCAGATGTCATGTGGCACTTTTTTTACAAAAATTCATGTCAAATTTGACCTTCACGTAGTAGGGTACTTGATGGACTTGACTGCAAACTTTTTTCATTCAATTTCTTGAAAGCCCATCTCGGGATAAATGAAGGAAAAAGGCAGTACATAAAGGGTAAGAGACCCCGACCAGGAAAGAAAAGGAGTAAAAGAAAAGTAACTAACAAACGCTATCATGTACCTGCAGGCGTGAGTAGGGAAGAGCCGTTTTTCATTCACTTCACTATGGCATTGTGGACCACAAGAGAAATGCATAGCATCGGAGTATACGCATCTGGTTGTACTTCAAATAAATACCGTAATACTGTAGGCCCAATTTCAGCCCGCATGAATTCGAGCGGACATTCTAGGACAAGAATTCTCAAGTTCTGGCCGAATTGGGTTTCCTGGCCAAATTTAAGATGAAGGTACCTTAGGGAAGATGGAGGCAACTCTTATATCACAAGGAGCCAGCCCACTGTAGGAGAGACTTCATATCTGCAAAGGAAATTATAAAATACTTTGCCGAAGGAGTATTTACGTTTATCAGAAAAACGTTAGGATAAAAGTGCTACAGCACAAGATTAGGTGAGTCTGCACGGCGATCAGAATAGACAGCAACTCAGGAACAAATTCAAAGAGCAGAGAGGTTGGTCACGCAGCCAGAAACAGTTACAAAAAAGAGAAAGACCTTGAAAAAAATGAAAGATAATATCATTATAGGTCTAAGCAGCACGGGGATCCATCCCCAGCTGCCAGACAAAGACCGACTCATCCCACGCAGTGCTGGCTAGCAAACCCTCTACTAAGACGCTCATGTCAATGCCAACAGCAAACTCGGTGTGATGGGTTAGACGAGCAAGGAGGGCATCCTCTGGCTGCCGGAAGTCCCACATACAGACCGTCATATCGTACGAGCAGGATGCCAAGAGGGTTTCTTGGTGAGGCGAGAATTTCACCCGACGAACAGCATACGTGTGGCCAAGCATTCGTGTCAGTTCTTGACGAGGGTTTCGAACGTCCCAGATCTTGATAGACTTGTCCACCGAGCCTGTTGCCAGCATGAACTCGTTGTACTTGTTCCAATCGCATGTGAGTATTTCCATTTCATGTCCTGGGATTACGAAGGTTGATCGGGGTTGACGCACATCCCATACCCGGACTGTGCAATCACCTGAGGCGGAAGCGAAAATGTCCGCATGCCGGGGATTCCTGGCCAGAGCACAAGTCCCAAATTCGAAAAAAAATGTCAAAAAAGCATGATATCGTGGAGAGCGTACATACATTTCAATGGCTCAATTGCTGCCAAGTGGGACTAATTCGTAACTCGATTACGAAGGCAACGTAGAGCTCGGTGACTTCCATTCTTAATCTGAACGTAGAGCTCTATACAAAGAGCCGTTAATTATACACGAGATTAGGCATCAAGGAAACAAAGGTTGGCAAGGTAGCAATGAGATAGTCATAAACTTACCAGGTTGCGTTGTAGACACAGTAAGAGTGCTCGGCGAAAGTTCTTAGTGACTGTGGTGCATCTACAGTCCACAACTGCACTAGAATTCAATGATTAGCAAATGTTAGACGTCTTGAAAATTCTACACACCAACAAGAGACGTAAAAATACGGCGTGTCAAACTATTATAGTATGCACTAGTGCAAGTGAATGGACTTCAAGGTCTGAGCTATACCCTGTACCGGCCTCCAGACATTTCACATACACCGATCCAAAACCCTTTAACCTCATTTTCTATGCCCTCATTGGCCCCACAAACTACGAGCTACAACATTCGCAGTCAGTTATAACCCAGAACGAACAATTAGACTTCCTCAACCGTCAAAGATAGGAGAATCAGAAAATGTTGCTGCATAGGCTTATGTAGGTAAAATTTGACGTGCATGATCAAGTAATGAAATTCTGGGTCAGATAACATCTCCAACACAACAATGTAACTAGTTACCAAAGTAAAGTAAGAAGCAAGGAAGGCACTGTTGTGTGGAAGAGCCCCTAATAGATGGGTGATGCCTACCCGAATAGTGTCATCCCAAGAGCTACTCAAAAATGAATCTTTCCTGACCATATTCCAGTCAACCGAAGCCCTGCTCCACACCATAGTGCACTGATCAGCGTGGATCATAGCTAAATTTCAGTCCTCGCACAAAGCCTTAATGTATAAAGAAGTCTTTAGACTCGAAGAGAAAAGAAGCAGAACTCCCCAACGTAAAAGATATTCAAACTAGAAGATTGCGTCTGTTACAGCCGCTAATGAGAAGGACTAAGACGTACACTTCATGTGCATGCTCTAGACGGTTGCTAACTGGGTTAGCCATGGGAGGAGCTGATAAATCCCAAACCTGAAAGCAAACAACATCGTCCATGTGCGCCGTCAAAGATCCGCAAATTGACCACATATTCGAACGACAAGATATATTTTAAGGTCTATTTTAAGGTCTTCTTCAACAATATTATATGTTCGAGGACTATCAAGTACTCTAGCCAAATCTGAAGAGTAACCGCAGGATCTGATCATTACCTTGATACTGCCATCTCCACTTGCTGATACCAGCACATTTTCGTTGTCCTGTTTAAATGTTCAAGTGTATTACAACGGAAATCAAGAAATATAGATCACCAAGAGCACCGAACATGACTGCAAATTAGCGGACAGTTTTCAAGGAAGGCACCTCTGCATTGACATTGCAACACGATCTTCAGCATTGGAAAAATGGCAGGACAACTACAAATAACGGATCCTGACATAGGTGACATTCAGCAGTGAAGGTGAAGAAAGAGTACCTCAGACCACGCACAATCATAAAGACCATCGGGGGTATCAAATGCAGCTATTTGCACCATGCCATTGGGAGTTAACTGCAAATAATAATAAAAATTTATTTCTCTTAAATCAGGGAAGGAATGAGTAGCTCTCTTGTGCTACTGAAAACATTCCTTCTATAACAACTAAACATATGAAATGTGCAAAAGGAATACTCTATCTTTTTCGAAAGTGAAGGTAAGAAACTGCTTGCATTCTTCAATTTCTACTGCCTTCAAATATAAGAAAAATATCATGAAAGATACTTACGTCAAGTACATGCTGGCGGCCGGTACCAACAATGCCAAAGTTTTCTGAAGTGGACACAGCTATACGGTTCTCCAAAAATGGACTGAATTTCACCTGGTAAAATCAACAAGTCCTCCGAGTTCAAAGCCCCAGAGTACTAATTACCTACATCGCTAAATATAATTGGTCACTATTTCTCAAAAAGAAATGCATAATTTATACGGCGAGAGTTAACTCTAACAAATGAATTTGCTCTGATGCAACACAATTGCACATACATACTATACTCATCATAAAGCAGAGAATTGATCTTCTACAGACAACAGTTCAGAAATACAGCAATCAGCAGAAAAGGTGAGGGCTATCAACATTAAACATAGGCAGTTCTTCCTCGATTAAGATTGCAATAAAGCGCTTGATAACACAGGAGCTTAACATGTCGACACAACCATGTTCCTCCTAAGAGAAGAAACTCTACTCTCTTTTAGTTAAATGTGTTATGTTTCACCGAACTTATAAAAAGGTAGAAATCCTACCAGAAGTAATATTTTCTGTCTACTTTCGTAAAAATAAGGTTTTCAAGCATATGTACTGCCCGCAAAACTATGATCAATCGGGGGTTTCGCTGCAATTAGGTCATCTAGCCCTCAGTGAAAAGTGCCTGGAGTCTTCCTAATCTTCTTCGATCAAGCCTTCGTGAAATTCCGAGAAGCCTACAATCGGTTCCTCATTTGCGCCAATACTCATCTTCCCGAAGCCTCTTCGCATATTACACTTAAACAACAAAGAAGCCATTTCTGAATGAAGATTGATAAACAGTGCTGGACAACGCAGGAGCTTAACAATGTTGCACACATTTCGACACACCTATACCCCTCCTAAAAGAAAGATCTACACTCTTCCAGCTAATCGTCTCAAGTTCCACAGAGAAATTCGACCGCAAGTACTATTTCTGTCCAAATTCTTAGAAAATAATGAATTCAAGAAAATTTCCTAAACCACAAAACAAACTTCAATCGAAATTAGGTCATCTACACAACTATTCGACAAAGAACATCACTGCCTAAACGAAAATTGCCTAGAGTACTTCCAAGTCCTCTTTTCGCGAACTAATCTTCTTCGATCAACCCTTCGCAAACCTCCAAGAATCCTATAATTCCTTTTTATTCCTCAATTGCATCAACACTAAGCTCATTCGCAGAATTTTCACTTGAACAATAAATTTTAGCGAAAAGCAAGAAGAAGGAAACGAAAAGAAGGTGGACTCACGGCGTAGCCGTTGAAGGCGGTCTTGAACATCGGCATCCTGACGTCGATGCTCTCTCAATTCACGAAGCTGTAAACCTCCGGATTGACCTCGCCTTGGCTAGTTTTGATTTGCCAGAAGGCTGTGACCTCCCGCTTAACAAATTTCAAGCTCGCACAGTACAACGGAACGTTCAATACAAATTCAATACTCGTGCGAGGAAGCGGAACTGAGAGTGCAACTCCGCCCCAATTGCGTGAAGGGGCTGTGGCGAATTCGGTAACTGCGGAGACTGCGATAGCCCTCCGACGGAGAATCATCGGGATTGTCAGGCGACAATCCAGGTCATTTTCTTTCATTTATTTTTGGGCAGTGCAGACAGCGATCCTCGTTGGTATGGATGAAACTTGAAAAATTTAGATGAATGTTCACTTATTCATCCCACATGTATAAGACGAGCTATCCATACCTTAAGTTTGGCTGTTTTGTTTTGTTTTGTTTGTTTGAATGTTTGTTATGTTGAGATCTCCCAAACCGTACGTCCCTCAGCCGCGTGCTTGGTACCGTCGGAAAACTATCGGCAAGGAGGGGTGCACAGGCTTGGTTTTGTGGCGTTTGGGCATACGGTGCAAAAGTTATTGAATTTCAAGTATTTATTGAATCAAAAAATTAGAAAAATATTTTTACTTTGATTTTGATTGCATTCTTGGTACCATTGGAAAGGTCTTGGCGATTAGAGGTGGACGGGCTTTGTTTTGTGGCGTTTGGAATGACGATGTGAAAGTTATTAAATTTCAAAGTTTTTTGTATCAATAAAAAAAAATGACTTTTCCTTTCGTTTTGGTTGTGGCAACAGCACAGGGCACACTAGTTCATGGTAAGGTTAAGTAAGCAAGAGAAGTAAGTGCAAGGCTTTTTTTTGGCATTTTGGTGCCAGATTGCACATGAAAAAAAAATTTTGGCTAAAAAATGACTTTACAACCCGTGAAGTTTTTCACCAACAAACTTCGAACAAAAAAAAAATCTTGGATGAAATCACCAAATTGTGGATGAAAGTATAATTATGGAAGAACATTGATTTATTTGGTTTTTAAAAATGATTTATTCTGAAAAAATTGAAACTAAAATTTAAATAATTGATTGATTGCATTGAAAAGTTATATAGAGGAAATTAGTTAAATATTTTTATTTTGAGTTGATTAACTAAATTTTGGGCAAAAAATTGTAAACAATGGAATGTCCTTCATTATGATTCTTATTAGCAAAATAAATTTAACCCCTAGAGGATCAGACATTGTCTTTTTGGCAATATGATGATTTTGGGCAGCTCACTATGAACAAAATTTTTATTTTTTTTCTTTAAAATTTTCAAACAACATGTGCCCAAGGAGTAGCTTTAAGGCCCAACAATTTTCATAACTTTTGACTACATGGTTAAAAAGTTACTGCATGATATGTAATTTTCATTGATTTTTGGCTTGATCTTTGGGCAACTCAAAAAGTTCTTTAAAAATCATTTTTTTTAAGAAATAAAAATTTGAAATTGGTTTTCTAGACTAATATACGGAGCATACATGAAAAGCTTTGAATCATTTCATTTTGATTAATGAAAAGCTTTGAATCATTTCATTCTTGACAATTTAGTATTTTGAATCATTATCTACTTCTTTCTACTTACTATTTTTTTCCTATATGTTGTACAATTCCAAATGATCTTGAAATTTTCAGGCTTGTAGCCAACTCGCCTTGAAGAATGAATCCAAAGAGTAATCACCATTTTGGACATTTTTTCATACAAATGTGACCTTGTAAAGTGCAGCTACCCGATTTTTTGCAAGAACAAAAAAAGGATTTTTGTCAATTCAAACATTAATATCTTGCAATCCACATTGTAGAGATTTCTGAAAAAATTCCACAGCTTTTCAAACCATTGTACTACAAGATCCTATAAATAATAATTCTTAATAACCACCTATAATGCTAAGCCTTAGCATGGCAAATGGGCACATACATGATTTCAAGTATGTGCCATGTAACCAAGATGTAATAAAAGAAGTGTATAGTCTCACTTAAGTTTTGTATAGCTAAAAACGTGAATTAGATATGAAATTCATTGGGATTTTCTTTAATGCATTATTAATGAAGGGATTCCAATGAAGGGATTCCAAAGGGTGATGGTTCAATTATGACAATTACATAATGACATGAATATTGAAATAGATAACAAGAACATTATTTATAGAAAAATTCAATGGTTTTTGAAAAGCAAAGGCTTTGTTAGGTTTAGATACCATCTTAGAAACGACAAAGAAGAAGCCCGCAATAATGATGGTCTTATAGCCAAGACCATTTTAGCTAGTTGCGTAAAGTCAAAATCCCAACTTGATCATTCTTCTTGGTGAAATCTAAAACTACTACTCCATAGTATACTGCTTTTATGTTTGTTGGGGCACACAAGATAATTTTAACACCATCAACATCTTTTCACAAACGCTATTAAGGTCTCACCACAAGTTGCCGATGGACATGCTCTCATCAAGCATAAGAAAGCATATGACACAACTTTGCTACATTGATTCGCTTTCAATTACCCCAAGTGCCTAAGTTTCAGAGAGAAACATCGACTTTGGAAACTGATAATCAATCAAAAACATATTTCCATTGTTAAAAAATGTAAAATATGATTTCAATGTACCTCCCAAGACCTAATGATTTATTTCACAAGAACAACAGTAACGCAGAGTCAAGCTCGGAATCCTGCGAAATTAAGCACACTGCAATGACCCAACCTACCTTCCATTTCTGATTTTGAAACTTGAAACAAGAGACACCACCCACTGAGAGACAATGGACTTCCATAATTGTCACTGCTGCCAAAACGCAGTTGCACATAATTCACATCTGAGAAACAATACCTCAATTGTGGCAGGTCTGATTAAAATCACAGCCTCAAGAATCTGAACCCCTGAATAATAAATACTACTACGATATACCTTTCAGAAAATCACTCTTTAGGTGAAGTCTCGGTCTCCTAAAGGTTGTGTTCTGATCACTCAATGAGGCCAAATATGTGCTTTCGCATGCTTTGCCGCGAAGGGACGAAAGAATCAGCTCTTTTTAAATTACAATGTTCAATGTAATAATTCACAGTTTACACGAATGTCAACTCATCTTTAGCTGGTTCTGCTTGCAGGGCAGCATTGGCTTGTATTTTGGCTATTCTTTGTCGAAGGTCGTCGAGCTCGACACCAGCTTCGTTGATACGAGCAGATGTCCGACGTCCAGACAGGGTCGCTCCTTCCATGCTGTCGATGTAGTCCTGTTCCAGTGTATCCACATTTTATGTAAGCACATATAGCTCTTTGAATTGCGTATATTATCCATTGAAAACTGACCATGATGGACATCACTCGTAACTTCAGTCAAAAAATTGGGTTTCAGTTTAAATTCTAAGGAAACTGCACCTAAATGTGGGCACCTATTTCTATAACCAACCAACACAGAGTCAATTCAAGAGAGCCTACAGTCGATTTTGGGAACACCTATTTTCAACCTTCTGAAAAAATTCATGGTTTACTCAGACGGTGTCCAAAAAACGCATGCTAAAAGAATCTGGATTCTTGGATCCAACAAGAAATAGTTTAGTAATAGGAACCATGTTCAAATGCTTGTCGAAACAATTATTAGGTGGAGTTGCCTTAAATGAATTCCCTACGGGCAGCAGGTATGTATGCTGTACCTGCTTGGTGTACGAGCCTGACAAGAAAAAGTTGGAGACAGGTGTCTTTTGGTCAGGTCGGAAAACGTCCATGCCAGGCGCTTCGCGATACAGTGACTGAGCGATCTTAACCACAGATGACCAAGTCATCTCAAGCTCAGCAGCCGAGGGGAAGAGCCGAATAATCTGGACAATTGAAGCGATATAGGTCAGCCATTAAGTACAACCCTAGTATAACCCTGCAGCAGGTACCAAGTCGTCCAAACAAACCAAATAACGCTCATTTCAACTCATAATACTCTAGGAATACTTGGCCTCCCAATAGCTAGCCCATATTCCACTTCACCATATCAATTGACTCTTCGGATTACCCATATTCACATAAGGGCTCGAACGGCCCAAAGCGCCCGCTTCCACGTTGAAATAAACGACTTAGGAAGCTTCAAGGACGGGACAGAAACATACCAATAGAAAAAAGCAACAATAAGTTGAGTTTTTAATGACAGCAATCAAGGTTTTTAAAGTCATTAAGATTGATAATGGGTTTCCAAAGTGGAATTTCTAATGTTGACTTGGGCAGTTAGGTGCATAACTCAAATATGACACTTTCAAAGCTACCAAAAAAACGTGAACCAATCTTCGTACATCTTGCCATTATGTTCTATTATTGTGCGCGTATGAGCTTCCCGAATGTGAGGAAGCAAACAAACCTGTTGGTGTATCTTCTCAATAATCTTTTCGTTTGGTAGAGCCATGTATGGATCTCCCGGAGTCAACACCGCTCTGGTCATTGCATCATACATGAGTCCATCAATAGCTGCACGCAAGAAACTAGTTTGCAAATCGAACCCAAACAAAATAGATTTCCAATCTGCATCAGAATATTTGCTCTAAGCAATTTCCAAAGAAATGAAAAAACACTTTCAAATTAGTGAAAAGAATAAGAGCTTACTGGATGAGAGAGCCTTCTCCAGGTTTATAGTAATCCTTAGGTGATGTCAATGCGAGGTCAGCGAAACATGAGAAATCTGCGTCGGCCGAGTAGAGCAAATTGTCCAACCCAGCAGCTCGCTGCAATTGCCTGCATCATAGAATTATGATTAAACATTGGTGGTTGAATTCGTTCTTATTGGCAGTCCTCCAAGCCAGAGAACTTAAGTGACTTGTCCAATATGTAGGCACAACATCCAATCTTATTGCTTTAAAACCTGGAATTAAATCCTGAAATCTATTTTATGCCCCACAAGGCACGCCAACGAGTTTAATTGGGTTTGTTTGTGTGTTTGTGATTATAAAAGGCGAATTAATGCAGAGTTACTGGGTACCTTTCACATTCCGCAGCACTTTCCCATTTTAATCAATCCCATGAAGTGCATTAATGTCCTATGCCCAGTATTCATTTTCGCTACTTTCGAGGCTCGTAAAATATACCTTGATAGCTCCAGCTCTTGCATTTCAGTGACCCATCCATTAAATCGCAGTTGCACTGTCACCACAGGCACTCCTACAAGCTTGTAGATGTTGTCAAAAAACTCCCACTCGCGCCAACTTTCTGGCAAGAGTCTATGAATCCCTGGCACGTCACAAGCTGCGCATGCAAAAAAAAAAACAATTAGAAGATGCAAGAGACGACAAAATCACAATTGCGCTACATCACAAGGCTACCAGATACAAGTATGCGTGAGGTCATCAATCACCTGCCACATAAGCATCTGCCTTAACAATTTGTTTTTCAGGTCCCTGTTGAATACCACAGCCACAAGTTAGAAAACCACCAAACTAGTGCCGTTCTAATGACAATAGTCTAGAAAACAGGTGCATGAACTGGCACCTTCCAAATCAGGAAAGATGCAATCACTCAAAAGAAGACACATAATTTTGTATGAACCCTAATCCAGAGATTTCAGTTCCTACTGCAAAACCCCAGATTCACAACACAGTTCAAACTTGAGGATTTCCCCTTCACACTGACAATCACTTCGAACTCTCCCAGTTTAAAATACAATGACTGAAACCTGTGTTCCCAAGGTCACATTTGCGGCTCAATGCGAGATTACAGGAACGGAAAAATCATGTTGAAAGTTGTCCAGACACTCACCTTTGACATTTCTAGCCCAGAAACGTAAGTCTCTCCCTCGGGAGTGCGATCATAAAGAACCTCACGACACCCCCAGCGTAAGTGAAACCTGGAAGACAAAGCCTACCAGGTCAGTAATGAGATCTGGGTTTAAAACCAGATAAAACTCTGACTCAAAAGTTTGGTGTAGAGCCAGGAACCCAGAGAAGAGCCGGCCTAATAGAAATCCAACAAGATTCGGAAAGAGTCAATGCGGGGGTAAAAGCTCACATACTTCTTCAAAAAAAAGGAGGGACTACTCAGCAGTCTCGACTTCAAAATATTTCATACCTGCCACCTTTCTCTTGGATATACTTTGCAATAGGTCCATTCAGACGCATGTCAGGAGAACCATTGAGCATTCGCAATACTGACGCCTCGGTTTTCGTTGCAAAGAAGGCAAAAATGGTGAGCATGCACCGAGCACTGATGTTATCACAGTCGAGGAAGCCCAGAGCATAGGCTATAGGATCCCACATCCTCTTGATACTCATGCGAGTTCCGCCATGTGACATGAACCAGTCTGAAAAACTCACCTGCTCAGTCGCCACAAATCATTAATTTCACTGAGCACTAGAAACCAAAGCAATAGTTCCAACTTGCGCTATATGAGTGCATTGGCAATTTGAGCACCTATAAGGAATGGCACCATATATACCCGTGCTCCTCCTTCAGCAATTCATTCTCCGTCGTCATGAAAGTTAAGCAGTTCCCACAATTTTATCGGTCAAGCATTTCCGTTTCTCTGTTATTCCTAAACAATACTGGCAACTTGCAAATGCATTAATCTTACCGTGTAAGTTAAACACGCTAGAATTCCACTTTGGAAGCCAATAGCCGATTATAGTAACTTTCAAAACATTCAATTTTACCATTCAAAAGTGTAGGGTATGGTTTCCTCTTTCAAATAGAGCATTTTGTTACCTTCCTGGAAGCTCTTTAAATGATTTACAGCAATTCCTACAGATGTGGACGCGGCCACTATTGACCATTTTGGGCACTAGGGTTAATCAGATCTTAGCAGGACTACATGATCGTAGGAAGCATATAGGTACCTTGTCCAAGTCCCGGATGTTACGCATAGCTCCCTCAGCATCAATCAAGGCTCTCACAACTGGACTAGTCGCCAACGCCAATGCGTTCGCTATCTTGTCAAAAGGCTGTGACATACCATGTAAAACAATATTGTGTAAGAAAATTCGATGACATACCGCAGATGTAACAACTTCCATTAGATAAACCCTGTCAATTTGAAGCAACTTTCTGAACTAATCAGAAAGAAAACCGAAGACATCCTTTTGCTTACTTGGAGCTGATTAGTGGTGACAAACGCTTTCATTCCATGCAGAGGTGCTCCAACTGGGAATCTGAAGTCCAACACTGCTTAGAAGCACCAATAGTGAGTGACATGCGAGCAAAAAAACAATTTTGCATTAGCACATAACTCTGTTGAAGTTCCTTAAACTAATCGAGGAGTACATCTTAATCCCCAATTGCAGAACGATAAGAAAAATTCGGAAACAACTGACCTCCAATGTTGCCACCCTCATTAATGAAAGTATGTGTGTGCTGCTTGAGAAGTAAGTTTTCATCTGCTCCGACCTACAAAGAATTACATCGTAAGAAACACGATTCACCTACACCGTGCAACACATTTTTTTTCAAATCATAAAATCTGACATCTGCATGGGATGGTGAGAATAGTTACCTTTGTCAAGAGACGAAACAGATTGTTATAGCATCCAAAAAAGACGTGCAACCCCATCTCGATATGATTCCCATCCTTATCTGTGAAAGACCCCACTTTCCCACCGATGAACTTCCGTGACTCGTAGATGTCGACCTGGCCACAAGCAACACCAATTCTTAAACCCTAAGTGGCCAAATGGCCAAAAATGGCCACTTCCATTTCTACGGTCCTTCGAACAAATCATTCAGAAAGCTTCAAGGGAGACAACAAATGTATCATTATAAAGAAGAAACCATACCCTACATTATTTAACAATAGAAACATCTTTTGAAAGCCTTCATAATCAGTTATTAGCTTCCAAAACAGGCTTTCTAGGTCTAGGAACAAACCTCACATGCAAAATGAGATAACTTTCGCCAGAAAATTCATTACTCGAATTGAAACAATAGAATATATTTCAAAATTCAAGAGAGAGAGTACCTCGTGGCCCTGCTCGAGAAGCTCCACGGCAGTGGACATACCAGCAAGACCAGCGCCAATAATAGCCACTTTGAGCTTGGGTCCCTTGTAAGCCTCGGGCTCCGGAGGAAAGAGCCCCTTGGGCGCTGAAACTCACAAAATACACCAAACTGTAAATTCTAGGCCATTCGTCACAGGCATCCCAAAACCCACAAAATACATGAAACTGCAAATTCTAAGCCATTGAACACAGGTTTCCCAAAACACACAAAACACACAAAAATGTAAACTCCGCGGCATTTCACACATACATCCCCAAACCCACAAAATACACCAAACTCTAAATTCCACAGCATTTCACACATACACCCCACAAAAGACACAAACCCTGTAAATTCCACGGCATTTCACAAATCCACCCAAGAGCCTAAATTAGCATTCAAATCTTTTCAGTGCCATAAACCTTCTATCTCGGTGAAATTGGAAGCCCCCCCCCACCACCACCACCACTACCATGCGTACCTTTCCTGCTCATGTCCGACACCATGCTCTGCAAACTGGCTGAGACTTGAAGCTTCCCTCTCTCTCCATTCCTTCCCGGTCGCACTGCGTAACACGGCGCTGGAGAAGAACCTCTCAAATGCGCAGACGAGGAGGAAGCACACAAGGACGCCAACGACGAGGACGACGTCGCCCCTGCTTGGAGTAACAGCCCTGCCATCGCTACCCGAGAATTGAATTCCTAACAAACAAATTGAATTCTAACAAGCACCGAGAATTTCTTGACGATGGAAAGAATTCAGTCGCAATTGAATTGAGGGAGGTGATGCGCGCGGCACTGGATGCGCACAATGACCACCGGATTGAAGTTTGGATTCCAAGGAAGAAGGTGATGAGGATGGATGGATGAAAAGATTTGTCATCGAAGGAAACAGATAGTTCATCTGGTGGAGCCTGGATTTGGGGGGATGAGATACAGTTGGAAGTGCGCCACGATTCATACTTGGCGAGTGAACACGAGGCCTCTCTGATGGAAATAAAATAAAATGAAATTTAGGTGGCTACCCCCCAAACCGCCACTTTGTGCTACTGTGACTATTTACTATTATTAGAATGGTAAAATTTTCATACTTTCTTATTGGCAAGTAAAGGAGGTTCCAATGCACTATAGGGCACAACATTTGGATGTCGTATACAAAAGTTATGAAGGGTCAAAGTTTTTTTGGAAGAGATTCTGAAATCGATTCTTTTATGTAGGTACATCAGTATTGATTTTAGAAACATACACAAGTGATGACAGCGCTTTTGGATTAGTGGCGCATTCTAGGGGCCATAAGATTATAATCTTGTTATCCCTTTAGTATTGTCTAAATTTTTTTTGATCCAACTCTATTCTAGATGAGGACATAGTATTTTTATTAAACTGAGACTGCATTTGTGCTTTGTGAAATTTTGTGCCACTTTGTAGTCACTTGATTTTGTGCACCTATAATCGCCACTAATTATAATTGAGCACAAATACTATTATTAAACATTAAAAAAAATTCTTTGGTCTTATTGACAACTAAAAGAAGATTCCAACGCACTTAGCATGAGTTATTTGGACACCATATGAATAAGTTATGAATTTTCAAAATGTTGTCCTTAGGTGTATCCCAAATCAATATACACTAAGCTCTTATAGATTCTCAAATTTTGATTGAGTATATCTTGTGCAATCAATATCTAAGCTTTTTTTGACATTTTTTGGTCCAAATATAGATGCCATATTTAAGGTAGTAAAAAGAGATTAACTAAAATCATGTTTTATAATTGGCGTATATTAAAAGTTTGTTCATTTGAGGTCCCATAATTGACTCTTAGCAATTTTTTTAGGCAATATTGATTATGAGTATGCATACCTTATGTAATTGCATAAGAGCTAGCTTCCATATGCCAAGAAAGTTGGTAATGCTTTTATTTATATTGTTGATCAAAATAATGGTTATGTACTTGGATGTGAATAGGATGAGGACACATGAAAAAATTGGACTGCTTGTTGTCAATCTTTTTAATTTGATGAGGAGGAAGGCTTCTTTATTTTTTATTCTTTATGTGTACTAAAAACAAGATGATTTTAGTTAAACTTAATTTAACTATTTGACTATTTTATCATTGTTTTTCTATGATTGATGTCATTTGCAATTGAAAACTGTATTTGGAGACTAAATGAACTTGTATTCTTCAATAAATTAATATTACTAAAAATATTATAATAAATTCTAAAATAGTCAAAGTAATCAATTTGATTAGTATGATGAATTTCTATCGCCCTTTAGATGCCATACAATTTTTTTTTGTCACCTATTTACATTCCAATGCCAACTTATGGAATTTCAAATCTCAAAAATACATTCAATATATAGTTTAGGATGTAGGCTTGTAGACTCCTCTAGCACTAGTTCATGTACTTTTTACAAGATCAGCAGGTCAATCCAAAGAAATAAACGGTAGTTTTATGATCTTCAAAGAGCTAAATACACAAATTGCGTTTATATAAACCAAAATATGCAATATTATATTAATATATATTAGCATGCACTATAGTATTTTGTATATTATAGTGCATTGCAAGTTTTTACTTGCAATATTTGGAGACCTTCTACAGTTTGAAAAGCAAAGATTCTCTTATTATTTGATATAATACAAAACTTTTAACATCCATTCAATGATTGTACAAGGTTCTAGATCTAGATGGATTTTATGTATTAACACTACAAAAAAGGGGCTCTAATTAACAATTTTTGTTGATTGTGAAAAAAATAGAATTTTGTGTGTTGATCCGGCCAATGCATTTTTTGACAAAATAAGTAATCAACACAATTGTGCTGATTTTGACCAAAAATAAAATTTTCTTAGCTGATTCGGCAATCCATTGAACATCCTTAAAATAGAATGTCAGACCTCATTTTAGTCATCATGTGGAACCTAGAAAAAACCACTTGTGGGTCTTTCTTATAAAATTGGTGTTGCTTTTGATTGGTTCTCTTTGGAGTGGGTGGGTCGTAATTGTTAAAAGTCTCTAGGGTTTTGCCCTCAGTGTTCCGCCAATTGTTTCTTGGTCTCATCTTGGAACAAACTCCGAGTTTCAAAAAAAAAAATACCTCATTTTGGCATAGTAGAATAGTTTTTTTTCAGAAAACCTTGAACTAAAAAATGGTAGAAAATCAATCCAAATTTCATCTCCAAAAATCCATTTGACATTTTGAGCCTCCAATCAAAAGTTATAAACAAATTTCAGAGAAGAGTAGGAAGGGACATTTTCTTTGACAATTTCAAACTTCTTCTTTGAAATTTGTCTATAACTTTTGATTGGAGGCTCAAAATGTCAAATAGATTTTTGGAAATGAAATTTGGCTTGATTTACTACCTTTTTTTAGTTCAAAGTTTTTTGAAAAAAGTTATTCTACTATGCCAAAATAAGGTCTAAAATTCTACTGTCACCACAATTTCTACTTTTGCACTTAACTATGAGCCTACACATCTCAATTTGCATATTGCATATGGTTTGTTCTACCTCCTACTTGTATAATGAGATTGTCTTCTCATCACTCCAATCACCATAGTAAGTGACACTTGAAGTTCAATATCTAAATATATAAAACTACTTAGAATATAGTGTTGAATTTTCTAAAATTAAAATTTAATTAAATTTTTTAATTAAACTAGTTGTTTGATACTTGCTTTGCTACATAAATATTACAATTTTGTACTTATTGTTGTATTGTAATGAAGTGTGAAGCCGAGAGGAGCAATTGAACTATTACACCCCTAACACTCTACCAATATTCATTAATATCACCTTGTCTTCAATGACTATAGTATTTCTATAATATCATTGTAGTTATAGATGTGTTATTATAGAAGTCATTGTGATTTTAGTAGTATGATATAATATATAGTCCTACCTACGTTGTGGGTCTGCTGACTTGGCATCCCTGCCCACGTGGCAGGTCTTGCTTACATGGCAGATTTTGCCTATGTGTCAATCTACGTGGATTTATAATAAATTTTTTAAATTTGACCAATCCAAAAATAAAATCAACATAAAAGTGTTGATTATTATCCAAAT